>JALMQS010000068.1:5796979-5933629 GCA_024734495.1 Forficula auricularia
TAATTATTTTTTCTGATTATTATTATAAAATTCACTAAATAATTACTTGCACCGTCTACAGCAGGGCTGTCCAAACCGCGGTCCAGGACTGCAATAAATGCGGCCCGATATAAAATAATTATAAACTTCCTCAAAACAATGAGATTGTTATGTACTCACTGAAAAACATACCTGATTCAAAAATTATTGGATAAAAATACTTGGTAGGTTTCACATTAAGATATAAAAAAATAAACGAATTTATTTTTGGAGAACCTTAATCTCGATATATATATTTCTTATCCAGGTCAGTTACTTTCTGTTTCTCCTGAATATGGGTTTTATTAGTCACCCGAAATATATATATCGGATTAAAGATTCTCCAAAATAAATTCGTTTTATTTTTTATATCTTAATGGAAAACCTACCAAGTATTTTTATCTAATAATTTTAAAATGTTTCACCAAGTACCAACACCAAATTCCTTAAAAACTATACCTGATTCAATTTGACCTGATATATTTTTTTTTTTCTAAAATAAGAAGAAAATAGAAAATTTCCTCAAAAATTTCCGATGAATAAAATGAGTAAATGTTGATATTTAATTAATGAGGAAAAGTTAAGTGAAAATCATTTGTCGCACAGACTAGTTTTTTAAAAACAATTGGTCATTTCTTGAATACGTTTTTATTTTATCTGGAATTATTTTCTTTCCTTTCTGATATCTAATCAAGTAACGGGATTCTTTTCCATTTGCTCTTCTTTTGCAAAGAAATAAATTTAATTCATTTCGAGTTAAACAGCCAGCGGTGCAACTGCTTAATATTTGTGTTTTATGAGTGTCGTGTTTTGTGCATTTTTGTTGACTACTGCATTGGGAAGAATTGTTCAATCTTTCCTTCATGTACAGCGAGACAAGGTAAACATTTAAATATAATTTATCAAATCTTTCAGATAATAATTTAGTCATTTCTAAAATAAAAACTCACATAATATCTACAAAAATATATTATTAATGCAATATAAATAAAAGGAGAAAATTATTAAAAAGCCAGACTATTGCTAAATAATTGTGAAATATCAGCTCCCTTTTTATGGTATAAAATAAATTGGAGTAAAAGTGGAAAGTTTTTCAATAACTCTCCGTAAATCTAGCTAAAGCTGTTCTACTAATCAATTTAAATCTATATAATAAAAATTAATTTCTGTTTCTTTGTAAGCGCAGATCTCTCAAATGCCTGGACCGATTTGGCTATTTTTTTTATAATGTTCGTAATAGTCCAATTCAGGTTAATACATAAAAAAAAATTAGAAAAGTTGCCCGGAAAATTGGAAAATTCAGGAAAAACTAAAAAAATTCAGGTTAGCCAACATAGCTTGCCAAACAATAAAAGAACTAAACTAGCAAAAAAACTATCTATTTTTTTAAAGTACATTTAAAAACAAAAATTAAAAAAAGATGTCATGACAACTAAATTTTTGAAAAGGTTATGGTTATTTAAAAAAGCTATTTTTTTCAAAAATTCCTAACTTCTTTTGGGTTGCGTGAAAAAATTCTGAAAACCGTCTTTAATAGGGTAGAAAAAATAAAAAAGTTTCAGCCAAGCTTTTGATTATATATAGATAAAAAATATTTTATTTAAATAGCTTTTTAGAAATCTTTCAACTGTAAATATTATTTTTGGTTAAGGGAACAATAATTATAAAGCTGGCCAAAAATTTAGATATACCAATCGGAGCACCAAACGGACTTATGTTGCTAATATAGTTTCGATACGTCCAGTGGTTTAGGCTTGAAGCATAAGAGTTAGTCACAGAAACGCGTGGTCGGGTCAGCTATTATCTATATAAATTTTAAGCATAAAACGAGACGCTCCCCGCCAGGGGCTAGGTGACGCCGGGCCGAAGGCCCGGGCGTCAGCTAGTAATAAATAAAATTTAAAAAATATTTATAATATTAAAAATTTATTTTTATTTTCTACTATAACACCGTGTACAGTGAATATCTAAAAATTTATATTTTAACCGATAGGTAGGTATTAATCAATTTGACAAAATGTATGTTTTTTTTGTTTTTTTAATGCAATCGAATGCAAGAAGGGGCGCATCAGTAAAGATGCACCTCCTATATATCTAGAAAGACCCTTGCATTACCGAAGAGAATGGAAAGTTGATTAAGGGCCGGTTGTATGTCGCAAAGTAAATGCTTTTACCATTAACCCAGGGTAGATGGTAAATGGTAAAAAGCATTTACTTTGCGACATACAACCAGCCCTTAGCGAGAGGGTGGAGACGCAGGTGTTTATGCACTCGGGTTTTGAAGGTTTGAAGATTATAAGTTCTAGGAAAGATGGAGGCTGCGAGAGAGTTCCAGTTCCTTGAAGTCATGGGGATATATGTATTGGCGAATGAAGTTGTCCGGGACTTTTCTAATTTGACCGCGAAAGAGTGTTGGGAGTCGGCAAAACGCGTGCAACGCACAAAGCATGCTTTGGGGGAAATTATTGATTTTATCTCATCAGATCACCTGCCGTGATAGTATCTATAGAAAAGGGAAAGGACAGAGACATTTCTTCGATGAGCTAGCGAGTCGAGGTAGTCGGGTAGAATCGGCAATTAGCCTGACGGCTCGTTTCTGAATTGCATCCAGGGTAGCAAGAGAATATATAGAGGCTCCTCTCCATAGAAGAGAGCTGTATTCGAGACAGGGCCGGATTTTGGCCTTGTAGATGGTGAGAAGATGTGGGGGCGTGAAAAATTGCTTGCACCTGAATAAGTGGCCAATCATCCTTGCTGCAGATTTCGCCACAGTTAGTGTGTGTGTGTGTGTGTGTGTATGTTACCAATGAAGGCATCAAGACGAAATTTTATATTTATATCGATACTAGGGCTGTCCAAACCGCGGCCCAGCATGAAATTATAAACTTCCCTAAAACATTGAAATTGTTTTGTACCTTCTGAGAAAACATTTCTGATACAATATTTGACCTGATATTTTTTTTTCTAAAATAAGAAGAAATTGCAAAATCTCCCCAAAAGTTTTCGAAAAATAAAAAAAAATATTTTCAATTTTGAATGTGACAAAATATATCAAAATTTCCGAAAAACTAATCACAATTTTGACTCCATTTTTATTAAAATATTTTACCTTCAAACATTCTGATTGAATTTATGAAACTCTAATCTTCACATAAAATTAATATTATTCTTGTAATTTTAAATTGCCGATAGAAACAGACTTTGAATTTCTAAAGAAATCAACAAAAGATCTATCTACTAAATCTGAGTTTAAATATTTATTACATATGGGAAGTTGAATTCACCCTCTCGGGAATTCAACCCAAGTGCCAGAAATAGTAATAATTCGGGTCAATTAGAATTGTAAAATTTTGCGAGTCTAATAAATAATTGCTTCAAAAATCGAAAGTCCATTCCCGAATTGAATATAAAATTTCATATTGCCGATAGAAGCGGACTTTAAATTTAAATAAATCAACAAATCAATAATAAATTCAACCATTCTGACATGTAATTACAATTACACTGATCAACAAAAATTTCTCCCCTTAAATCTAACAATGGATTCCAGTAGAATTTTATACGCTGATTGTTATGAAATTTTCCGATTTTTTACAACAGTTCAGAGTTTTGAGATATTATCGGTAAAAACGACGAAAAACCCATTTTGACCTATTTTCGAGCCCCACTAAATATTAAACAGTAATATTTGGAATCAAAATATTTTTTTGACGTAATAGAAAATTGCTTCCTCTTTGATTTTCAAATTGTCAGTTGTTTTTAGATTAATTACAACTCGAATTATAACTAAAAATAACATAATTATAAAGAATAATAAACATAGATAAAAACATAAGGTCTTAGTTTTTTAGTTATAATTCGAGTTCTAAATGAGCTAAATTCAAGTGGTAATTTGAAAATCAAAGAGGAAGCTGTTTTCTATTACGTCAACAAAATATTTTGATTTCAAATATTACTGTTTAATATAATATCTAATGGGACTCGAAAATAAGGTCAAAATGGTCTTTTTGGTCGTTTTGATCGATAATACCTATCTCAAAACTCTGAACTGTTATAAAAAATCGGAAAAATGCATGATAATCAGCGTATAAAACTCTACTGGAATCCTTTGTTAGGTTTATGGGAGAAATTTTTGTTTAATTTTTGTCAAGCGGTGTAATTAAACAATCTTTTATTATTTAAGACTAATTAATAGTTAAAATAAAAAAATTAACAAATAAATAAATAAAATAAGTTTTTATATCACATTAAGAGATTTTTATTTTAAAACTATCTTAATATTTTTCTATATATAGGTATATATAATTGACTAAAGAATAATTTTTCGAAGAAATGTGAACAATTCAACGAATCTTTTTCCTTTCGTTATTCTATCGTCCGTAAATTTGATTAATTTGATCAGTTTGTTCATGCGTAGCGATATCAACTTTCAATGTTCCGCGTTTGCAAACTTATACCAATCTAATTATGGGGAATTTTGTGCACAGAGTGCAGAGGAGTCGATCGTGTAATTATGCCCGAGTTATTCGCTATGAGAAATCAAAAAAGAGAAGAAGAGGAGGGCACGTCCCTCGACCAGGCCATAAAGCAAACCTATCAAAAACCCCACCCCCCCGAGTCAAACTTCCGTTACAAATGTCTTTTAAAACTAAGTAATTTAATGTATATCCCGGGCGTGGGTAACCCTTTAATTACACACAGTAAATTACTGAAAATGTTCGATATAATGTGATAGCGTAAGAAGTTGGAAATTTACACCCCTGACGCGGGGCGGGCCGGGGGTGGCTCTGCTCCCCAAACATGAAGTTGGCGTTGGCGGGGGCGCCAATTTCCATCTTCTCGAGTCGCGCCAATTAATACGGCTTATCTGCATAGACCAATGCTCGATGCTCCAGACGCCGGGGCCGTTTGCCTGAGCCTTTATAACAATAAATATCCCGCCGGGCCGACAGTTGGTATCATGCGCAGGGCCAAAACAGGCCATTTGTATGCAGCCCCCGCATCATCGCAGCATGCCAGGATCTGTCAGTCAAAATGGCTCTGCCTAGCAAGCGTTTGCGACTTGATTTCCCTCTAGAGAGCCACTCTCAGAGATACGGAACTTGCCTTGTTCTCCAGCTAGCTTCTCTTCCCTCCTATCTCTTTCAGCTCACGGCTTAAGTACATATATATATACACTTTCTATACAGACGCAGACTCCTCACGCAAACACCAGGACTTAATTAAAATAGCAAAATTCTTTTGTTTTTAACTCAACATTACCATATTTATGTAATTTTCAATTTTTGATTCAGCTACTACTACTAGTGATATAATTAGGGTTTGTCATATCACGATGCTTGAAATTTTTAATCTAGTTAAAAGCGATATATGTATTATAAAACTTAATTTATATTTTTACTAAAGCTTACATCCGCTTTGGCCATCATCAAGACGTATCACTGGCCACAAATTTTTGAATATAATTGCAATTAAAAATAATATTAATATACAGGGAGGTTCTTTCGTTGACCCTTTTAAATCCTGCAAGAAAGAGGTACGATCCTTCGAATTGTCGGATTTTTTAAGAGAATGAAATTGATATTCTAAAAAATTATTTTATAGAAAAATACCTTTAATTAATTAAATTGGCAAATTATAATATATAATAATATTTGTAATGATCTATTAGTGGAATTTAAAATAAAAAAACCAATTAATTTTATTAAAAGAAAATTGAAAAAAATGTAATTATAAATATTCAAACAACTACTTGTGAATAATTATTTCAATTAACAAAAAACCCATCAAAAACAACTTAGCCGAAGATGAGACCGTGACAGATCGAATTGTCAACGCGAAAACCCCTTAACCCGTGAATTTGATCCAAATCGTTAGAGCCGTTTTCGAGAAACCGATTCTATATATATCAAAACCCTGAAGAAGGAGGGAATAGCCTCTTAAACGTCGGTTTATGAATGAAAATATAGTGAAAATTATCTTCTTCTTTTTGTGGATTGCCTCATCAATATCCACTCAAAATATACAAATATACAATACATATATTATGGGTGATTCTCAAAAAAAAAAATCGAAAAATGACTTTGATAATTTGATGGAAATTTTCTGTAATTATTATGGAATTTCTTTTGTATATTTGATAGTACATGGGCTAAATGTCTAAAATGTTATAGTGGCCCCCAACTTTTTTGAGTTTAAAGGTGGGGGGTGAGGGGGTCCATATAGTTATGGGTTCAGAATAGTTCCAAAAAAATATGTGATACCCGGAAAAAATATGATAAATGGTGAGAGAAAACATGGAACATAAACTTGTTCTTGTACTGGTTTACTGGGCTGTCGCTTAGAAAACCATCACCAATAATTTTCATGAGGTAGGTGAGGGAATGAGAAAACGAAACATTATTACACAAAAGTAGAAAAAATAACCTTATATTTTCCCATATGAATGTACGATACTTTATTAATACTAGAAACAAATAGAACTATATGATAAATGATACATATATAGCCGCTTAACTTTTTTAAAACACGGGTTGAGGGAATGACGGTCCAAAATGTAATCTTGGAAAAAAAATTATTTCAAATATTTTTAACACTAAATCTTATCACTCATAGTCCAGTCTGGCATATTTTTAGAATATCAATATTGCCACCATCTAAAAACAATAAGGTGGCGTTCACTATATAATATGAATATATGTTTTAATCCTACTTTTATACAAGGGTCAGGGAATGATTCGTTTTTTAAGAACGAATTTAAAAATATATTTTGGGACTTTTCCGTTTCTCATGTTTAAACTATATACACATTTATATACAGCCAGTACTATTATATATGAATAAATAATAAAATAGCAGACAGTTATAAGAAACTTTTCGAATTAGGACTTTGAATCTATCTGAATTTGGCGGTTGGGACACAGTGAGGGAATGATTTTTAGGGTATTACTTGAACATATATTTTTTATTTAATATAAAAAAGATAAATATGGTACGCCTAGGGATATAGCTTAAAAAAATTCTTTGTTACGAAAACTTAGAATCCCATTTAACAAGAAACAACAACGACATCAATTTCGATTTTTTTTTGTTGAGAATCAGCCATATATAGAATAATTGCTCGTTTAATATAATAAGAAAGATAAGATAAGATAAGTTAAGGAAAAATAAGTTTTCAAGGAATTTGGTGTTGGTACTTGGTGAAACATTTTTTAAAATTATTGAATAAAAAATACTTGGTAGGTTTCACATTAAGAGATTTATTTAAATAAAGTTCTTCCCTGTAGTGCAATATTTCCTCACGAATTTGATCCTCTAAAGTGGTAAATTGAGCCGGATGTAATTGATTGGACCGCGAGAGATGTATTACTTTTAGGTGAAGGTTTAAGTAATATCTGGTTGCATACCATTTCTTCATTTCTTGCTTCAACCAAGTTGTTTTAGCTATAGAAATAGCTTTATGGGCCGCTGGCGAACGAGAAGCACATTTGATGTTGATAAAATTGGGGGTGAGTTGTTGCTTATGGCAGGTAGAGAGAAACCATAAATGACTATTACATCGTTCCAACTTGATCAGAATTCTTCTGTAAAACACCATTAATTTTGCTTGACTAGCATCTTCAATAGTTTTTAAGGAATTTGGTGTTGGTACTTAATGTGAAACCTACCAAGTTTTTTTTTTTTTTTAATGATATTGATGTGAGAAGGAGATACACCAGAAGGTGGATCCCCTAAAGGCCTGTTGTATGGGCTGGCCCCTCCATCGTGAAAAGAACAGAGCAGAAGGAAAAGAAGCCGGGATCACGAGCCAATCTCAGAAACTTAGATACAATTCAATATCCAATTTACTAAGGTTTTAGGGGCTTCGAGCAGTGGTAAATTCTCCGCGCGATAAATTAGGTTAAATTTATCTCCCACTTAATTTTTATTACCAGACCCTATACTTACAGAAAAAATGTCTGGGTATAGCCGGGAATCGAACCCGAGACCTCCGGGTTGCCAGTCAGTTACTCTGACCATTACACCACGGAGGCGGACAAGTATTTTTTATCCAATAATTTTAAGGAAAAAGAAATTGAAAACTTTTTTCAAGACTCGGTACTGAAATAACTAGAGAGCTATTATACCTATACCGTTTGATTTTTTTTGTTTCTGATTTTCTTCCTTTTTTAACCGGAATTTTTGAATCTAGAAATCAAGACAAAAATCTAATTTGGGGCACATCAGTTTCTCAATTAGAAAAATTCAAATTAGTAAAGTATTGAATTTTAGTAGACCGTCTCCAAAAGAAAATACTTTTAATTTATTAAAAACAATATTAGTTCCTAAGAGACGAATTTAATTGGGAAAGATAATGCCCTCTTGTATTGGAAATTAATTCCTTTTGCTAGGGACCACATTTTTCTCTTCATTTCAGACATTTTAAAAGACATGAGCAAACAAATCGAGTTGATTCAATATATCTACCGGCTCGCTCGGTAGGCCGGCGAAGCGATTTTACCAAATATTAAGCAAAATAATGATATAAAATTTTGGATGAAATCAATTCGTGTATAATCCTGCAATAATCGTCAATGACTGACTCGCCTAGCTCTTACGCAGCTTTCATTCTTCTACGCGGTATTTGTTGCCTAAATACAGGCGCGCCAACTTCTTTTATTTATTTTCTATTTACAATCAGCTCTATATTTAAACTTTAAATAAATTTGATAAAATAGTTTGTACATATACACACATCCCTTTGAAGGGAGAGTTGTCCATTGATGACTTCCCTATTTGAATTTAATTTTTAACCGACTTCAAAAAAGGAGGAGGTTCTCTATTCGACTGATTTTTTTTTTTTTTTTTTTGTGTCTATGTTACCTCATATCTCCGCCAATTGTTAACCGATTTTGAAAATTTTTTTTGCATTGTGTTCGGTCTAGCTTTCGATTGGTCCCATTTTTTTCATTGGTATTAGACCTTTTTTGTTAGGTTTGTTCAGGCCTAACTTCTTTGTTTATGAACCGATTTCGATGATTCTTTTTTTATTGGAAAGGGGTATCTTAGGAATGGTGACATATTAATTTGGTCAAGTTCCGATGATATAATCACTATTAATAACTTCACTAAAAAGAGAAAATAAAATAATTTTTAAGAAAAATAAAACCGACTTCAAAAAATTAAATGCAACAAATATAAAATACACTAAAAGGTATAAAATAATTATTATCTTATTTAGTTACAACTAAACGACGAAATATTAACATGAAATTACTTTTTGATGTCGGTGCCAAACAAACTATGCCTATAAGCGAGCGTACCCGCCAAACGTACTAAGTAAGATCCATCGAGTGCGATTCATAAAAGGTATATGTTTGGCACCGACTTCAAAAAGTAATTTCATGTTAATATTTCATCGTTTAGTTGTAACTAAATAAGATAATAATTATTTCATACCTTTTAGTGTATTTTATTTGTTGCATTTAATTTTTTTGAAGTCGGTTTTATTTTTTCTTAAAAATTTTCCAGTTTTTCAAAATAAAGCGTTCTTCAGTATAAAGAACATGGTTCTTCTTGAGTCACCATGGGGCGTTTGCTATAAATCTAAGTATTTTGGATTGCACTCTTTGAATTTTGCTTATACTGGATTCGCTATCAGTTTCCCATATTTGACATGAGCATGAGTAAATTGGCATTATAATTTACTTATAACGTAAAACTTTTGTATAATAATAAAACTTGAGCAAGATGCGAGGTAGGTTTCACAAAAAAAGAAATAAAACAAAATTAATTGTACTCATTCAGGTACTTTCTCATTCCTTCTTATAATAGCAGGTATAGTTTCCCATCAGCTGGTTAAAAACTCAATTTTTCCATTTGATGAAAATATTAATTCTTAGTTTACTTTCTCCTCTTCCCCCTACTTTCCCTCACCACACACATTTCTCAAAAAAATCTTATTTGTAAAATTATTTTTCCAATTTATAATCAGTTTTCTCTGACTCCTGATGATGGGCTCACCCCCGAAATATATCGAATTCAAAACTCAATTTTGTTTCATTTCTTTTTTTGTCAAACCTACCTAGCATCTTGCTCATGTTTTATTATTATATTAAAATGTTTCACCTAGAACCAACACCTAACTCCTTAAAAGTTAATAAAACTTTTGTTTTTAAGGCAAGTTGTGAATTTTTACACGCTTTATATTAGCTTCTATATATATATATATATATATATATATATATATATATATATATATGTATATATGTATAATATCTATCTATCAATGTGACTTTTGTTCTGTTAAATTACGCAAACATTTCGTTGTAAATATAATTGTTTACCTACTCAATTTAAATTAAATTAGATAAAAATAAATACATTCCATTCTGTTAAATTCCGCAAACTTTTCTCTATAAAAATAATTTAGACTAAAAAGTAAAAAAATAAATTATATTCTAAAAAAAACTAAAAACACTTTTCTAAAAAGTACAAAAATATAATACTTAATCAAAAAGCGTGTGGGGCACTTTGTCGAAATTAATTAAAAGTTTCCGCGCCCCACACTTTTTGACTAAGTATTACATTATTTTGTACTTTTTAGAAGCATGTTTTTTAGTTTTTTTTTAAATATAATTTATTATAGGTAAGTTTCTAAAGACTTCTAGGTGTTACACATACACCTTACTTCACCTATTTAATTAAAATATAAAAAAAACAAGAACGCTTATTTATCAATTTATATTTTAATCAAAACTGGTTTGAAATAAATAGAAAAGGAGATAAAATTTTACTGCATTAAAAGACAAAAAAAAAAAAACGATGAGAATTTTTCAAACGAGAAAAGCTGATCAATGTCTTAAACTGTAAGAGTGAGAAAGAGACTCTTTTGCCATTCTCTTCGCTTTTAAAATCGAAACAGGTTAATGAATTGTCTCTTTTTACTTCCGAATTACCATTAATTTAAAGTAGAAACTCTTATAATTCTCTCTTGAAAAAAGTATTCTCTAATCCCACTTTCTATTTTATTAGACCTGATATAAAGTAGCCATAAGATATTCAATGAACTTGGGTCGGGTCTAGTCTGTTTCAAGGCGACTTGGCACCATTTCGCAGCAGACAAACCCTTAATGTTTAGAACTCGTCGATAAATGATGATCGGGTTCAATCGAACTTTTTCAAGAAATAAATCTAAAAATAATATTAAGAAAGAAAGAAAGAAAAAGAGAAAAAAATAATCTGGTTTTTTATTTTACGACCCTGGTATAATGACTTCGCAACGATGTTTATTCGCAAGCTTAATGATGATTATCCTGTGATAAAATAATTAAATGAGATAGCAAAAAAAAACTATTTATTTGTCTGGTCTTTTGCTCTAGGTTTGATTGCAAATGAAAAGAGGTCTTAAACACATTCCGTTTTATTGTTGCTCACATTTCTGTCAAGTTTGTCCTAGATTCATCCACTCAGAAAAAGATGCTCTTCTGTGATAATGTATTCAACATTAATTTATTTGAATCTTTAATAGATACAATGGAATTTTATTGGATATTAAAAAAAGGAGGAATAAAATTGGAAAAGAATCAAGAAAAATTAAATTATTTCTTTTTTCTATTTCAGAAAAATTATTGAAATTCAAAATATATTACTTTTGGCTAAAATATTAAAATAAAGAATTTATTATTTTTTTTTTACCAGAATATAAAATGAATATCGATAAAATAATTATTTCTTATGCTATTTTTTATATTACAAATATGCTGATTTTGTTTGTTTTTAATATAATCATATTTTATGAACATGGGCGGGTTATCATAATATAAAACCCGAGAGTTGTACGATTTTTTCATCAACTCAGCTAAAATAATCATTTAATAAATGTTTCATTTAATATTATGAATAATAAATTGATTTAAAATAAAACAAAAATTGTCTACCTAAGTAATTATTATTCCCAAGTTTGGCAGAGCTACCACCTGGCGGCCGCCAGTTCAAAGATTTAGTCAATATGTATAATTACCATAAATACTAACATGCGTATACGTATATGTATTTTAGAAGAAACCCGACTTTCTGTTAGGACAGAGGTAATAGATATATTTAATGTTAACCTCCTTGCTATATTTATTAGTAAATCACCAGTGAACAACTTATAGCGGGTTAGTTCTTAAATGGGTGACCCATGACCACACAAGGCCACCTCGGCACGCCTCGAAGTTTGTTATCTACTCTTATTAAACGAGCAAAAATTGTATATTTATTTATATATATATTTATTTATTTATATATATATATATTTATTTATTTATTTATTTATATATTTATTTATTTATATATATATATTTATTTATTTATATATATATATATTTGTATCTTGGTTCTATTTTGAAAACGGTCCTACCGATTTTGATGAAACAAAATTTATTAACAAGTTTTGAGGATGAGAAAACAATCTGGCTAGGTCTGGACCTCATCAAAATTCATCTTAATTGATTTTTTCTTAATTAAAGTAATTATTGTTAGATGAAAATGTCTATAAAAAAATGATTTGCCGCATGTCAGATTAGAACCTGAGACCTTTTGCATCAGAGGCATAGACTTTACCAGTAGACCATAGAACTAGTTTAAATATCTTTGCTTTTTACTTTTACTAAAATGAATATTTTTGAATTAGACTTTATTATAAGTGTGGAAATAATTGAATATATTATATATAGCTATGTATTTTATAAATAGAATTTATTGAATAAATTGAGGCTCGGCAAATTTGAAATATGTATAATTGAATTAAGCTGAAAGAAAGACAACAATTAATATACTATATATATTTGTATTTTTTTTAATTTGAAAACGGCTCTCAAATAAAAATCGACCTTTTTATCAGGATTTTAAATTAAAAATAATATTAAAATAAAGCTTTTAACTGAATAAAAAAGTTACCGAGCATCGCTCGGTGCCTCCAGGTACTATATAGATACACTAGCTGAGGCCCGGCGTCACCTAACCCCTGGGGGAGCGTCTCGTTCATACCAATTTAATAATTGAAATTTAAAATGAAATTGTAAGTCATGGGCGCCCGTAGAAAATTTTCTAGGGGGGGGGGGGAGAGCAAAATATTTTTATTAATGTTTTAATGTAGTTTTAATTTACTGTAGCGTATTTATATGGTGAACAAACGGACAGGACACTGTAGTAATGAAGGGCATACTATAGCAACAAATTTTACAACATAAATTTAAAATAAAATTTATTCTTTAAACAAGAACTGGAGTCGTATGGTATCGCTACCAAACACATCTACGATTTTGTTCATAAATTCTTCTTTGTTGCAGTTCACTATGTCTCTGTGTACGCTTAACATGCACAACCCAGACAGACGTTCATTTGACATTGTAGATCTAAGCCATGTTTTTACACGACGTAATGTGCTGAACGATCGCTCCACCGTACATGTTGTTGCTGGTTATGTTAGCAAAACTAGTAAAGCATACTTGACAGCCGGATAAAACTTTGTAAAAGTTAACAAGTCGATGAAATCTTGGCTACTTTTGTATTCTCTCGTCTTCCAAAAATCAAACCAACTCAAGGCTTCACTTTCAAAATTATCAATGTAGTATACCTGATTAATAGTAGACATTGTATCCTTGAACTTTTGACGATTCAGTTTGCACAGTTTCGAAAGATGTAGCAACGCTAAGTTAAATTGTGCACTGTTGTCTTCACCAAATCGACTCTCTATTGAGCTAATAAGAGAGTATGGAATGTAAACTGTTTGTCTGAAGTACTCTTCAACACTTACGGTTTCCGGATTACTTCGATGCTTTTGTCTTCCACACTGTCTTGGGATAATCAGTTCAACATCCACCTTCTGTGCGAGTTGTACTGTTTTTTCAAAAATATTCCTGAAATAGTTATTGGAATCACCTCGCTAAAATTTTACTACACTGAACAGGTTTTGAACTTGCAGTTTCACTTCCGGAAGATCAACTTGAACAGCTTCAAGAGCCTGAGTAACTGGTTCCAGTATGGCAAATAATAACATATTCGCCTTAAAAATATACATAATAAAAATACTTATGTTAAAAACAACTTTTGGCTCACAACATACAGTGATACTTAAAATAATTAATATAGAAAATATAAAAATTATTACCCAGTAAAACGAGATTAGTATCAGCTTAGTTAGTTTCTCTTTATTTTCTCTTTACTTTAATAAATTTTTTGTCTATTTTTGTCTAAAAATTTTTTTAATTAATCAATCCAGAGGGGCAAGTGCCCCCTTACCCCTCCTGCGGGCGCCAATGCTGTAAGTATTGAAAGAATGTGCTAAATGAAATTGATTCAACAATAAGGAAATATTTATTTAACACATTGGCTAAGCACGATCACTATCTGACTAATCAGAATCGTTCTAATAATTTAACGCCTTGCCATTGGTTATGCATTAGCCAATCAGATCGTTTGAATCATACAAACATATATACATACTTTTCCATTTATTATATATAGATTTTGTACTACTCATCTGTATATCTTTGAACAACAGGGATCTTTAATGAATAAATAAATTATGGAAATTTAAAAAATATTATATAATCTTATGATATATACGTCCTTTTTACATTTATATTTACATTCTATAGAATATAGTAATGCGAAGTATTGCGATGGCCTGTCTAGGTCCTGACTCTTTGAGAGCTTGTATCTCAGAGATGATAAAAGTTAATTTCATTTTGTAACTTAGAGGTGGAAGGAATCGAAGACCTTAATAGTTGGAAACCTGATTTAGGACATTAAACCGGAAAATGTGGTCCCCAGAGGCCAAAAAGATGTAAAAAATCCATTGGTCAGTGAGTAGCACCCCTTCCCTGTAAAATTGGATAAAAATCGAACAAGCGCTTTCGCCAACTCTTTTATCCCTATGACCTCGAGAGACTGGAACTCGCTCCCTGCCACCGTCTTCCCCGCGCCTTATAACCTTCAGCTGTTTAAGACCCATATCCACAGATACCTTCGACCCCTGCCCAGCCCATAAAATTCCCACTTTTTCTTCTTTTCACGATGGAGGGGCCAACCAAGGCCTTTAGGGGATGCACCTTTTTGGTGTAACTCCTTCTCTCTTCATTTTCATAAAAAATGTACGTATGTATGTAACCCTCTGCATTTCGCAACCATAAGTCTCCAGAGCTACAAAATTCGAAACTTAAGCTGGAAGTAGGCGAGAAGGAGTGCAGCAAGCTTGTGTTTGAAATCGGAACACCGGAAGTGGACATTTACATGAAATATTTTTTTTTTAATTTCTCAAAACGGCATTAACGATTTTTTTTAAATTGGTTTACTTATAAAGTGTCATGAGTTATTAGTCCTGTATAAATTTTAATCCAATTGAAAAAAAGAAAGGGGGTGTAAATTAGGAGTGTCGCGAAAATTTCAAATAAGTGAGAATGTGAAAGTCGTGTGATGACCCCACCAGTTGATCTCTATACTACAGGGATGTATTAATAAATTTCATAGAGTTTTTAATTCTAGGCATGTTTTGTATTTATATGTTATTTTAAAATTAATAAGGAAAAATCTATTGTCAAATGATTTTTTAAATTGAATTTCCTTATAACAAATAAATAAATAAATTGTAATAATAATGAATTTAATACTTTAGCCATCCCGGAAGTCAGGCGTGTTTTGTTGACTTCTCGAGAACTCTAAAACTCAAGTACTTAACGGTAGAGCCTAAGTTTTACGCAGCCTTGAGGAAGAGGTGACGAATGGATTGCCTATATTCAGGCGTATGCTTCTACAAGGATAGAAATTTTCTTTAGAACTAATTTAAATGTTTTCAAATACATGTTGCTTCGGAATGTTCTATACAAATTTAAGTACAGGTATAATATATCTATACGTCTATGTATGAGCCGTTCAGAGGCCAATTCAATTAAGTCTATAAACCAAAAAATGTACATGCGGGAAGCTATTAGATTAAAAATACTATTTCTACTGGAATTATGAGGTAATACACAAATGAATTTTAATGTAATGTAATCAAATATACATTTTTATTTTTAAATGCAATTTTCTATTTCGAATGAAGTATAAAACTCACCTCCCAGAATTTGTAAAAATAGATAGTCATTTTGACGTGTTAGCAAATAGATATGTGAAATTTTAATCATGCAGAGGAATAATGGCACTTTTACTTATTTTTTCAAAATATCTAAAAAATGGTTAAAACTAAATTAATATAAATATAACATCAATCAGCCTGCTAAGATCTACAAATCTAGTGGCGTCACTGTCAGACTGCCCTTTACAGGAAGCAACTCGAGCCATATTGACTTCTCTGTAACTTAATGCTGGAAACCTCTACATGTCTTAATTATTTCCCATAATACTGGTCCATAACCTTAACTAAATTACCAAATTTCATATTCCTATTGCTTATACCGTCCATGCTAGAAGAAGTCAAAGCTAGGCTCTTTCGTCCTCACTGACTGACTCATCAAAATTCTCGCGAGGGGGTGGAATGTAAAAGAGGCGAGAGGGGGGGTAATGTATCTTATGTTCAAAGGGAATTGGGCTTTATTTCATTTTAACGTTCATGTTTTATTATTATATTATTATTTTTTTGATCTGCTTCGACTTTTTATGGGGTATGGGTGTTTCTCAGTAGCTGATCCAAGTTCGCCGTCCCTATAATGAAGAATGATATGTATATGATTGTGAAGAAGATGAGGATGTGGATTTCCTGGTGCTTATATCTAGAAATAATCACAAATACTGACCAGCAATTAACAAGAGAATGAGATGTTTATTCTTGAGTAGATACAAATAATTGCGGCGAGGTAGAGAAATTTCTTCTATGTAGTTTCCCAGCTGAGGCGGAGGAACCTGTGTATGTGTAAGCTCTATTTGGAGGCATACACGGAGAACACTGTTGATTCCGGCGGGGTATTTTAATGGTAGGCGTTCCAATGCTGAAGAACGTAATATATATGTTTAACAGGTTTGAGGACCGAATCAGAAGGTGTGCTTCTCTGGTGGCTCAAGGTATATAATTACATATATATATTTAGCGGTCTGCGCTTCGTACGCTGGTACTTCTTCCTCGAGAAGAACGTATATCAATAAAATGAGGTATTCGCCTTGGGTAACTCAGGCCGATCGATATAAAAATAGGTAGAAGAAGAATTTGGTGCGGTCATTCCTCTCTCATTATGCTCTTAATGTAGGTCATTACTGGTCAATCGATGCTTATTCTACCTGGATTTCATCAGGCTCACTCCTTTGTCCTGCTATTCAATAAATTACATATGCATATATATATATAAATTTCTAAATAAACAAATATACACTTTAATTGCTTGACTTCGAATAATTCACGTGCGTCATCGCAAGACCATTGCATTCTAGAGTACTTCCGCTAATCCTAGAATGCTGAAATTTGACATACTAGTAGAGTTTAAGGTACACTTAAAGGAGAAAATCGAAAAATCGAAAATATCTCTTATTCAGCACCTAAATTAAATGGGTGAAATTTAGTCCATAAAGGCTTAATTAACAGATAGTTAAAATACAATGAATGCTGAAATTTGTCATTCTGGTAGAGCTTGGCACATGAATAAAGATGAAATTGTAAACCCGAAACATGCCCTTCTTCAGGGCATCTAACTTACAAAAAGAATGAAATCCCAACAAAAACACATGTGTGAAAAAAGGGCAAGTTAGATTAATAAAAACCGTTTATCAAAAAAAGTAATGAGATCAAATGTGCTGCTAAGTTCAATAGCGAGAACACAATTTGGAGGCCATCTCACTCCGAAACATACCTACTCGTACGAACGAACACACTAAAATTTTGACAAAGCAATCTCACCTTTAAGCAATTTGAGCCCTGAAATTTAAATAATGTAATCAATAATTTCTTATGTTAATTCTACATATTTAGAAAATTATTTTATTATTTTTTGAAAAGGAAAATGAATTGAGCATCCGACTGGATTCGAACCCGTGTCTCTCTACTTTAGCTCAAATTGCTTTAAGAAAAAAATCAAAACTAACGTTTATAAGCTAATTTGTCTAAAATCTCCCTTAAAATATTATTTTTCTCATGACTTCTCTAACCTATTTGTTCAAGCCTTAACCCAGTGTTGTCGAATAATATTTTTTATTAAATTAGTTTTCATTGTTTTTGAGATGATTATTACGAAAACACTAAGCAAATACAACCATTTTTCCTTAACGATCACAATATTTCTCTTGGTGAGTATGATAAAGTAAAAATGTAATTGATTAAAATACTGCGAATGAATAGAAATAAATTTTGATTTATTTATTTATTTATTCATAATTCTTACAATTTAACTTTACACAATGCTCTGAGGCAGTTTGTCTCATATGAGCAGTAAAAAAGTATAATTAACATAAAACAAAGAGGAGAAAAATAAAAAATAAAAACAAGTGTGTGCGAAAAAGAAAGTTCCAGCGAAAGGAAGGTGAGAGAGCCAGCAGGGGGAAAAGATACACCATAAAAGAGAGAAGGCAAAAAAGAGACACTCACTCCCGAAACCGCCCCCGCGAATACATGCCAAGAGACCACGATTGAATATAAGTGAAGATGAAGATGAACGGGTGAATGGAGGTAATGAATTCCACAGTCGGGCAGCAGTGACAGTGAATGACCTATTCACCACCTCGGACCGGTGACTCGGAATATGAATACTATTTGAATCAGCCCGAAAAGCGCGATTATGTATGGATGATTTAAAAGTGAACATTTTATAGATGTATTCGGGCTGATGTGAAATAAGTGCGATGCAGGAATTTGCCAAGCATGTAGAGACGCCTCTGGGTCGCCCTAAGCCAACCAAGTCTGACATAAAAGGGGGAGACATGATCGCGTCTAGGAATGTCAAAAATAAATGGAACGCATGCATTCAATGCTGCCCGATCAAGCAAGCCCGCGCGGGTCCCAGAGACGTCACCATACACGAGGCAGCAATAGTCCATGGTTGCCAATATCAAAGAATTGATGAGATGTTTACGTGTCGAAAATGGAATGAGATGCCTGACTTTAATGAGTTGATGGAGACCCCGAAACACTTGTCGACTGACCGAATTAATGTGCTCCTCCCAGGTGAAGAATCGGTCAAAGATGACCCCGAGATTAGGGACACACTCGCTATATTGAATCTGGTGCCCATTTACACTTACTCTAGGGGGGTCACCGCCAGAAAGCCTCCTGACAAAAGGACGAGTACCAATAATCATGGCCTTGGTTTTTTAATTGTTATATAGTTTTCGCGGGCCCAGGAACAAATCGCCTCTATATTTTTATTCATTAAATTAACCGCAGTTTCCACTCCATCGGGGGGAAACAACAGATAGACCTGTAGATCATCCGCATAAAGGTGATAATTGCAACTCTCCAAGCAGTCGGGCAGATCCGAAATAAAAGGGAAAAGAGAAGCGGGCCCAGAACAGTCTTTAATCTAATTTAATAAAAAAATAGAAAATATAATAATAATATAACATTCACTTGTCTAAGAGGTTACTTATACGATTGTTTAAAAGTAGATATAAAACAATATTTTGTAGAGGAGCAAGGCCAAGCAAGTGAGAGGTGCTTGTTCAAAGAGGGTCTTCGGGGGTGGCAAGCAGGACACGTCGGTCGGGGGCGCTTTAAGAACCTTGCGTTGATCTGGCCCAATCCACGGCAAATCCGTTGCTGCCTGGCTGCGATGCTTTATATGCGGATATCTACTTTACGAGCCACCTGTTGCTCTTGGGGGTGCAACTCACACCCCCCGAGGATCACCCCCAGGGTCAGGGGCGGCGGCGTGCGCCCCTTCACTCACTCACAGTGGCCGGAAAAAAAGCTTGCTTTTCCCCTCTCCCTTTGACTCGTTTAAAGGGAAACCAGGAGAGTCATCAGGACCAATTTGTCAGGTTGTTACGTTAAGCGAGTGCCAGGGAGAGGATGTCCTATTCCGGGGGCTGCGCCCAAAAAACATCCCTCGCGACACGCGACCCGAACCCACCCCCGTCCCCCGCCTTCCTTCCACAAACTCACCAGCATTTTATATATTCTGTTTTTCCAACAGATCGTCTGCTACTGTTTGTGTTGAAATTAATTTCCAAATTATTTTTTCAGATAATTAAAGCGAAAAAATTCGAATTTTTGAATTATCAACATTTTTTCCCAAACTATGTATTATTAATAAATGGAATACGGTGTACTTAAAAGTATATAAGCAGATTAATCTTTAGTATCTGGAACCCGAGCGATGCTCGGTAATTTTTTGATTTACTTAAAAGCGATATCTTAATTTTATTTTTAATTTTAAATTCATGTAAAAAGGTCGATTTTTATTTGCAACCAAAATAAAATAAAATTTAATTTATATTTTTACCAACGTTTACACTCACTATAACCATCATCAAGTCGTATTACTGACCACAAAGTTTTGAATGTAATTGCAATTAAAAATAATAATAAAGGTTCTTTCGTTTACCTTTTGAAATCCTGAAGAAGGAGGGTACGATCCTTCGAATTGTCAGATTTTTTAAGAGAATAAAATTGATATTCTAATAAATTATTTTATAGAAAAATACCTTTAATTAATTAAATTGGCAAATTCCAATTATATAATAATATTTGTAATGATCTATTAGTGGAATTTAAAATAAAAAAAAACAATTAATTTTATTAAAGGAAAATTGAAAAAATGTAATTATACAACCACCTGTGAATAATTATTTCAATTAACAAAAAACTCATCAAAAACAAACTAAGCTGAAGATGAGACCGTGACAGATCGAAGTGTCAACACAAAAAATCCCCTAACCCCTGAATTTCATCCAAATCGTTGGAGCCGTTTTCGAGAAACCGATTCTATAAACAATTATTGCTCGCTTAATATAATTTAATTAATTAATAATTATTATTAATAATAATAATTAAGGATCGTAGGGATATTAATTAATTTATACTATTTCATTGTTCGCATCCATAGTCATATATTTATTAAGGATTGTAGGAAGTTGTACACGAATTTAAACCAAACGCAAAGTTTCTTGATTAAATGGACCAAACGTTTCGTCACTGATTCCTTTTTTTTTTTTTTTTTTTTTTTTTTGTGGAGGGGAAATCCG
Organism: Forficula auricularia; assembly: GCA_024734495.1. Classification (NCBI taxonomy): domain Eukaryota; kingdom Metazoa; phylum Arthropoda; class Insecta; order Dermaptera; family Forficulidae; genus Forficula; species Forficula auricularia. The sequence continues at coordinate 5,818,127 of JALMQS010000068.1, forward strand.
TACGGACACCCTAAGGTAGTGCCGGACTCCCACCGGCTAAAACCCCCCCATTCCCCGTTTCACCCCTCCTCCGGGACCGCTTGTCGCATTACTTCAGAGGAGGTGGGCGATCTTCTCTAGTTGTTGTCCTTGTTGTGCAGGATGTCCTTACACAGATTAGCAACGACTTTCCAGTTGTTCGGACTCTCTAGCATCAGTGTCAGGACATTATCCACTGAAAGCGTGGATCCAAGCACTGTCTCAGCCCGGGACCTCCTGTCAGCCCATTTCTTGCAAAGAAAAATTGTGTGTTCTGGTGAATCTGCCGAGCCACACAGACCACATTGGTCGTTATCTCTCAGATTCATTTTCCTCAAGTAGGTTCCGAAGTTGCCATGCCCGCTCAATGCCTGTGTTAGGTAGTAGTCCAGCTCTCCGTGCCTACGCTGACACCAAACTTGCAGGTCAGGGATAAGGCGGTAAGTCCACCTCCCCTGATCCGCATTTTCCCATCTGTGTTGCCATCTTTCTAACATCCACGTTCTGTTCAGGACTTTTGAATCGGGGTCTGCGCCAAAATTGTAGGACCGCTCAAGAGCCAACAGGTCGATCGGAGGGACTGCCACCAAAACCTGGATGGCCGCAGCCGATATCGTCCTGTATGCGCATCCCACCCTGATTAGTGCGCTCCTCTGGGTTCTAATCAAAAGTTGTTTGTACTTATTTATTCTGAGAACGTCGACCCACACTGGGGCGGCGTACAGAATTACAGAATTAACCACAGAGTTAAGCGCACGTCTTTTACTAGTTCCAGGACCATTTATCCTGGGCATTAACCTTTGGAGAGCCATAGCGCTCCTACTTGCCTTGCTCGTGTTCATGATTATGTGTTGTCCCCAAGACAGACTCTTATCAATAATAACCCCCAGATACCTTATAGCGCTCTTAGGTTGGGTTGGTGTTCCCAGCACGTCTACTGTCAGGTTAGATATCTTTTTCCGACCAACCAATGCTACTATTTCCGTCTTTTCTGGTGCCAATTCCAACTGTCTTTCTTGAAGCCAAACATTTATCATAGCCACCACGTCTCTGGCTTTCCCGACTATACCCTCCTCACTCCTATCGATGACCATCACCATGAGGTCGTCGGCAAAAGCTATTGTTCTACAGTCCCTGGGAACGTCGAGCCTAAGGACTCCGTCATACAAAACATTCCAGAGCAGGGGTCCCAAGACCGATCCCTGAGGTACCCCGCATGTCACGCCTATGGATCTGCCATCAATGGTGATTGTCCTATCTGTGAAGTAATTCTTCAGTAATGTGATCAGATAAGGAGATACATCTCTATGGGTAAGATCTTCGATAATATGCCCCCATGAGGCCGTATTAAAAGCGTTCCTAATATCGAGTGCTATTCCGAGGCAGAGCTCTCTGTCTCTCCCCTTCCCTACAATCGCGCTACGCGCTACCCTTACCACTTCTTGGATCGCGTCAACTGTCGATCTTCCCTCTCTAAATCCATACTGATCTTCCGAAAATCCTCCTTTTACTTCAATTTCAGCCAGCAGCCTTGTGTAAATGACTCTTTCAAGTAGCTTTGCCAACGTGTCTATAAGGCATATTGGTCTGAAAGATTGGGTTTTTCCTGGCTTTGGAATAAGGATCAAATCTGCCGATTTCCAGTCCTTCGGTATTACTCCTTTCATCATAACATTACTGTAGATAGACGCCATAAGTGTTGGGTTGATTTTTGCCACTATTTTCACCACTTCTGGAGGAATACCATCTGGTCCAGGTGCTTTGCCATTTTTTATTCTCCTTGAAGCTAGCACCACCTCTTGCTTTGTGACTATTGGAATGTCTGACGTGTCATTATGAGTTTGCCAAGTAACGCTAGGTCTCTCCGGGAATAATTTGGATGCTATTTCTATCTTTTCTTTGGTGCTTAATTTAGGCATCTGCTGTAAGCCAGTTTTCTTGGTGACGATCTTGTATCCACTTCCCCATACGTCATCCTCAACACTATTGAGCAGGTCCTCCCAGCATTGTTTTTTTGCAGATCTTATGCCTTCTTTCAATTCCCACCTTGATCTACGATATTCCTCGTAAATATCTACAAGGATGTCGGAAGAGGTATTGCCTCTGCCTCTGGCACGAGTCCAGGCTCTTCTTTTCGTAAGACATGTGTTCCGTAAGTTTTTGATTGAATTATTCCACCAATATACTGGCTTTCTTCTTTTGCTTCCTCGTGTTGTCAAGACATCACTGCACACTTTTTGCAGTGAACTAACAAAAGTAGACACGTGGTTTCCTTCCAGCCTGCTCAGTTCCTCTCGCAGCTTGGTTTCCACTTTTATTTCCTTATCGGCTGAATATTTCCACCTAGCCGTTCTCGGCACGAAGTCACTATCAATTTTCGGTGCAAAGTCTTCTACTGCAAACATAATCAAGTTATGGTCGCTTAATGATTCAATATCCGAGACATGCCAGTTTTTTATCTTAGGTGCTAAGCTCGCAGAGACAAACGTTATATCTATTATGCTATGTTGTCCTCTCCTATTAAAGGTGGGTTTACTACCTTCGTTTGCTACAGACAATTGATGTGTAGCCATCCAATCGTTTAACAACGAGCCTCTCAGATCCTCATATTGGGCGCCCCATACATGGCTTTTGGCATTGAAGTCCCCTGCAACCACAACTTGATTATCCCTTTTGTTTGCGTTGATGTGCTCCGATAGCTCATCTAGAAATAATTCATACTCTACCCGAGAGGCATTTGGAGATATGTAGCATGAAAAGACAACCAACTTCTCAATTTCAACCCACACAAAGCCATGGCCCACTCCAAATTTTTTTATCATTTTATTATAGACTTTAATTGCTGCGTCTAACTGGTTATCTGCAATCCAACCTGCGTTATCCTTTATAGCGCTTTTATTTGGCTCACTAACTAACAGAATGTCAATATTGCATGTCTCTCTTGTATGAAACAAGAGACTTTGTGCTTCTCTAGATCTATTTAGGTTGATTTGTAGCAGCCTAGCCATTACAAATAGTTGTGCATGCTTGCTGAGTCCGCCTGCTTTGCCCGTGATAGAGCTCGCCGAAATTCTTTGCATTTACCAGTTCCAGCTCTATGCCCTTCGGTATTGCAGATTGGGCATCTTTCTTTATTGTTGCATGTGGAGCCTAAGTGTCCCGCCTCGCCGCATTTGAAACAAAGCTTTGATCTATCAGGGCCTCCACATCCTTGAGAAAAGTGGTCGTAGGACCAGCACTTGTAGCATTTATTCATTTTGATTCTTTTTTCGACAGTACAATTTACTAATCCGACCCGAAGGAATCGACCCTGTATTATTTTATAAGCATCGTCTCTATTTAATGATACAGTTACTGCCATTGTATCATTTGCATTAGGCCTGATTTCACTTAGTCTAAAGGACTTTTCTTTCAGCTTTCCTATCTTAGATTCAATAGCTGAGATAATCTCGTCCTTCTGAGTGAGGGCATCGAGATTTTTAATATGAATGCTTTCCTTAGGAGAGTCTAAGCCAATGCTTCTAGTTTGCATTGTTTGCGAGTTTTCTTTTATTAGTTTTTGTAGCGTTTTTGTCCCCTCCTCATCCTTATCCAAAGTAATTAGTACTTTCCCGTCTTTAGTGCTTCTTAGTCCCCTAATATATTTACCAGCAGAACTATCACCAACTATTGTTTTAACTTTCTTTAGAGTCTCACTGTATCCCCGACCCCCTTCTGAGACTATCAACGCAAATGAGTTTCTCTCTTTCCTATTGTTGTTTATGGTAATTTTCGATTCATTATCCTTGCTGTTGGTGTAGATAGTAATTTTTTTTCCTTTTTTATGAAAGACGCATTCCACCATCTTCCTCAAGCGTGCCACAGTCATGCATTTTAATTGATGTATAGCGATTGTCTCACCACTACATGTTCCCTCCCTGATCTGCACAAGCTTATTCCAAATATCTTCGTCTGTCCCATTATGTGTAGCTTTGATAACCTTCCTGCTGACTTGTTTATGGCCAACCTTAGTTATTTCTTCTAGTAATCCAAATTCCTCGTTAAGATTTACCAATTCTGGATATCTATCCCGAAACATCTTTTGGATGCTATTCTCCATATTAGGATCTTCTGGTTCAACTAGGATTACCTTAGTAGTTGTATCGTGAGACATTAGGGGTTTCCAAATTTAACCTGGGTATTTCTAAATACCTCTTCATTCCATTTTCGTTCTTCAATTTCTTTCCATTTGGCTAGACTGTTTGTATGATCTAGATCTATGTTATTCACTGTATTCATTCTCCAGGGTGCTGTCTGAACCCCAGTGTCTATTTTATTGATTCTCATATTGGCCTGGCATTCGACATCATACTTAGGCATATCTATGTGTCCCCATTTACGTTTTTCAAGCCATTCTTTGGTTGACTTCCTCCCTACAACTTCTGCTGCCTTTTTTAGTTTAGCAGATGTCTCTTTGATTTCCCTTTTAGTATTAGGACTTTCCTCGATGCTTTTTTCCAGGTCGCGAGAGCATTTTGCTATTAACTCTAGAGCTTCCATCAGCACAAATGCCACGGGATCTTCTTTCTTTTTTATGATGTGAGATTCCAACGACAATTCCTCTGGCTGGATTTCACTGACTTTCCTTTTCTTTCCTTCATTGAGTGAATCACATCTTTTTAGTTGACTCACTGCGTTTAGTCTACTATGTACCCTATGGCTCCTACTAACATTTATTTCTGTGTCGTCAACGGAGATGTTAATATTCTTTATATTTCTCCTTGGTTTTATTCCAGTATTATTTACCGGTACATCGGCCTGGTTTCCTACCGATGGTGCCGTTCCAGTAGTATCTTTCTGTGCCTCGGCCTGGTCCATCACCGTTGGCACTGGGTGGTCGCTTGATGACGGTCGGGAGGAGCCCACTCGCGCACTACCTATCCCGACCGGTTCTGGGGATCCGAGCCCCTGTCCCGTAATCGTTTGTTTTTTAAGTTTGTTCATCCATAAAAGTTTTAGGGGTTGTCCGTGTAGCGCATGGGTCGTCAACGTGCAGTCCGTCCTTCTTCACCAGAGCCCAGTTAGCCGGGATTTTCAGGGTTCCTGTTAGGCCTTCCCGGCTTCGTACCAGGTGAGAATAATACATTCCGACTTAATACTGCATTACTAATTTTTTGTTCTCACTTTCTTGATGATTTTATGTTAAAATTGTGATAAAAACCAATGCCGCATTTATTTATAATATTTCATTGTACGCATCCATAGTCAAATTTTTATTAAAGTTCGTAGGAAGTTGTACAAGAATTTAAATCAAACGCAAAGTTTCTTGATTAAATGGACCAAACGTTTCGTCACTGATTCCGATTTCATCAACCGCTCATTTGATAAACTTATTTGTCAGGAGTTCTAACTATAAGAAAAAACATTTACCCTTTAAAAATAGTTTTTCTTATAGTTAGAATTCCTGACAAATAAGTTTATCAAATGAGCGGTTGATGAAATCAAGAATCAGTGACGAAACGTTTGGTCCATTTAATCAAGAAACTTTGCGTTTGATTTAAATTCTTGTACAACTCCCTACGAACTTTAATAAAAATTTGACTATGGATGCGTACAATGAAATATTATAAATAAATGCGGCATTGGTTTTTATCACAATTTTTAACATAAAATCATCAAGAAAGTGAGAACAAAAAATTAGTAATGCAGTATGTAAGTCGGAATGTATTATTTCACCCTACAACCATTCCCTCCCCCATTTGACAATACTATTATATTTATATCCTGAAAGAAATTAATCAAAATCTTTACCAAAACTTAGTATCATTAATAAATAAAATATGGTGTAGGTACATAAATATTTACAGTATTATTTTTTATTTTAATTGAAAATATTAAGAAATTCAAAATTTATAGTCGAAATTAGAATCAATGGCCAAACGTCAGATTGGATTATCCAACTCGGCTATTTGAAAATGTTCAAAGGGAATTTTCAAATGAACAAAAAATAGATTAAACCCAACGTGGGGATAATCATACTGCTGGACAAAAATTAAACAAAAATTTCTCCTCGTAAACCTAACAATGGACTCCAGCAGAGTTTTATATGCTGACTAGCTGCAAGTCCCGCCTTCGGCGGCCCCTCTTGCTAGCTGGGGGCACTCCCCTGGACCCCCCCCCTCGGGACCCCCCCCCCCGAAACCCACCCAGCATCCCCGCACCATGCCCCACCCCGCCCCCACCCCACCACCTCACACTCCATTCCTCACCCTAACCCACTACCCCTACCCCTAAAACACCCTCCAGCACCCCACTCCGCACCCGTTTCCAAACCCCGCCCCCACACTACAACCCGCACCACACCCACCTCGGATCCCGCACCCCATCCACCCCGTGCCCTCCAACCCTGCGCACTACACCCCCGCCTAGCCCCCTGGACCCCACCACCGCTATGCCCCTGGACTCCGCCCCGCACCACCCCCTTCACCCCACCCTACTCCGCCTCACTCCTCACTCCACCCCCGCAGCCAGTTTTTGCATTTCTAGCCTTCTAGTGACCCACAGATTATGTATACAAAATTTGGTTGAGTTTGCTCCAAGGGCAAGAATTTATATTTTTTCACCCTCCCCCCCTTTTTGGGTGGGTTTTTGGGGAAATTTTTTTAAACAAAAGTTGGCAGAAATCACATTCCCTACAACTTTGTTTATTGTAAAATTTGCCGTAGGGTTAATAGTTTAGGAGTTATTTGATCATTTTCATTCGTGCGCCCCCCAAACGCCCTTCTGGGGTCAAAATATCAAAACGTTATATAGCTAAAAATGTAAGTTAGAAGACATCTGATGTAATATGAAATTTCATAATAAACCCTTCAGCCGTGAATTGTGAGCAACTTTTCGGAAACGTCGGAAACAGACAGACAGACATACAGACAGGAATTTTGTTGAGGGTGTTTTCGTTCATAACTTTTTTTGAAACGTGTGCAACCAAAATTTGGCGTGATTTGGAGCAATGTACAGACAAAACCTTAATTTTATATATATAGATTATCATATAATTTCCCTATTTTTTACAACACGTCAGAGTTTTGAGATATTATCGGTCAAAATGACAAAAAAAGGCTATTTTGACTTAATTTCGAGTCCCATTAGATTAGAAACAGTAATATTTGAAATCAAAATATTTTGTTGACGTAATGTAAAACAGTTTCCTCATTGATTTTCAAATTACCACTTGTTTTTAGCTCAATTAGAACTCAAATTATAAATACAAAACTAAAACCTTATGTTTTTATCTATGTTTTTTATCCTTTATAATCATGTAGTTTTAGTTTTTTAGTTATAACTAGAGTTCTAATTGAGCTAAAAACAAGTGGTAATTTGATTTTTTTTGGTTTCAAATATGTTGCTGTTTAATATCTAATGCGACTCGAAAATAGGTCAAAATGGCCTTTTTCGTCGTTTTTGAACGATAATATCTGGAAACTCTGACATGTTGTAAAAAATAGGAAAATTGTATGATAATCAGCGTATAAAACTCTGCTGGAATCCATTCTTAGGTTTAAAGGTATACATTTTTGTTGATTAGTGTAATTAAACAAGTATATGGCTGTTTATGGTGTAATAAACAGAAGAACTTATAAACAAAATTAAAATAAATTAAATGACAAGCATTTGTATTAATTTAATAGGTAAGTATATATTTATCCTAAAAATTTACATTTTAATAAGATAAAATTGTCAGTTTTGTTGACTCGATGGATCTTTTGAGAAGAAATGTTGTTGGATTGAATGGAGATGAAAACAAACAGAGAAGAATATTCATTCTGAGAAGTTTCACGAAAATATAATAATAAATTTCAAGTTTTATTCTTCCGTTTATCGATTTAACAACGATATGGAATATCATAAAAAAATAACATCTATTTTAATTATGCATTTTTATAAAATAATTTTATTTAGTTTTATGTTAGTACTTTTATTTCTATTATAAAGAAACAATTCAATTAAGAAAAAACAAATATATAATTATATTAGAAGGAATTTTCTCCTCGGAGAGAGACAGAGTGGTAAAAATTTTAATTGATAAGTGATGGAAAGGCAGCCCAAGGATAATGAAAAAATTCTCTCGAATAAAATAGATTTATTGGATAGTCATATAAAAACCGACGTTTCGGAGGATTTTCCCTCCTTCTTCAGGGTCTACAAATTAATATAAAAAATATAATTATTTTTCAAAAATCTATCCCTAATGGATTCTCATTTTAATCCTACCGTCCTTTTTGGTCTAATCTAATCAGCTTAAGTCTCAAAATAAAGTATCAAAATGTAAAATTTCGTTTTGATACCTTCATTGGTTTTTGAGCTAGAGCGTAGGTACAGAAAATTTGGTAAAACACACCCATTCAATATCAGATATTTTGACAAAATAATTAATATTAAGTGGATATTGATGAGGCAGTCCAAAAAAGAAGAAGATAATTTACACTATCTTTTTATTCATAAAACCGACGTTTCTGAGGCTATTCCCTCCTTCTTCAGGGGTTTGAAAAGTCATTTATTATTACATTATAATTCTGCTGATAATGAAATACAATATATTATTGTTACTGCCACTGAAAGAGGAGACAGAGGGGAAAGCCGCATTGGATTTCCTTCACTGACTTTTCAAAACCCTGAAGAAGGAGGGAATAGCCTCCGAAACGTCGGTTTTATGAATAAAAAGATAGTGTAAATTATCTTCTTCTTTTTTTGGACTGCCTCATCAATATCCACTTAATTCACTTATCAGTCCGTCTCCAAAAATTACTCCAATATAATTAATATTAATATATCTTAAAATTCAAATTCGATGTTCATTATATAAAGTTTTATTGTAGACCGAAGCACAGTGAATTCGCTAAACGTTTTTGAGATATTTCAAGAATATGAAGCAAAAAAATAAACTATTTTTTAATACAGGATTACAATAGTTGACCATATACCATATATTCCTTATGATAAAGTAAAAAGGGCTTATGATTTGGACTTAACAACAAACGTTTATTGAGTGACCAGTTTACTATTACAACAATACCAATTCATCTACATCCAATCGGGTATTTGAACCCTTGAGGAATAACAGATATAATATTTATAATTAAAAAGACTCTGATGAAGTTCAAACAACATGTCGAAAGGATTGTATTGTCGTTTTTTTAACTTCCTATTCTTGAATCTTTTCCATAGATACAATATTTCCTCAAAAGATTTACCATCATCAATTTTAAAATCAGGTTTGTACTTTAAAATGATATCCAAGGATCCTTCCACTTCTGGCCAAGTCAATAAATTGTTTATTAAAATCCACTTGCAAACATTTATATCTTCAAACTGCCCTGTCCATTGTTCCAAATATTCTACATATACACGTGATATAGAAAGATACCACAGATTTTATAAAATTACTGGTGATTCCAGGTTCTTCGTACTCCTACTTTGATAGCATGTTTTTAACTATTATCGGTAAAAAAACTCATTTCTTTTTACTTTACCATACAGGGTATGGTCAAGTATTGTAATCGTTCATGAAAAAAGTGGTTTTTTCCTTCTTTTTTTCAAAATATCTAAAAAACGGCTTAAACTATTTTGATTAAAAAAATTGAACGAAACCATGGCATTGAGCTCTACAAAAAATCTCGAAAAAGTGAACATCGAATAAATTATATTTTTCGAGATAATAATTGTTTTGTCAAAATGTCTGTTAGTTAGTCTGTGCGTTACCAAATTTTTGTGGACGAGCTAGCTCAAAAACTAGTGTGAATATCAAAACCAAATTTCACAAGTAGTTTTGGTCCATTGAGATTAAGAGCTGATTAGATTTTGGTGCATATCGACCCAAAATTAAGGGGGGGTGGAGGGGGTTAAAAATTAAAAATCTAGGCTGTTTGAGCAAACTCAACCAAATTTTGTATACATAATCAATGGACCCCCAGAAGTCTAGAAATGCAAAAACTAACCTCCCAAAATTGGTGGAGGGAAGGGGGTGTAAGGTCAAAAAATGAAAATATAGGCTCTTGTACCAAACTCAACCAAATTTTGTATACATAATCAGTGTCCCCAGAAGTCTAAAAATGGGAAAACTAACAGCCAAAAATGGGAGGGGGGGGTGTAGGGTCAAAAAATGAAAATATAGGCTCTTGTTCCAAACTCAACCAAATTTTGTATACGTAATCAGTGGGCACACAGTAATCTAAAAATGCAAAAACTAACCATCCCTACATGATTATAAATAATTTTATTAAATAATAAATATAAGTGAGAGACCAGGTTGTATGGTAAAGTCAAGTGGATGGCCACATCAGAACACGTCAGCTTATTTCAGTCAATTTTATTTTATGATTTCGGAAAATAAACCGTCTCGTAAAGCAGTCCTAAATTCAAAATTTGCCAGAAAACAAGAAAAACCATTTTAAACACGAGTACATACAAATACAATGCAATATTTATTATTTGTCCGTAGCAGCTAAGCACCACTAGACGATCCCTCCTTCGGGAGGGTCCAATTTTTGCTTGTCTCAAATGAACATTCGGGTTTCGATTACCCTCGAGAAATGAAAGGATAATAAATGAGAACTCGGATATTTGAGACTTAAGGATTTTATATTCCTATAAAATCCCAATCATAGATGGAGATTAAAGTGGAAATAAAATAATAAGTTTTCACTAGTCAGACGAGCCGTGAAAAGTTGGTCGGTATAAACGTATAATACGTATTTGACCAAAAATCAGACTTACAAGGTTTTGTAAGATCAGCGACGTAACGATACTTGAATCAAATTGAAAGTTTTTGCCGAGAGTAGCAGAATTTTTATATATTGAAGGAGACAATAAAAGAGTGATGTCTTCTGCTGGAATTATAAATTTTATTTATTAATAACGAGACTATAGTTTATAAATAAATAAAATTTATAATTCCAGCAGAAGACATACTCTTTTATTGTCTCCTTCGATACTTGAATCATTGACACATTTTGAGCTTCAATTTCAAGAATACATTTATTAAACAGTGACCCCAAAGAAAGAACAAAAAATTCATGTTTCCGAAGAGAAACGTTCAAAGAAATGTTTGATAATATTTGGGCATTCATCTTGAGATTCAAAATATAATATTAAGTGAAATATACATTTTTAAAATTCTTTCCACAGCAGGCAGTAAAGCTAGCCATCGTATTTTACTGAAGCCCAAAGACCGAAAGAAATTTACATAATATAAGTATTACTAGAAAACGGGACTTTTACGGGACACTAGTTTAAAAAGATGACAATTTTATAGATTCAAAATATACGGGACACAGCATCTAAATACGGAACGGTCCCGTTAAATACTGGACGAATTGTCACCTTATCTATTAGTAAAATGAACTTTTATGTATAGTTAAATATCATCTATTATAAAGCACCTATGCTATCCGTCGCAAGCAACTCATTTAAAACCCACAAATAGTTTATGTCAAATTTATTAAAATTAGAAAATTTAAATTATTATAATTAATTTAAAGATATCTTTTTTGAGTTTCTTTTTTGAAGAAAGATGGAATTTTTTAAAAATCAACTCAGGTTAGGTAAATAACCATTATAAAATTAAGAAGTGAATTAACACAGGAGTTTTTTGACGGGTTATAGTGGTGTTTCACAAAGATGAAATAAAAATATAAAAAAAATTTAAATTGTATATTGGAGATTTTTTTATTTATCTCTATCAGCAGTATTTCAGGTTTGACGATAGGACTGAATCTTAATTGTTACATTATATTCAGTCTTTTGTCAAACCTCCTGAAGAAGGGCTCGTAAACCGAAATATGTATAGAGATAAATAAAAAAATCTTCAAAATATAATTTAAAATTTTTTTTAAATTTTAAAAATTTTATTTCATCTTTGTGAAACACCACTATAACCCGTCAAAAAACTCCTGTGTTTAATATGTTTCACTATAAACTAACACCGCTTTCCCGAAATGTAAGTGAATTTAATTTTATTTAGGAACGAATCAAAGATTATAGTAGACAAAGTAGTCCTCTGATATGCAATGTAAAAAGTATTTCTACTAAAAACTTTGATTCGTTCCTAAATAAAATTAAATTCACTTCTTAAATTATTATTTTAAAACCCACGAATGTTCAGGGTCAAAAAATCAAGACAGCAAGATGCCCGCCTAAGGCGGTCTTCGCAGCTGGTTTAAATATAATTTTTTACTACAAATATATGTATATGCTAAATAATAAATTAAATGCACTTTATATTATAATAATTAATCGTTTTGTCAGTTATTTGTTTGATATTCCGAGTCCATTGACTTCGCTATTTGATTAATTTGCAAATCAACACTTGATAAGTGCGGCTGTAAAAGAGAAAGAAAAAGTTAATAAGACAATTAATCTTTATCAAGAGCGTGATTTCAACTCAAAACATTTATTATCGATTTCCTTTAAATTCCATATTACTAAAGAACGTGTTGAAAAAAATAATTTAGTAAAAAAATTGTTGAGATTACTTTTTGTCCTCTCTCTAACTTGTTAGTTTATTTTTATTATTAAATATCTGTTATCTAGTTAAAGAAGGGTGAAATAAACCCTTACGAGAGGGCAATATATACAAATGAGGGCGAAAGGGCAAAGTGGGAAAAAAAGAAGGGGGGGGACACATTCAAACAACATCGCGCAAACAAGCCTAACTTTTTATTCAACTCTTTTTGCAAAGCCATGATAGGAAAAAACTAACAATTTACTCTAACTCTTTCATTGCATCTAAATACACTTATTTCAAAAAGTTTTGCATCAATTTTATAAAATGCGTTTCATTTTTCCCCGTTGCTTATATAATATATAAAACGATATAAATGCAAGGCGGAACGAACGTATATAGCTGGAGTGAGTATATATACTTGATTTGAGAATATAGCTGCCAGCAAAATGAGAAAAATTTTAAAAACTCACTTTATATTATCTAAATAAAAAGACTTTAATCAGAAGAATAAAGAGTTTTTTATACGGTTTATAAAGATATCAAGTAAATAAATTGAATTGGAACATTTGAGTTTATGATTTGAAATTCGAAACTTTCTTTATTAAATCTATTTTTCTTTTTTTTATAAAAAAGTAAAGGAATTGGGAAAAGCTCAATATCAGCGAATTGCTATTCTTATTTATTGTTAGTTTCGATTCGGATAACAATTTGTCTAAATATTTTATTATAGTTAAATTCAAGATTATTAAGTAAATGAAGAATCTCGTCTTGAAGGAAATTATTTCAAACTCCAACTCTATATATGAACTCCAAATAAAATTATTTTAATTTTTCAATTCTCCACCTTCTTCATGTTTACATCGAAAACAACATTATCGAGATCAAAACTTGATAAAAAGAAGCAATCTCCTTAGTGTTTTTGTCCATTAAATGGATACTAAAATTTTAAAGATCTGTTTATTTATTGCTATTATTTCTTCTACTTAGAATAATATATCATCGTATTTGAAATAAATTGATGTGGCCATTCACATGACTTTATCAATACACCTGAGTCCTCTCTTATATTTAAGTACCAGGAGCCACCGGGCGATGCACGGTAACCCCTGACCCCCCCTCCCGAAACCCCCACCTCGCCTCCCCCCCCACTGCATTCCAACACCACCCTCACCCCCGGACCCCCACAACTGCACCCCACCTCTTGCACCTTCCACATCCACCCCACCCTGCACCCAGTTTTTGCATTTCTAGCTTTTTCTAATGGTCTACATATTATGTGAATATTTGTTTACTCGTACACCAATTTGCCCACATTCGTTCATATTGATAAACATTATAAAAAAATAAATAGGAAAATAATAATAAAAAAAATAATCGTATAGGATCTGAAATAAAAACATAAAATTAAATAAGATTTGTTTCCAAGTTATATAAAAAAAGAGCCACTTCAGCCACTTTATTTGTAAACACACCTGTTTGATTATGATTTAGACACCTATTACTCAAAAACAAACAAAAAATTCCTAATTTTAATATAATATATTAATATTTGCTATAACCTATTAGTGGGTTTTAAAATTAAAAAATCAATTAAAAATAAAAGATAATTGATAAAAATGTAAACATACTTTTTTATTGAGATTTTCATCTATCAATAATTAATTTAATTAAGAAAAAGTCAATTAAGATGAAATTTGTCGAGGTCCAAACCTAGCCAGATCGCTTTCTCATCCTCCAAACTTGTTAATAGAGTTGGTTTCATCAAAATCGGTAGAGCCGTTTTCAAAATAGAACTAAGATACAAATATATATATAAACAAACAATTTTTGCTCGTTTAATAAGAGTAGATATTGAATTAAAATAATTTATAATTACAGTCGACTCTCGATAATTCGAACTCTTTAGCTGTTAACTTCGGTAAATCGAAAAAATGCTTTGTATTTTGATACACTCGATAACTCGAAATCTTTTTTGTAACAGGAGGGGATGAGAACGTTCTATAATTCGAACTAGTCCATTTCCCCTCTTTATAATTCGAATTTTTCCTAGCAAGTTTACTTTTCATTTTTCTCGTAATGTATTTAATTTGTTGTTCTTTTTTGTCGTTTTCATTTTTTTACTTTTTACTTGAGGATATAAATAAAATTTATGTAAGCTCAAAAATATAATAAAAACTCTTCATAATTTGAATTTTTGTATTTCCTCTTGATAATTCGAAGTTTTCTTGTAGTCCCTTGGATTTGGAATTATCGAGAGCCGACTGTATTTACGGAAGAACCCCCTATTAATTTTGGGCCCATTAGCAATTAATAATATCTCCTTCTAATTATGATACTATTTCATTAGAAATATCAGGTTTCTTCGATTTTTGTTTGAAAATATTTTTAACCCCTTCCCCCCTACTTTTGGTCACTATCAATTTCAAATAGTGAGTCATTTTCATAAGGTTATATAGGGTACATATGCAATATTTCGTACAAATCGATTAAAGGGTCAAGAACTTATTTTGATATTTCTATTTTTTGAACCTGCCTCCCCCAAATTTGGCCCTAGAAAAATATAATAATCTTTTCGTTGTTATAGGTTAATTTTATAGTACATATTTCATTTTTTTTTTAATTTGAAAATCTTTTAATTTTAATTTTTTACCCCATCTGCCCCCTTAATTTTGGGTCGATTTCAACCAAGATCTAATGAGCTCTTAATCTCAATGGACCAAAACTACATGTGGAATTTGGTTTTGCACTAGTTATTGAGCTAGAGCGACTACAAAAATTTGGTAACTTACTAACAGACATTTTGACAAAACAGATAATATATCGAAAAATATAGTTTTTTTTTATGTTCTCTTATTATGGCTTTTTTGTAGACCAAAACCAATTTTTTTCAATCAAAATAGTTTCAGCCATTTTTGAGACATTTTTAAAAAACACTTTTTTTCATGCACGATTACAATACTTGACTATACCCTGTATGGTAAAGTAAAAAGAAATTAGTTGGTACGCTCGTAAGGGAGGCTTTATACAATAATTAAAAGGAAAAAAACTAATATTTTCTCTAAAATAGACTAGAACTTAAATTATTACCTTTTCATGATAATAATTAAAACGAAAAAATATTTACGTGCGAGTATCGCGATGATCGCTAAACGACGATGTTAATATTTTTCTAAAAGTGAATTGAAACATTTTAAACACTTTTTAAGAGAGTTTATATATTCAAATATCTTGTAATTATACAGAATATTATGATTAATTAGTAAGTTTTCTTTTATCAAATGCAAAACGCATTCATTCTAGCTGGCACCCAATTTCAATATATATTATTTTTTAATTTCTTTCTTTTTATCAAAAAGCAATGCTATTATTTTTTACTCCGAATTCCATGTAGATAAAAAAGCTGGCTGGCCAATTTATCTATTTAATTTCATTTTAGTTTTAAGTGAGTTTTTCTGAGTGCAAGTTCGATTCTTTTGTTAAAATGAATAATTAATACAAAATATGTTCGAAGGCATCTACTCGTAAGAATAGATAAAGTAAGTAAATGCACTTATTAAGACTTTATTTCTATATCATATTGTTACAATCATATACTCTTAAAGCAATAAATTCTTGTATATAAATTTTCTTAAAAATAGCTTTAACCATTTTAATGAAAATCACAGATTAGAGTGTTTTTTAACCGACTTCAAAAAAGGAGGAGGTTCTCTAATCGACTGATTTTTTTTTGTGCCTATGTTACCTCATATCTCGGCCATTTGTGAACCGATTTTGAAAAAAATTATTGCATTGGGTTCAGTCTACCTTCCGATTGGTCTCATTTTTTTCATAGGTATTAGACCTTTTTTGTTAGGTTTGTTTAGGCCTAGCTTCTTTTTTATTGGAAAGGGGGTATCTTAGGGATGGTGCCATATTAATTTGGTCAAGTTCTAATGATATGATCACTATTAATAACATCACTAAAAAGAGAAAAATAAAAATAATTTTTAAGAAAAAAATAAAACCGACTTCAATAAATTAAACAAATAAAATACACTAAATGGGAGGAGGGGAAGGGTCAAAAATGAAAATTCTAGCACTTTCGACCAAACTCAACCAAATTTCGTATACATATTCTGTGGACCCACAGATTTCTAGATAGCAAATATTAAGTTAAGTTTTTGCATTTCTAGCCTTTTGGAGGCACACTGATTATGTATTCGAAATTTGGTTGAGTTTGAGTCGAAATAGCTAGAATGTTCATTTTTGAGCCTCCTCCCATTTTGAGTGGTTAGTTTTTGCATTTCTAGCCTTCTGGAGGCCCAAAGAATATTTATACGAAATTTGGTTGAATTTGCCTAAATCATCTTAAAAAAATCGTCAATTCGGAGAATCGTGCCACCTTCTTCAGGATTTAAAAGGGTCAACAAAGGAACCTGTATATATTAATATTATTTTTAATTGCGATTAAGTTCAAAACTTTGTGAAGAGCGATCCTTAATGATGGCCGGATCGAATCAAAACGTTGACAAACATTTTTTTTTAGGCATCTATGAACCGCACGCGACTGCTAGTGAAAGTGTTCTAAAAGGTTGAAATTAAGTGAACAAAATCGCCCTTAATTTGTTTTTTATAAATTAATATTAGTTCATGATTCAAACTCATTTTGAGGATGTTTTGGCCATGATAATTAAATCAAAATTGTAAGAGTTCGTGGCTGTGATGAAACTATACTAGATGAAGGAGAAGGTATCAGCCAGTGATTCCATCTTTGGCTGATACCTCCTCCTTCATCTGAGTATAATTAAATCAAAATTTTAATTATATAGATCAAAAGTACCTGTAACACCGAGCGTTCCTCGTTAATTTTTTGCTTTAGTTCAAAGTGATGTATTAATATTATTTTTAATAATTTAATATTCAATAAAAATACCTCCAATTAATCAAATTGGCAAATTCTAATATATAATAATATTTTTAACGAATTATTAGTGGGATATAAAATTCAAAAAGCAATTAATTATTAAAAGAAAATTGAATAAAAATGTAATTATACATATACAAGAATTGCTCATTTAATAATATAGGATAAGATAAGATAAGATAATCGTATATCGCATATAAGCGAAAATGGAAATTTAAATATTTCTTTGAATAACTGTGAGCTCAGATCTCTGATGTAAAGAATATATATTTCAAATTGCCTAAAAAGTTGATTTGTAACATTTTTCATTCGTGAAGAGTTGAAACAATCAATAAAACATGTCAAATGGTAATTGAGTCTGTATTTTTCAAGCTCCCAGCCATATCTCGACTTATCTTGAATGACTAGTGAGCCTCTGTCAAAAGTCTATCGATACCTCAACTTGGCTCTATCCAATCCATCATCTGGTCTAATCAACTCATATTCAACATGTCATTCTTTTCATTTATCAGGAATACAATTTCCTCTCCATTGTCAGCCACCTGTTTCGATAACTTCCTAAATTCAACCCCTATCTAATAAGATTAAAATATAGCTCCTCTTAGTCTATGTTTTTTTTCTTTCTTCCATTAAGAAAATAACGTTTTCTATATAATATGAACTTTCATATAAGTTTCATATTTATTTGAAAAATTAATAAATCTAGTATTATTTAAATTCATTTATACATTATACAATATTTAGTTTCTTTCCTGATTTGAGCGCAAGCAAAATTCCAAAAAGCCTAGTGCGCCCCGAAGCTACATCCCATTTAGCGCTTTAGTTAAAGTGGTTCTGGAAAGGGGGGGGGGGGGAACTTTGAACGTATGTTTTCTCAATTGAAAATATTCCCAAAAAGAAAGGAAATCGACTACAAGACTACAACCACAACCAGAGGATTATTTAGGGTGACCATTGTTTTGAGTATTTTCGAATTTTTATGCTCCCTGGGGCTCATGGTTCCAAATGAATAAAAAACAAATATCCCCCAAGTTTCAAGTCTCTATCTCAATTTTAACCTTTGCCGAAGAGCGATGTAAGTTTCTCATCTAAATAACATGGGTTTTTTTTGGCAGTGAAAGATCACTTTTTTATTCCAGCCAAAGTAATGGTTCAAACAAAGATTTAATCTTCATTTGTAAAATTTCAAGGTGTATACATTTTTAATTTAAGCAAGTTTATTCAAAGATTGTTGAGTGTGTTTCGAATTATAAAAGGTGACACTCTTTGGTGTTTTATTTAAATTTGAAATCTGCTTCTTTCGACAATGTGAACTTTTATATTCAATCCAGAATGGACTTTTGATTTTTGAAGAAATTATTAGACCTTCAAGACCCATGGATGGAGAATGTCAGATGTGTACACTAGGGTGGTTCTTATTTTGGGTATTTTCGAATTTTTACGCTGACAAAGGCTCATATGGTTCGAAATAAAAAAAAAAATATATCCCCTAAGATTCAAGTCTCTATCAAAATTTTAACCTTTGGTGAACAGCAGGTAAGTTTCGCATCTATAAATAACATGGGGTTTTTGGTTTTGAAGGATCAATTTTTTATTCCGACCAAAGTAATTGTTAAAAAAGCTTGAAACTCTGTAAACTTTATCTTCATAATACTAGATATCCTTCAGAATTTTTATAGATTTTTAGCTATTATAAAATATTGGTGTTAACCTAAAATCGGAGTAGAATAATTGGATCGAAACGTCGTAGTTGTATTGTGTTATTTGTTCTTTTTCAATAAATAATTGTAATTAATTATGTGTGATTTTACTAAAAATTCAAATTTTACTATAACATTTTTTTTTTTTTTAATGCAATCGAATGCAAGAAGGAGTGCACCAGTAAAGATGTAGCCCCTATGGATCTCGAAAGACCCTTGCTTTACCGAAGAGAAGGGAAAGTTGATTAAGAGAGAGGGTGTAGACGTAGGTGTCTATGCACATTGGTTTTGAAGGTTTGAAGATCATAGGTGCTGGGAAAGATAGAGGCTGGGAGAGAGTTCCAGTTCCTTGAAGTCATGGGGATATATGTATTCGCGAATGAAGTGGTCCGGCACTTTTCTAATTTGACCGCGAAAGAGTGTTGGGAGTCGGCAAAACGTGTGCTGCGTGCAAAGCATGCTTTGGGGGGAATTATTGATTTTATCTCATCAGAGCACCTGCCGTGATAGTATCTATAGAAAAGGGAAAGGGCAGAGACATCTCTTCGATTAGCCAGCGAGTCGAGGGAGTCGGTGAGGGTAGAATCGTCAATTAGCCTGACGGCTCGTTTCTGAATTGCATCAAGGGTAGCAAGAGAATATTTTGAGGCTCCTCTCCACAGATGAGAGCCGTATTCGAGACAGGGGCGGATTTGGGCCTTGTAGATGGTGAGAAGTTGTGGGGGTTTGTAGAGAAGTTGTGGGGGTTTGTAGCATATAACATAACATAAAGTACATATTTGAATGTTCCTAGAACAGAACCGAATCTAGGTCTCTTGTCATGGTCGGAGGGGGGGGGGCAAGCCTGAATTTGCCACCGCACCCCCCAACCCCCCCAATACTAAATATGTACAAAAAATGCCCTGCTTCCCAAAATGTGCCGATTCTTAAAATTTGCCTCCGGGGGCACGTGTTTTTATTGAACAAAAAAAAACATTCAATTACCTACATGAACTCTTCTCTAATCAACTACTTATTATATTCTTGTATTTCATCTAATAATCAAAACATGATTATAGCCAGAAGTATTTCTTTTTGGGCCAGGTTACATTTTTTCGGGGAATGTTATAGGAATTTCTCTCTATATACTAAATATACTAGTACATAAAATGAATTTTAATATATTGATTGATATCGAAATTATATTTTAAATTTGAATTTTTGCATTGTTTGAACAATGTATTTTTTGGAATCGTGGAAACTGATTGTTTTGATTGTTAGAGTTTGAATTCAACAATTCAACAATTCAATCCTTCCAAGTTGAATCATTTTACATTCTAAGCCAACGCCATTAATACCGCCCTATATTTCAATGCAATTTTGATTAATTTTTCGGTCGATTTTTCGATAGATAATCTTTGAAAAGTTTAGCTTTTGAATTTTCCTAACAATTTAATAATGTGAAGTGAAATTTTATAAAATCAATCAAAGAGAAATATGGAAATTCGCAGGTGAGCTTCCAAGATATTAAGCCATGTGTGTGTGTGTGCAATAGGGTGATCCTTATTTTGGTTATTTTCCTATTTTTACGCTGACATCTCAATTTTAACCTGTGCAGCACAGCGATGCAATTTTCCCATCTAAATAACATAAGTATTTTGCATTGAACGATCAATTTTTTATTCCGGCCAAAGTTATGGTTCAAAAAAATTTGAACTCGTAAACTTTATCCTCATAATACTAACTATCCTTCAGAATTTTTATAGATTTTTAATAAGTTAGACTCGAAAATTATAATAGCTAAAAGCGAGAGGTGAACCGCGATTGGAATTAGGTGTACACCGGAATTCATTAGATAATCCATTGTATTCTATTGTCTTCTACTTTGAAATGAAAGTGGAAGTGGAATTAGGTGTACACGATTTTAGGTCGCGGCTCACCCCTCGGCTAAAAGGCTGTAAAAATTCTGAAGGATAATTACAATTATAAGAATAAAGTATAGAGCTTCAAATTTTTTAACCATTACTTTGGCCGAAATAAAAAATTTATCGTTCAATGCCAAAAACCCCATTTTATTAATTTAGATGGGAAACTTGCATCGCTGTTCAGCAAAGGTTGAAATTGAGATAGAGATTTGGAACTTTGGATTTTTTTCATTCATTTCGAGCCAAATGAGCCTCTGGGAGCATAAGAATTCGAAAATACCCAAAATACGAGCCACCCTAGGGTACATAATTTATATTACATTACTATTAAATTGAAAGTTTTTGCCGAGAGTAGCAGAATTTTTATATATTGAAGGAGACAATAAAGAGTGTGTCTTCTGCTGGAATTATAAATTTTATTTATTTATAATGAGACTATAGTTTCGGAGGGCTTTGCCCTCTTCATCAGTCTATTACAATGTATAATGTGTAACTATAGTCTCGTTATAAATAAATAAAATTTATAATTCCAGCAGAAGACACACTCTTTATTGTCTCCTTCAATATTACATTACAATGCCTCCTCAATTTTGATTTAAATATATGACTACAGCTTAAAAAAATTCATACTTATGATAAAATGTTATAGTAAAATAAGAATGAAGTAAGAAAAATCTTATGACAAATATATGATTAAGTTTTTACTGGTTATTTTATATTAAATTATTTATCCTGGCGTTTTTTTTATCATGAGTAAAATGAGTTTATGTGTAGTAAAAATTAAAATTAAATTGTAATACTCTTAGTTGTTTTTTGTCCCAACTTGACATAGCAAAAATTCAGTTACCTTACATAAGTTGATATTATTATTTTTTTAGCTTAACCTGTAATTGCAAATGCGTTATTAATACGTATGATATTAATAATGATGCTGTGATATTAATAGAAATAGGGTGAAAATTATGCTTGTCTCTATCTTATTATAGTTATCCCCTTCTAAATTTTCGATTCTGTCAATATTGTCAAATTATTCAAATCAACTCTTAAAATAATTATCAATTAAAAGTTATTTTTAAAATTATATATAGAATGTATGGTTAAGGTAGTTATTTCGCGATAATACTATCAAAAAGTTAATGCTAGAGTAAATAGAACAGACAATAAGGATTCTTAATTCATAAGCCCAAAAGTGTTTGCTGTTTATGTACCACTACTATCCAATCCCGTTCACTTTTGACAAATCTGGCAACACTGTCCTAGCTTGTATATATTTTATCATAGAAAATTCAGATAAAGTACATTATAAAGGGAGATTTATATAACAAAAAGTTCATAATAAACGATTGAAAGCTGTTGCGACAATGGTTGAAGCAAAAAAACGTCAAAAAAATCACTAAACTTAACCAACTTTTTTAGGTTAAATAAATGCGTTGTTGCCAGCTTGTTTAGTGTAAATTTTTTCATTATACATTTTTCATTATTTATTCATTATTATCTCAGAAACTGTGTTGTAACTATAAATTAAAATTTTCTTAAAAAATGTATTAGTTATTGTTTAATGTTGGTTTAGTTTTTTATAGAAATAGTAAGAAGAGTTTCTTAATTATAATTAAATATGTATGTAAACTTTCCGATATCCCGTATAGTGCAATCAATGTATAAGAGTCTGAAAAACTCTATCTTTGGAATTTAATATCTCCGGAACTATATTGTTCATAAATTTCGTTTTGCCACCAATCGATGCAGAATTATTTAAATAATATTCTGTCTAAATTTCAAAAAAAAATCCCAAAAACCCATACCTTCATTGGTTTGTGTGAATGTACGTACCTAGAATATGTTTTCGTAATTTTAATTTTCTTAAATCAATTTCAATTTATTATTATATTAAAGAAGCGTTTTTTGAAACAATTGATTAAAATTTAATTATACTATTATTAGGGGCCGTCCATAAATTACGTCACACGAATTTCAATATTTTAAGACCCCCCCCCCCTGTGTCACATTCTGTCACATTTTCATTGAGCCTCCCCCTGTATTGTGACGTCACACTATCACTTTTATACCCTATAATTTTCAGGTTGGAATAATAATAACCTGAAATCTAAAAAATATATTTCAAAATTTTAAAAAATTTTTAATTTGACTTTTGTCACATCACAATTTTTAAGATCCCCGGGCCCCCGTGTCACATTTAATCACAAATCTGAGATTCCCCTCCCCCTTACTGTGTGACCTAATTTATGCACGGTCCCTTATTGATAAATACTATATAATTATGAAGTTATTGAAGCTTTTATTTTTATGATTAATTTGATTAAAATTTGAATTTCGGTATAGAATGTAAAATGAAATATATGGTATTTATTGATATCGAAATCATATTTTAGATTTTAGGTTGACATAGTTAACCTAAAATCGGAGTGGGTGATCAGACTTGAGACTGATCGCAGAATAAGTCAATCGAAACATCGTAGTTGTATTGTATTATTTGTTCTTGTTCAATAAATACACAATTATAATTAATTATGTGTGATTTCACTAAAAATTCAAATTTTACTATAATATAACATAAAGTACTTGAATGTTCATGGAATAGAGCCGGATCTAGGTATTTTGCCAAGAGGGGGGGGGGGGGGGGGCAAACTAGAATTTGCCGCCGCTCCTCCCAACCCCAATACTAATTATATACAAAATAATTCCTGCTTCCCAAAATGTGCCGCTTCTTCAAAATTAGCCGCCGGGGGCACGTGCTTTTATTGAACAAAAAAAATAAAAACATTCTTCAATTACATCAATTCTTCTCTAATCATCTACTTATTATATTCTTGTATTTCATCTAATAATCAAAACATAGCGAAAAGTTTTTCTTTTTGGGCCAAGTTACATTTTTCGGGGAAAGTTATAGGAATTTCTCTCTATATACGTAATAAACACATAAGATGAATTTTAATATATTAATATCGAAATCATATTTTAAATTTGAATTTTGCATTGTTAGAACAATGTATTTTTTGAATCGTTGAGACTCATTGTTTTGATTGTTAGAATTGAATTCAACAATTCAAGGCCTCCGAGTTGAATCATTTTACATTCTAAGCCGACGACATTAATACCGCCCCCATATTTCAATGCAATTTGTATTAATTTTTCGATAGATTATCTTTTGAATTTTTTCTAACCATTTAATAATGTGAAGTGAAATTTTATAAAATTAATCAAACAGAAATATGGAAATTCGCAGGTGAGCTTCCAAGATATTAAGCCATGTGTGTGTGTGTGTGCAATAGGGTTGTCCTTATTTTGCTTATTTTCGAATTTTTACCCTGACCAAGGCTCATAGGCTCAAACTTCAAAAAAATCAATGATTTTTTTCAAAAAAACTGAAAAATCTTATTGAATATAAAGTTGAATATTTTTTTTTGTATTTTTTTCTGAAAACCACGTTTAAAAATGAAAATATCAAAAAATAAAAAAAAACGTTCCGATTAGTCAATTTTTGAAATAGTTATGAGCGTTTGAAAGAAAAAAACACAATTTTTTAAAAAATTAATAACTTTTTTCGGTTGAGTAGAAAAATTTGAAAAAATTCTGAAAAATGTTTTTGATAGGGTAGAAAATGAAAAAAAAAGTTTGAGCCAAATCGAAAGGTCAAAAGTGGTCGATTTGGCATGGAATGGCCCATATGTAAAAATAATCAATTAAAATTATAATAAAATTTAGATTATAATAGGTATTATATAAATTCTAAAATGATTGTCCATTTTTTTATCCTTATAATTCATAAAATAAATAATTAAATTATTTTATTTTATTTAATTAATTATTTTTTTGAAGCTCTTTGAACGTCATTGTCTTGTCTTAAAATAATATTCTTTGACCCTCTTGGACAAGTCGCTCGCCCTCTCCATTCCTAATTATCATTACTCTTACAGTCCCCACTCTTTTTTTCAAATCAATCTCAGGCGACAATGACACCGCCCTCACCTCAGACGCCATGATGGCATTAACCAATTGACATGATTTCGTGTTAAAATTTGTGAATACTGAATAATTATTCTATTTTAAGTAAGTTTTTATTGATTTTGATAAATATTTATACTTAATACAAAATATGATATGAATTGAAGTGAAATCCAAGCAATATAAATGAGATTTTAATCGATGATGTTTTTGTTTTCACAGGGCAGGAACATCCCAAGCAAATTTCTTATGATTTATCAGCTACCTGGAAAGATTTCGAGATTTCTTACTCCTCTTTGGTGAGTGTTAAAATTGTTTTCTTATTTTAAGAATAATGATTTAGACCTTATAGTATATTAAAAAAATAAACGGCTTTATTAATAAGGATTCTAGAATTTTGTGCTTGCAATTTCGGAATTTAGATATTATATATAGTTTTAGTTTTTGGAATATTTTTATTATTTTTTAAAATTATTTTTTGTGCTACGATTTATTGTCCATTTTAGCTTAGTGCCTAAGTATATTGTATCTGTGTGTTTAAAATAGAAATTATAATGGATAAAGCTGATTATATAATAATTTTTATAGATTGATTAAGTGTGTGAGCTGGAATTGAACTCATGTCCCTAGTATTGGAATCTCAACCAGAATTCTTTATCCAACCTAAATCTCACTTTATAAGCTTAAAATAATGAGAGGAAATCTACTTGATGTTACTGAATATATATAATTTATTTGTTAGAGATTCTAGTTTCGAAGGCTTCAGCCTTCATTTTCAATCTTTTAATGCCAAGCATTCGAGATTATAATAATCTTTTATTTTCTAGTTTTATTTGTATTTTTTAGAATTTCGTTTCAATTGAAAATTTAGTAATTATTTTATCTTCAATACATTCTTTGAAAATTATATGAGAGACATTCCTAGAATAATACCCTAATTTTGTATAATGTATAATATTTCTTTTCAATAATCATCAGCTCGTGTTCGCCTCTAGTCCTGACATGTTTCGCTGCAAGTCGGCACAGGTTGCCGAGGTCAGGCGTACACGAAATCTTATAAAAGCGCCCTTTTTCCTGGTTTTATTATTTGTCCCTTAGACCATGAAATATATAGACACGCCCTCTGCTACTCTCCACACAGAGTGAAGTGAGGCCAACATCGCCTACAGATGACGTCACGTTCTCGCATAAATATTTTGGTTATATTAATTTAATATTAATTTGCGATTATTGGAATCCAAAATAAATAATCTAAACTACGATAAATTTATCTCAATGTATAATAATTCCTATAGTGGCCATGCTATTTCTGGGTGTTCCTACCTACAGATGACGTCAAGTTCTAAAGGAGATGTTGGCCTCACCAAATCGACACCAGGGCGTGTCTATATATTTCATGGTCTAAGATTTGTCCTTAACTTTCCAATTATTTATTTCTTCAAGCCTTTATAATTTAATAAGATTAATTTTCTGGTTTATTAAATACATAAGAAGTTTTTTTTTTAATTTTGAATGCCTATTCTGTTTAAATTCCAATACCCACTTGAGAAAAAGAAAATAGTAAAAAGATTACATTTAGAGAAAGCGGTGTTGGTTTATAGTGAAACATATTAAACACAGGAGTTTTTAAAGGGTTATAGTGGTGTTTCACAAGTAAAAATAAAAATTAAAAAAAATTTTTTTAATTATTAAATTGAAAGTTTTTATGCCGAGGGTAGCAGAATTTTTATATTTTGAAGGAGAAAATAAAAGACTGTGTCTTCTGCTCGAAAAGTCGTTATAAATAAAATTTATAATTCCAGCAGAAGACACTCTTTTATTGTCTCTTTCAATATATTTTGGAGTTTTTTTTTAAATACTCTTTACATATTTCGGGGTTTTAGCTCATCATCAGGAGTGAGTTTACAAAAAGTGTTTTGTAAACTCAAACTCCTGATGATGGGCTAAAAATCAGAAATATGTAAAGAGTATTTAAAAAAAACTCCAAAATATGATTAAATTTTTTTTTTTAATTTTAATCTTTACTTGTGAAACACAACTATAACCCTTTAAAAACTCCTATGTAAAAAGATTAGTCTAGTGAAAGAATAGTTGTATTTCCAAAACCAAAATTATAAAAAACAAAAAACAAAAAGAACAACACTATTATTTTTATAAAAAGCTCTTGTACGGTTGTATCTAATGAGCTGAAAAATGCCACAGCATCTTGTTTTAATAAACGCAACGCCAAGTTTCACCTTTTTGGCTAATCGCAGTAAAAAAAAATCAATTAACCAAATTTTGTAAAAAGCGTGGTGAGTCTTTGAAAAGTTTTTCATTTTCCTCCAATAAATTGATATTTTTTGGAAATTTTTAAAATAATTTCGTTTTCTTCACTTTTCACATCACATATAAATTACTTCATTGAAAATATTTCTTTATTACCATATTCCATCGGTCAGAAAAGTCATCCTTGATCAGTATAAAAATATATCAAAAAATTGGAAGATCATTCGAATTCATCAGCCATCACTCTTTTGGACAACAGTTTAACTCTAAGGAGACTTAAAAAATACCACATTTTGGACATGGAAGAACGTTCTGCCACATACAGATGGACTAATAAATTTAATTGAGGGATCCTTCAGTGGAAGAATAACCTCTCAAGTGTGTGAATGGGATATAATTGTGTTGCGTGAATGTATAAATTTTATAAATTTTACTTATAGTTAAAATTTTATTGACTGATTGTAAAAATTCTCTTCAAATAATAAAAAAAAATATACCATATAGTGATACATCGAGACAAGATCTTTGATTAATTTTAATTTATTTTTTAAAGATGGAGTGGCTAATCGACTTCAAACTTACTCAGGATCGAACCTGGCTTCAAAAATCTTAATAAATCCAAAGGAAGGCAACGGGACACCACTCTTGTGAACAATTTCCCAAGAATCTTCTCTCTAGAAATCCCCAAAGTCATTTTAAATGATAAGGTCATCGGCTGACTGCGAGATTAAGCATCCTATTTTAACTCCGAGGTCAGTTATACTTACTCATTTATTATATATCTAAATTTTTTAGGAAAATTAAAAAATATATTTAGGAGAATACAAATATCTTCTATTTAGGTTTATTTTTTTCAAATTATCAATCAAATATCAATTATTAAATTCTTTGATTTACAAATTAACGTCCCCTTGTCTTAAGGAGTTCAGTCCTTTGGTAGAATAAATTTCTCATTAGTAAATTCGATTTTATCTAATCTTTATATTTTTTATCTTACCTCTATCACTACATTTAATATTCATTTATCTATACACTTTCTTATTTTCTAATACATTTTTATTTTTCCTTCTCATGGGTCATCCACTTCATTGATGTCTCTATGTTATCCTTCGTCCGATTCATTTATGTACTTCTCATCAAACAGCTCGCCAAACTTGAGTATATCATTTTTGAATATATAATTAATTTTTAAGTGGTTTTTTTACAGCATACCCTTCTAGCTAGAATCAATTATTACTTTAATATTTAAATTATAAATTCATTTTAGATTTCTAAATTCTTGCTTTCTATGATTATTATAAACAAATTTTCTAAAAATTTAAATAACTTAAGTAAATATTCAGTAAATTCTATTTCACATCAAATTAATTTCAATTATAGCCTAAATACATTTTCAAATTTAAATTAATTGATTAAAATCATTCAATAATTAAATTTTTCGATAATTTTCTTGAAATTTTAAATAGAAATTTAGAATTAGGAATTTTTCAGTTTCCCATTCTATTTCATAATGTCGCCCAACGAGGGATTCCCTTCTGGATAAATCAGGTAATTTAAAAAATATATTTATAAACATATTATATACCTTTAAATTGATAGCTGTTTATTTTTATAGAAAGAAGCCATCGTTTCATCGAGATGACCCGAGTCTGTCATCAGGGTCTCTCAGGTAAGTTTTTATTAACTATAGGTATTTATTTCTATAAAGGTAATTCCAAACTTAATTCTTGAATATTTTTTTTGATATTTCTCATTAGAATGTTTTCTTCTCTTTTCAAAATTTGATTAATTATTGTTTAATTTCAAAAGTTGCTCTCTCGATATATTATATATTTATGTAGCATACAAATTTTGAAATCATTTGGTTAAAGGTGGCAGAATCACTTGAGCAACGAGATCATCGGCTGCCTGCGAGTTTAGCCTATTCTTTTAACGACGAGGTTAGTATACTTATAGGTATAACTATTTATTCTATAGGTATATCATCTACTTTCATAATTTCAAAGATATTTTCATGAAGATTTCATTATTTTTAATTATCCCTTAAACCTTCTTGAGCTACAAATTCGCCCTTTTTCAGAGATTTCAATGCTCTTTATTCAAAATTCTTATCAAAAATGATAAAGTAGAGTAAATTTCTAATTGATAAAGTAAATTACATCCATCTTCATATTTATATTTCAACTTATTTAATATGATATTTAATATTAATTTATATAAATTTCTAACTTGATTTTTCTCTTCTTTTTCATGTAACATCCACTTTCGATGCTGTCTTTCGTCATATCCAACAAATTTATGTCTTTCTCACCAAAAGCGCACCAAACATGAGTATTATATATTTTTTAGCATGGCATTTAGTTAAAGGGAATTTCTTTTAGGCAAAGAATTAGGATGTTTTTTCTTTTACAGCATACCCTTTAGCTAAAATCAATTAATTCAATACTTAACATATTTTCATATATAATATTAAAGTTTTTCCTTTGAATTGTAATTTAATACATATTTAATTAAATAACTTGCCTATTAAATGTTTCATAAATGCAAATTTAGATCAAATAATTCTCACTCATATATTAAATTGATTTTTATTTTATTTTAGTTTTAGTCTTAATATTAAAAATAAATTAAAATAAAATATGATCAGCAATTTTCAGATGCCCATTTCAACGTCATCTGTAAAGGGAAGCAACGTGGGAACTTATTGAAGTATCTTCATGAAGTGCGAATTTATTAGAATCGTAAATTTTGCGTAGGGATTTTCAGATTTCACCGCCTCGACCACCGATGGGATTCATCGCCATTTTAATATTAAATTTAATATGTACTTAGATTCAAAATATGTGATATAAAATTAATTCACAGTTTTATTAGTTGTAGTATGGAATAGTTTAGAGGGAGGGGGGATGATATGCCATGCCAACGTTGACCGTCTCTCTTTCTGTATTGGGGACCTGCACTCTTCCCTCTGATTTCCTTCTTGGAGACAGCAAATGCGGTGTCGTTTATCTTAGGCCTCTTATGGATATTTTGTGATGTGTTTCCCTCTCTTGTGCCCTCCAATTTAGTTTTAAGGTTATTTTAGTATTAGGACCCTAAAGAGAGCTAAAATTGACGCCACCCATTTGTTAGACCCATGAACGAGTCACGAGGGAAGTGACCGATTCGATCGGATTTCTAAAGATCGAGGTCCAGGTTCATCTTGCATGTGCTTGCATGTTTTGTGTCTTACCGAAAAGTCGTCGCTTGACGCCTTGTTCAAATGGAACAATGGGGTGGGAATGGGAGCCTGGTGACTTTTTGTCTTTGAGGGCGGGTTTGAGGTGGCTCTATGGACTAGAACCAAGATCAGAAGGTTTGTCCGTTGCTTCCTCAGGAGTAGCCTAAGGAAGAAGAGCGGCTGCCTTGTGGCTAGGGGCACGAGGGCTCTGCCGGCCGGTTGGCGGAGACCGTGCACTCAATTACACTTAAAGTTCTTTTTCTCATATATTTAACCACTTGCCCAATTTCATTTTCCGCCTCTTGCTGGTAAACATATTGAAATATGAACCTGGTATTTATAATTTATTAGAAAAGGCAAGTGGAAATGTTAGGTAGGATCTCTTTCAGCTCGCCCTGGTCTCTCGTTCTATCCGTATTCCAAAAATCAAGGCCACTCTCACTGATACATACGTCTTCAGGCTCTCTCGAAGTCCGATTATAAGAATTCGAATTTTACTCTGATATTTCAAATTATAAGAATTTGATTTAGATGAAATAAAATTTGAATTTTCCGCGAATTAAAGGGATTATTTCATTTACTACATACGTCTTGATGACTAAATTAGTATGTAGTAAAAGGGGGAGGGTGCTACTAATGTTAATGTCAAGTGTTATAGGTGTATTCACTCAAAAAAGCTTTCTTCAACATCTGAAGACGACGAGATAGACAAGAGATAGATCCAGCGCCCAGTGCATCCATCTATCGAAGGTGAATATATAGTACAATATTTTATAATTTATTTTTATCTTTTTATTTTCTTAAATAATTGAGTGTTTGCAAAAATGTTTCGCTATTATCTAAACAATATTTTACATAGGGCATTTGAATGATTTATTTTTCGATGATATACCATATAATACAATTTTATTTTTTATTATTTAATCATGTTATTTTAATATTTAATAATTCTTTTCTTTTAGCTGAAGATAGGAGGTTGGTTTAGGGGGCGGAGACATTGCGACCCATCACGTCAAGGCGTCTACAACTCAGGACAACGGTAGGCATTTTTACTTAATGAAATTATATATTTATTCGAATAAAAATAATATTATATCATAATATAGAGAATATATGCCATATATGTGAAAGTAAAAACATAATAAAGTCGACTTTCGATAATTCGAAATCCATGGGAGTACTAGAAAAATTCGAATTATCAAGAAGTTTGAATTATGAAGAGGAAAAAAAATTCGAATTATTGAGAGTTTTTATTATATTTTTGAAAATATGAATGAGCTTACATAAATGTTATACTTATATAGGCTCAATTTATAAAGTCAAAATAATGAAAACGACATAAAAGATCAATAAATTACATATGTACTAACATTGCAATAGAAAGGAGGTAAATATTACTAGGAAAATTTTGAATTATAAAGAGGCGAAGTGGCCTAGTTCAAATTATAGAAAGTTCTCTTGTTACGAAAAGAATTTCGAATTATCGAGCGTATCAAAATACACATAATTTTTTCGATTTACCGAAGTTAACAGCTGAAGAGTTCGAATATCGAAAAATTGGAATTATCGAGAGTAGACTCTATTTAATTAAAAAACTTTATGTATACTTACTGTGTCTATCCAACTTAAATTTTTAAAATCGCGAGATTAAAGTTAATTTGATTTTAGAAAATTCTAATTTTGTCAAATTTCATATTGGCTAGCCTAGCTGAGAAGGGTGAGCTTGCGAACTGAAAAATCCCTTACACTTTCAACAAACTTCTCCCACAGCATTGAAAACAACTTCAGAAATAGATGTCGAAACGACGGCAATTTTTATGAGATTTTTCTCTTTAAAAATCTATAATCTAGATGGTTTAAGCTTCAACTTCTCTTTTCGATAAATAATCAACTCAACTACCAATTTACAATAATTTTTTAAGTGCTTTCGCCAACTCTTTTATTCCTATGACCTCCAGAGACTGGAACTCGCTCCCAGCCACCGTCTTCCCCGCGACTTATAACCTTCAGATGTTTAAGACCCGTATCCACAGATACCTCCGACCCTTACGCAGCCCATAAAATCTCTTCTTCTTATTCTTTTTACGATGGAGGGGCCAACCCAGGCCGTTAGGGGATGCACCTTCTTGGTGTAACTCCACCTCTCATCATTTTCATTAAAAAAATTCTTTCATTTCTTTTGGCTTAGCGTGGTTTGCTTCCCTCTCTCTAGGGCGCGTACACACACCCTTAGTTCGCTTCTGGTTGCCTACCCTACAGGCTTCCCCATAAACTCGCTTATGGAAGTTGATTGACTTCGGATAATATCTTAATGAATTGATTTTTAATGTGTTAATCACTTCACTGAATGTATTAGGGGAGGTAAGTCATATATTTTAGAAAAAAAATTTAAAAATAAAATTAAAATGTATATCAATTGAAAATAAATAAATAAATAAATTGAAAAATAAAAATGTTTTTTTGGAAATTTGAAAAATATTAACTCAAAGAGGATGTTGAGCTAAAAAATTGTTTAGTGTCAAATTTAATCTATGGTAATTAGTTCTAATCTAGCTTCTTATAAGTAGTTTCTATTTTTTATTCAAAAAAAAAGTACTATTTACGGACACATTTATTTCGATTTGGTCGACTTTTCGTTCACTCTCTAGAATGAATGATTTTACGATTTTAGCTTCATAATCCGCTTATTACAGAAAAGTAAGAAAAAAAAATCGTATTGTTTAATAGTAAGTTATTAAACCGTTTTACTTTAATGAGCTGAAATATGATTTAAAGTTTCTATTTATTTCCTACCAAATTTGAAATTTTTTTACCACAAATTTTTCTAGGACAAAAAGTTTGATATGTATCTATTTCTAAAACTTTTGAGACTCTTTCAATAAACAAATTGACAATAATTAAAGCGTTAAAGGCCTACAAAAATATCTTCTTTAAAGAACATGAAAAATTACATTTTAAGAAAAAATCTATACCTACTTATTATAATCTGCTTGCGCAACGACGCAGACGTGATTTTTTTAATTTTAAAACTCACTAATAGTTAATGACAAATAAAATTAATTAAAATTATGAAATTTAAATTATTATTTTAAACCCCACTAAGTTGTCCAGAGGGTACAGCCCCTTGGCCAAAAACATGCCCGCCAAAGACGGGATTTGCAGCTGGTAAACTATAATGTTTGGTAAATTTATAATTTTCTCATTAATATATTAAAGAATAATTATCATATTAACGAAAATTGGTTTTGATCGCGCTACAAAATATAATGTTTGGGTTCACCCCAAAATCTCAACAGTCAAAATCCATTTCGGGCTGGTTTTTAGACGGTTCGGTTGGCGTCAAGATTGATAAAATTTATTTTATTTATTTATTATTTTGGTATTTCAATTTCAATTGAAAATACCATATATATCTATAGATACTTATATATATATTTTTGTAAATATTAAAAAGGTTATTAAAATAACGTCTGAATTTTCACATGCCTGGATTTCAGCTTGGCTTGTCGGGATTTCGGCTGTTGGGGTTTTGGGCTGTCAGGATTTTGACATTCGAGATTTTGGGTGCCGCCAATAATGTTTAAATTTCTTTTTTTGAGTTCTGAGATTTGAGGCGCCTTCGGTTTAAGAGGCCCCAGGTAAGCGCCTTGTGCGCCTGTCCGGAAATCCGCCACTGCTTATTCACATTGATATTATAAAAATTGATTCTAGCAAAATTTTATATTTTTCCAAAAGTAAAATGTCTAAAAATATACATACATAGAATTTATTCTAAATTAGTAAAATTCTCACAAAATTAAAAGAAATGCAAATTTTCTTGTCATTCTCTCTAAGGGAAAGCATTTAGCCAATTGGGTCGGTGTCGAACATGACTAGGTGGTTTCGATTTGCCGCACGTATTACTGGGCATTAGAGGCCGTCGTTCTTCGGCCACAAATGTCCAGCCCGGCGCTTTGAGGTCAGTGCCTAATCCACCCCTCGGTCTGCGACTCCGGAGGCCACCGCTTTCCAACATTTGCATGTCAAAATAAATGTCTTAAATACATAATGAATGCCTCGGTGAAATGTGTAATGTTCGGATTTCTAGCTTAGAGACGGAGTAAATCAGGATTCGAGAATCACAGAGTCAACATTCGCTATGGTTATTTATTTTACTTATTTATTGATTTGTTTGTCTACGAATTTTCCCTTGCGTTAACCAGAGCTAAGTAGTCTTGGTCCGCTCTCCTCGTATGTGTAAATTATGTCTTGTAAAGGGCTAAGCCATTATAACAACAACATCAGGAAACCTACTTAATCTTAAAGTACTTTATAAATCAACCAGATTAAATAGTAAAATACACTGAAAAAACGATATATTTATAGTTAAGATATTATATTTGATATGAATAGATTGTGAAGTTGATCATAGCAGAAATCGATCTCTGTTCAATATGAATAAATGATATACGTATTTTAAGTATTCTAATATTTTTGAAGCAACTCTAAATATATTATTTTTATTATTTATGTCCATAGATTAAATTAATAAAGTTGTTGTTTGGAAATAAGGACAATAGCTTATGCAAATAATTTTTACTTTTTGACAAACGTTTCGTCACTTTGATGACTGGCCTGATATGTTTGCTAAGAAGGAATATTCATAAAATGACAAATATCCAAGGAAGTTAATTTATTTGAGCCCTGAGGAAGTCAACAAAGATGTCGAAACGTTGCCAAAAATAAAAATTATTTGCATAAGCTATTGTCTAGATATATTAATAGTGCCGCGATGTGAACCAAGCACCAATAAGTAAATGATGAAAATATTGTTATTTTAGTAAAATAGTGGAATAATTAAATTTAATAGTTGTGTATTTAAATGAAATAATACGTAATTACGACAAGAAATGATATAAAAATGAAATGAAACATTTTTTATTTATAAAAAATATAATATGTATTTCTAACTGGTAGATGAGTATATTCATTTGATGTAGAATCTATATTCAAATTAATTATATAAATATTTATTTTAATTATTCATTTCGTTGAATTAATTATTTAAAAATTTGAATTAATTATTATATTTGATATAAGGTACAAGAAAAAAACAATTAAAAATGTAAACAAAATTTTGGTTAATTTTTTTTAAAATATCTTAATTATTAAGATATCACTATTTTCGGAAAATCTAAGTCGTTTTATCATAAAAAAAAACAAAAACATTTAGTATAAGAGCAACGCCGTCAACACACCAATTTTAGCATGACTGATTTTTTGATATTCCTTTTCTTAATGAACCTTGGTAGGGACGCTACATATACCTGGTTGATGGGTTGCATTTACTACTACCCATCCCATTTGCACTAGTAAACATTTCGAATCTTAAGCTCATTTTGGCATGATATTTTTTTTTATAATTTCTTTATATTTTTGGAATATAAACTTATTTTCAAACTATTTTAGTAGAGTTGAAATTTTAAAAGATAGTTATGCTATCAAAGAACCTAAAATTAATTTGCCAGACAGAAATTCAGTTGTTTAATAAGAGGAGACAGAACTATTGAAGTCTCGGAGACAGTAGATGATTTAAAAGAGTATGGTACATTATAAGTCGGTTGCATTAGAGCAGTGGTTCCCAACCGGTGGGGTCCTACGGCACACACCATGTAAAAGAGTTGCCAATAAGTAGATTTTGAAAGCAATATGCTTTGAACGAGATGGGGTGAATTATCTTATTTATATATAAATAGCTGCCCGCCTTCGGTAGGCATCTTACTGACCAGGGTGCTACGCCCTCTGGACTCCGTAAGTGTGTTTTAAATTAATAATTTAGATTTCCTAATTTTAACAAATTTTATTTGTCATGAACTATTAGTCTGTTTTAAAATTGAAAAAAATGTCTTCGCGCAAGCCGATAATTATTAAATGTAGAGTTATAGATTAGATATAGATAGTACTCTTAATTTATTTTACTATTTAGTTTAACGAATGTGTTAAAAGTTTTGATTTTGAGGTTTATTTTCAGATTAACACGGTTTATTCTTTAACTTCGTGGTCCCTGATAAGAACATAAGATTCAAAATAGTCCTTGGTCGAAAAAGGTTGGGAACCACTTGCATTAGAGAGATAGCTGCGACAAAGAGCTCCAGGACATAGACGAAAAAATATTTTATCATTATAGATTAGAATATAATCACAGAATAGAGTAGAATGACTAAAATGAGCTTGGGATGAGCTATAGTAAACGCAACCGTTAACAGCAACCAGTCGCGTCCCTAATAAGCTTCAATAAGAAAAGGAATATCAAAAAATCATCCATGCTAAAATTGTCCCTCGAAAACGTTGCTAACTCTCGGACTAATTCCTTTAGATATAATAAGAGGTTTTACTAGAAGTAAACAAGACATTCATTTGATATTAAGAGATATCGAATAGAATAAAATAGATCACTCAAGTATATAATATATTTGGATTAAATACCTAAAAATTTGGCATTATTTGGAATGATTTCGATATATTTTGATTAATAATAAAATATCTTTGAAATAAATAAGAGCTCATTAATTATGCTCAACTCTATCAATATATTTCAAAGAAAAAATATTTATTGAGTGTTTAACAAATATTCAAAAATATAAATCTTTTAAAAACACTCAGGAACACGTTTATTCGAAGCCAAACGTTTCGGGAGAATTTCTCTCTTTTTCAATGGTAAATTTTTTGTAAAAAAGAAAAAAGGAAAAAAATTGCTTCCTCTAAAATTTAGAAGCAACATTAATATATTAAGTATTTTATAAAAGACACAGATTGTCTTGGTGACCAGATTACCTTTAAATAAAATATAAATTAAATGAATTTAACTTTAAAGGACATCATAGATATTAGTTGAAATATTTTTACATTGCATATCAGAGAGGTTCGTCCCCTTAGGAATCGAACCCAAGCGCTAACTAAGCTTGCCGGGCCAGTAGCCAAACCCTTAAGACAAATCTCTCTCTGACATGCAACATATATAATTATTATAGCTAGATTTTTCACTCCCTTCAACTCAAAGGGAATAGTGAAAATTCCTGCTAAACTGAAAAAAGTTTTCAGTGACGGACCCATGGATTTTACAGTGAATTTAAGCATCTTTTAGCTATAATAATTATATATGTTGCATGTCAGAGAGAGATTTGTCTTAAGGGTTTGGCTACTGGCCCGGCAAGCTTAGTTAGCGCTTGGGTTCGATTCTAAGGGACGAACCTCTCTGATATGCAATGTAAAATATTTCAACTAATATCTATGATGTCCTTTAAAGTTAAATTCATTTAATAATATTATATACTGGGTTGATTTTTGAAATAATTTCCATCTTTTTTCAAAAAAAGACACCCAAAAAGATACTTAAAACTTTGTTTTCACTGAAAAATATAAATATTTATGAAAAATTATTTTTCTCTAAAATTTTTTTAATAAACATTCGAAAAACTGACCTTTTATTAATCGAATTTTTATTATTTAAAATTTCGATCATTTCCAAAATTATTCTTTGGGGGGTCAGATAGGCTAGGCGGTAGCGTGTCATCCTTCTAACCAAGTGGACCCGGGTTCTAATCCGACTCGAGGCATCCGGCTATAATCTGACCCCCGGGGTAGGGACATATTTAAAAATAATAAATAGTATCGTAAAAAAATTATCCTTTTTTCCAAGTTATATTATTTATCTAAAATTTTAGGATTAGAAAAGTCAAAATTGTGTTTAAGGTTAGTAGAATGGTTAGCCAGCATTGTGAATTCAGAATTTTTAATTCTAATTGAATATTCATGTTCGTAAATTCGAGATTTTAAGTATTGTTTAGTCTGTCCTATATATGTTCCGTCACAATTTAAGCAATCAATTTTATAAACTAAATTATTTGGATTCAAAAGATGATCTCTGTCTTTTAATTTTGAAAATAGGAATGATAATGAATTAATCAAATTTAGGGAACGCGGTGTTGGTTTATAGTGAAACATTGTTAAAATTAAATTAGGCTGGAGTTGGTGGTGTTTTCACAAGGAGAAAAAAATTAAAATACAAAGATTTTTTTAGTTTACTCTATATATTTCGAGCTCTTAACTCATCGTCAGGAGAACATTGATAATGAATTAGTAGGTTTGAAGGTGGCATGAATATTATGAATAAAAAATATTTGTTTAATGTATTCGGATAACACTTTTTATATGGGAAAGAGATG
This sequence comes from Forficula auricularia, assembly GCA_024734495.1. Classification (NCBI taxonomy): domain Eukaryota; kingdom Metazoa; phylum Arthropoda; class Insecta; order Dermaptera; family Forficulidae; genus Forficula; species Forficula auricularia. The sequence goes on from JALMQS010000068.1 coordinate 5,856,788, forward strand.
TATCTTAAATTTTCTTTATCATTGTTGTTATTGTTGTGTATTATTTATGTAAGAATTGAGTATCTATTTGAGAAGAAAAGATTGAGTTTTTCTCAAAATCAACTTGTGATATGAATCAATTAATTTTTATGAACATGAATTTAGGTCATTTTATCAAAAGATATTAATAGATAAGTTTATATTGCATGTAGGAGGGTTTTGTCCCCTCGGGGAGTCGAACCCAAGCACTGAAGAGTATGCTTTCCGGGCTTCTAGTCCAGGCCCTTGAAGACACTTACCTCCAAACATGCAATATATAACGAAAGCCACTCATTTTCACTCCATTCAACTCGATTGGAATAGTAAAAATTAATGCTTAACTGAAATAAAAAGATTCAGCATCGGACCAATGCGAAGGCAGATTTATGTAAAGAATTGAGTATCTATTTTGAGAAAGAAAGATTGAGTTTTTTCTCAAAATCAACTTGTGATATGAATCAATTAATTTTATGAACATGAATTTAGGTCATTTATCAAAGATATTAATAGATAAGTTTATATTGCATGTAGGAGGGTTTTGTCCCCTCGGGAGTCGAACCCAAGCACTAGTTTGACTTATCTATTAATATCTTTGATAAATGACCTAAATTCATGTTCACTAAGATTATTATTATTATTTCTTTTTTTATAAAAGTTTACCATTGAAAACGGGAGAAATTCTCCCGAAACATTTGGTTTTCGAATAAACGTGTTTTTAAAAGATTTGTATTTTTTAATATTACTATTAATATATTTATTATAAAGAAATTGTTTTTTCAGTGTACATTTAATTAAATCGCCTCGAAATATTAATCAGTGATTCAAAGACCAAGTTCAATGTTCTCTAGAGTTCACGAGTCTTTTTAAATAAAATCGAGAAAATAGTCGTATTCGTAAATCTAAATTTCTCTGCAAGTAGTTGGAAACTCAATTATCCGAATTCTAATCCGGATCACAAAAGTCGTGATGCAAATTCGCCGCCCCCGTCTTCTCTGTCTCTCTTTCTTTTCTTTTCTTTTTGCCAGTATGTTCTTCTCTATGTCGGGGGTGCTTCGTCGTTCTTTCGTCTGGGCCCGAGGGTTTAGGGTTAGGGCTGGCTTTTCCGAGGGCTGATTCACGGGCACCTAGTGACACGACTCCATCAGCTTCTACGGGCATTTCTATGCAAATCTGCGCCCGGGTTCCCGTCTCCGAGTTCCCGGGGCGAGGCAGCCAGCCTCTCTTGCTATCTTTATGCCTTGGTCGTTCTGATACAGCCCTCTCGCTCTCTTTTACCCGATGAATACGACGCCGGCAAACGTAATTAAATTTCCCTTCGGCGCAGTTTTTGTTTTTGAAATTGTTTCTTATTTAGATCATCAACTCCAACTCACTACTATGTATGGAGAGTTGCTGAGTGCGTCAGGCTATTCAGAATACCTTAACTGTAAAATATTTTATGTTTCATCAGGCATTATATTTTCAAGCAAGAATAGAATCATCATAATTTAATACTATATTCTAGATATCTTTATTAAAAATGGTTGACAATTTTCTATTTCAATTTTTTTCGTTCAAATTTATTAAGAAAATTTTCTATATTATCCTGTTGTCTATTGTATTATGATATTAATAAAGTAAGCAAAGATACGAGAAGAGTCGTTTATTTATCAACGTAATTCAAATACATAATAATAACATTATAAACAAATACCAACCAAAACATTCTGTAAATATATTTTAAAAAAACTAAAAAACATGCTTCTAAAAAGTACAAAATAATGTATTACTTAATCAAAAAGTGTGGAGCGCAGAAACTTTTAATTAATTTCGACAAAGTGCCACATGCTTTTTGATTAAATATTACATTATTTTGTACTTTTTAGAAGCATGTTTTTTAGTTTTTCAAAATATAATTTATTTTTTTACTTTTTAGTCTTAGTTATTTTTATAGAGAAAAATTTGCGGAATTTAATAGAATGAAATGTATTTATTTTTATTATTTTTATATAATTTCATTTAAATTGAGTAGGTAAACAATTATTTTTATAGAGAAATGTTTGCGGGATTTAACAGAACAAAAGTCACATTGATAGATACATACAGGTGAAGCTAATATAAAGGATGTAAAAACAGGTCAAGTTCGAAAAAGTAGTGCAATCAAGTTATATTCCCCAAGAATAATAAAGTTGAGAAAATAGTACTTTGAATTAAAATGCATTCTTTCCGTTTTGAATGGAATGGATCTAAATTTATGAATTGAAAAATTTTTATTTAGATTATTTTCATGAAACTTGGCTGTTATTACGAATTATACTGTAAGGGTAATGAACTAAATTCGTGAACAGCCAAGTTTCATGAAAATAATCTAAATTAAAAATTTAGAATTCATAAATTTAGATTGTCATTCAAAATAGAAAGAATGATTTTTAATTGAAAGTAATATTTTCTCAAGTTAATTATTCATGTGGAATATAACTTGGCTGTACAGTAGATTTCACTGCTTTTTCGAACTTGGCCTGTTTTTTTTTTACAGAATATTTTGGTTGAGATTTCTCTTCTTTTTGTAATCTAGGTGAAAAGCGCTATATTAAATTTAATTTGAGTTTTGTCTGAAGGGCTATAATTTTCATTTTTGATCTCTCTCACCCGTTTTGTGTGGTTAGTTTTTGCATTTCTAGCCTTCAAGGGGCCCACAGAATATGTATAATGTATACCCACTGTTATTTCCTTATTTGTAAGCGCGAGGGGTACTTTTCAAAAAACTGGAGGGGGTTACTTTTCATGAAACAGGGGTAAGGGGGATGGGCCCTCGTGGACTAAAACCATATTATTAAATCAGAATAAAAAATAATCTAAAATAAATCAAATTAATTTTTTTATTTATTTATTTATCAAATTTTTAAAAGTAAAATGTTGTACAAAGGTTTTTGAAATTTTTTTATCGTGTTTGATCGAAACCGTGTTGTAAGATGCCACCCTATAGGAAGGCTACCTGTACATGCAGTGGCAGATTCAGGTTCGACAGCGCCCTATGCCGATTAGTGATGAGCAAAGCAAGACCAAGACCAAGACTGCAAGAACAAGCTCATCACTAATTAATATAGGCAGAGGGTGTGTTTGTAAAGTCTTCTATATGGTGTTTCGAAAGTCCTGATCACTTTTAAGAAAATTATTATTATTATTATTTTGATTTCGAGTATTAATATTAGTGTGAGCAAAGCAAGACCAAGACCAAGACTGCAAGACCAAGACCAATTCTGCTCATCACTAATGCCGATATGGCGCCATTTTTGCTTTATAGTAGTAATTATTATAATCAAACAATAAAGGTTTGTTAATTTAGATATAATAATAAATTTCTTAAAATTAAACAATAAATAAATTTTGTATTACTAATCACATATCACATAAACATAAATCTTTAAAATAAAACCACATTTCTTACTACGTAGCTTTAGAGATTCAGATAAAAGGATACATAAAATTAATGATAATTTTGACCTAGAGACAGTCCAGTCCTCTATAAAATTTTATATCCATACATATTTTTTTGTAAATTTAATAAAAATTCAAATGATTTAAAAATTCCAATATGCCATATACATACATATATTCCATAAAAAAAATAAAAAAATAAATAAATAAAAAAAAGCTCCAACATTACTGCAATGTGTTTTCAAAACCACCAGTAACTTTTCTGATAAATTCTCATCTAAATTTAATATTTGTCAAAAAGTTTTTAATTACAAATAAAAATGCATTTCTGATGTTTATAGGGTTTGTTTTTCTCTCCCTCGATTTAAAGCTGTCGGTTGCAATGGGCGAAAAATCTGCTTTAGCGCCAGGCAGGCAAAATGAGCGTGTTTGTATGGCGGACCAGACACTAGCTAGTTAATATATATAGGTATTAGCAAGACAATGGTGTATTCCCTGTTTAATAGCATTTACTATTATACGTGAGCCATTGACATAGTATAAATCTATTGGCTGGGAATGGGCGCAGCAGAGAGCCCATGAGGGCAGATTGAGGAAGGCGGAATGGGCCGGGGTGTCGATAAATTGTCTGGGTTTAATTAGCCGGGTTCGTTCCATAGAACGCAGCTGTCACATCAAGCCACTTGACACTTTTATGACAATTTACTGGGCGTCGGGGGGCGGGGGTGGCTGGCCCCGGCCCCGGACCCGGGCGGGTGATTGCCACCCTTCGGCGGCTGACTGACAGCCATGCATTCAAATCGCTTGCTTTTCGCAAAGCCACCCCTGGGTGAGGGTGAGGGTGGAGATATATCGTCGCTTGGAGGAGACTTGGCATTGCACCTCTCGTTTCCTTCACCCTCTGTGAGCAGCAGCCCATCACCATTCAGCATCCAGCATCCAGCAACCAACCCCCGGGCCATGTCAATTACTGGGCGGACTACCTCTACGACAAATTGCATCAGTGAACAAATAACAGAACACACAAGTCTGCTTTCTTTTACAAAAAATAATCTTCAATAGCGCGGCATAAACTTTCACAAAGGGTCCATAAAAATGTCATTCACAATTTTAAAGTAATGGCCCGGCCCTTCACAGAGAAACCATTAAAGGGATTTAAGAATTATCTGCATATGTTTCATACCATTTTACTCACCGTCTAATAAGAATAACAAATCATTTTACAATCCATGCCATTCCAACCCTTGATGCAAAGAGTTTTAATATAAAATGAAATTCACTTTAATCCCTTATCCCCAATATTATGTTCAAAATTAACGAATATATATAGTATTATCATTTATATACATATTAATTGCTTGTCGGTAAATGTGTTTCTCCTTAGGTTTTACTTTATGTATTTATTTTTAATTACAAATACGCAAAAAGTTGTAATACTACCACCATGGAAACAAGAGAGAAATTCGTCAGGGTGTCTTGTAGTCAAAGGTACCTTTGGAGGCGGGTCTTGAAACTGTGAATCGACTTACAGTAAATATCTAGAAGATATAGGAGCAAATCCAACAAATTTTGCATTGTTAAGTCCACTAAGTTTTTTTCCAATTTTTCCATTTTTAATAATAGAGTCTTTAATCGTATACATTTATTGTTGCACTCATAAATTTTTTAACTTCAATTTCATATTTTTTCAATTCAAATAATCTACAAAAAGTCAATTCCGTCCCCTGTCCAATTTGGCTGTTTAAATCTTCAAACCCGTGTATTTACTTGAAAAATGTTCAGATATGACTGAATAAAATATCACCTAAATAAAAACAAAGATGAATGAAGACTATATAATTTAATAAAGTTTTTTTAGCTATTAAAATTTTGTTAGAAAAAATTATTAAAATTGTCCAAAGACAGTGTGTCAATTCCGTCCCCAATATAGTTTTAGTATTTAACTTGACTCTCGCCATCACTGCAGTGGTAAAGAGAGAAACTATTGTCAGTTGGTGAGTTGACTTGTTAATCGCAGCCAGTGGTGTTAATTTTATTCATATGGTAACACAGAAAAATGACTTCATAAAGCTAAGTGATTAATTATGTCGTTCATAAGTGTCATCTTCGTCCCTGCGATAAAAAGTCATATAAAAATATTTATTTAAATAAACTTTCTAGTGTTGTTTTACTTTTAGTGAATTGTAACCAAAATTAAAAACCTTGTATATTTTTAAACCAGTCTTGGCTTATATTACCAAATCAAAATTCTCTAATGTCAATTCCGTCCCCTTGATTGTCACACCTGAAGGGGAAAATCATAAAAAATTAAAAAATATTTTTTAATTCATGACCATTATTAGAAATTGGTCTATAGATAGTTGACCCACAAAACTATATTATTATTGTTGGGGCGCGATAAAGTTATATTTTCAAATTTTTAGGTAAAAAAATGCAAAATAAGTTAGATTTACTCATAGGGGTAAATAAGTTGTCGAAAGTATTTGTTCGATTAGTAGTAGTAGATTAGTAGTAGTAGATCTGATTTTACAACGGATTTCATACTTAGTGATTTTTATTGTAAGTGATTAATTTGAATGCAGAGATACACTGAAATGAAAATGTGAAAAAAACAATACTACAAGTAAATATGAAAAGAAAACTTGTATTGAGCTAAATGTATTTGATGGTAATAATATCTATAAAATAGAAACAGTCTAACAACATTATTAGTTAGTTAAGTCAAACCAATATTTACACAAATGACGCTTTAGGTGGAATTATTGACTTTATCTTGATAGAACAAGTGCCATGGTAGTGTCATCATAAAGATAAAGACTAGAGGAGTTTCCACGATGGAATAATGAATTGAGTGAGCTATAGAAGTTAATGAAATATCTCCCATTAATTTTTATTACTTGATTTTGAATTGCGCACAGAGAGGGAAGATGGGCACACTTAGATACAAATTCGAACCATATTCATGACTAAATTTAATTTAAAGCTTTGTATAATAAAATTTCAGTGAGCGTGATATAATATAGTGATTGGCCGTAATGAGTGTAGTTTCTCTTCATGGAATAGAAGGATCGTTCCCTAAAAATATTGTTCAGTTTTATTCTGACCCCAGCACAAATTTAAACTGTACACAATCACATAATATATTTAGATTGAGAACAGCCCAAAATGTTTTTCTAATCGGGAATATAATAGAAAATGATAATTAATAAAATAATTATTGTCATTTACGAAAGAATCCCCCCCCCCCCCCATCTACTAAATTTTGTGCTCATTAGCATTTAGTCATATCCCTCCTTTTAAAATGGGTACTCTTTTTGGGCAAATAGCTTTCTATTAGGTTGTCAACTAAGATTTCGCCGTTTTTTTATATAAAACATCACTAGAAAACGGCAGTAACTTAGTTGCCAAGCGTATTTTTGTTTGAAAATTTTAGTTTTTAAATTATTTTTGAATTTAACACCAAAGCCTGCGTCATCGTCGCACAAGTAGAATATAATTCGTATAGATAGATATATAGATGAGTATTCTTGTGAACTGGCTAAATGGTCTTTGTTCTCGAGGTCATAAAAAATTTAAAAGAAAATTACAATAATTGATCTGGAGGATTTTTTAGGATTCGATATATAGTGAAATTAGTATATTAATTAAGATAATCTATTGTTATTATGATAACTTTGGCTCTAGTTTTGTAAATGCCTTTTCCTGTTGATAAATATCTTAATAATTTTTATAGATTGGGGGAACCTAACTACATTTTGTAAAGTTAAATTAGAATCTTCTTTTTGACCTAAAATATGTTATAGATAATCTTAATCACATGTCAGAAGAGTTGTCATTCACCTCGGGAATCGAACCCAAGTGCCAAATATATACCTGGATAGTGGGGGGCGGTGACATTTCAACCAGGGGATGCTGTCCAAAAAATATAGTCCTTTAATTTTGTTCCTTTTTGTAAAATTTAAACGCAGAATTTTTCATTATTTTCAAATTTAACATTAGATTTTTTATAACCCCGTATGAAAATACTGTTGACGTTTTGAAATTTTACGGATGGGCAGCACGCCACATAATCTGGGCCATTTGCAGAGGACAATCTCATTAATTTTATTAAAAAAAAAATCGGCTCTATTAAAAAACAACTTTGAGGGCGTCCCTAAATTACATGAGCCGATTTTGGACATTTCCCCCTAATCCTAAGTGAGATTTTTCAAAATGCGTATTTTTAGGATAAATACGTTAATCTGTGCTTGATTGCATTGGATTTATTAAAAAAACATAATTTGCTTAATTATTTTTATTTAAGACTAGTTAAGACTAGTATTTTTGATATTATTATTATTATTACTTAATTTAACCCAGTTTTCTCGGAATTTTACTCTGTTTCTTGTCGAAAAAATACGTGATATTTTCCCACGTGAGATTGGGTGAGATTCGGCCCGACCTCCTCCATCCCCCTAAACGCCTCACGTAACTTAGAGACGCCCCCTTTCTAGTTTTTAACTGCATTTATTAGCACATGAAATAACAGCCAAATCAACTCTATTATTTGACCATAGATTCAACATCTCTCCTGAAAAAGCGAGCAGCCGAAAAAATCCACATTGCCAAAACTTAAAAAAAAAAAGTGAAATTAAATATACATAACTTTAACGATTTCTCCTCTTTAAAAAATAAAAATTAGCATGTAACGAGAGAGAGAGAAAAAAGAATAATAATAATAATAATAAAGGCAGCTTATTCAAACGATTATATTTCTTGAAATTGATAAATTTGGAAAAACAATTTTTTTTTAAAGCATACAAATTGTAATTCTTTTCTAGTATATTTCTCTTCTTGGCGTAATAAATATAAAATATAGTTCCGGTAGATATAAATAAAAGGCAGTGGTTTCTCTGTAATGATTTAAAGCGATTTGCCGCAGCATGATGCAGCCAAGGGGCATGGGCCGGGGGGGTCGGAAAAAGGGTGAGTTGCGATGTTGTAATTATCCCTGCTGAATCAGTGGCCTCATAGAAAGGGTTCTCTTTGTCTTTCCATTTATACATACATTCATATATACAGCAGAGACATAGACATATCCTAGGAGAACAAGGCTCAGAACAAAAACTCCCTACTCGACTTTTATTTCTTTAAAATTTAAAACACTGTGCTCTCGCACAGAGAAATTATTAAACCAGGAAAAGGAAAAAGGGGGTGGAAAGAGTCTAAGAAATATACTGTTAAGACTGATCGCATTTTAAAAGGTTGTTCCTCCGAGTTAAATGTACCTGAACATTGCAGGCAGGGCCGCGCCGGGCATACATTAGCTTATTCCCCGAGCTAAGAGATCATACACTCGTATAACATACACACTTAACCAAGCCATTTGGCCCACGAACCCACGTCCAGGGAACTCTTCTTTATTTGACTATTCATTCGCCCCCCTCACCCCCGGCTCGAGAGACGCGGTTCAACGGAGTCTTTTGTTTCCCCAGAAGTATACTAAACTAAACACGGGGCTCACCCTCGCGCTAACTTACTGGATAAAACCTACACCAAAACATAAATATAGCATATATATATATATTTATTTCATGTTTAGTGGAAAAATTATTCAAGAAGTCACATTTTAAGATATAAAATTGGCTGAGAGGATCTTAATAAAATTCATTTTAGTTAAAGTGTTTTTTTTTTCATTTTTCAGAGTTATTTATATTCAAATCAATTCATTAATAATAAAGAAACAAAATATTTAAATAAAAATATCAAATCTCATTTGGAAAATAATAATCAAGGTTCCAAATTCATATTTAAAATTTAAAAGGTTTTATACCTAGAGTAGCAGTTTGTTAGGAATATAAATAATATAAGACTGCAATTTCTGCTTCATGTAAATAAGTATACCAAGCATTATATAATTATAAATATTAGTAAATCCAACTTTTTTGCATTTTTTTACCTAAAAATTTGAAAATATAACTTTATCGCACCCCAACAATAATAATATAACATTTAGGGAAAGCGGTGTTGGTTTATAGTGAAACATATTAAACACAGGAGTTTTTGAAGGGTTATAGTTTTGTGAAACACCACTATAACCCGTCAAAAAACTCCTGTGAATAATAATATAGTTTTGTAACTCAACTATCTATAGACCAATTTCTAATAATCGTCATGAACTAAAAAATATTTTTCAATTTTTTATGATTTTTCCCATTGAGGTGTGACAATCAAGGGGACGGAATTGACATTAGAGAATTTTGATTTGGTAATATAAGCCAAGACTGGTTTAAAAATATACAAGGTTTTTAATTTTGGTTACAATTCACTAAAAGTAAAACAACACTAGAAAGTTTATTTAAATAAATATTTTTATATGACTTTTTATCGCAGGGACGAAGATGACACTTATGAACGACATAATTAATCACTTAGCTTTATGAAGTCATTTTTCTGTGTTACCATATGAATAAAATTAACAACACTGTTAATTGTTAATGCCATTAACAAACCAACTCACCAACTGAAAATATTAAATTGAAGGTTTTTTTGCCGAGAGTAGCAGAATTTTTATATATTGAAGGAGACAATAAAAGAGTGTGTCTTCTGCTGGAATTATAAATTTTATTTATTTATGATGAAGAGGGCAAGGCCCTCGAAACTATAGTCTCGTTATAAATAAATAAAATTTATAATTCCAGCAGAAGACACACTCTTTTATTGTCTCCTTCAACTGAAAATAGTTTCTCTCTTGACGACTGCAGTGATAGCGTGCGTCAAGTTAAATACTAAAACTATATTGGGGACGGAATTGGCTCACTGTCTTTGGTCAATTTAAATAATTTTTTCTAACAAAATTTTAATAACTAAAAAAATTTATTAAAATATATAGTCTTCATTCACCTTTGTTTTTTATTTAGGTGATATTTTTATTCAGTCATATCTGAACATTTTTCAAGTAAATATACGGGTTTGAAGATTTAAATAGCCAAATTGTACAGGGGTCGGAATTGACTTTTTGTAGATTTTTGAATTGAAAAAATATGAAATTGAGTAAAATCTGCGTTAATAAATGTATACAATTAAAGAATATATTATCTATTAAAAATGGAAAATTTATCTTTAAATTGGAAAAATAAACCTAGTGGACTTTACAATGCAAAATAACTTCGAATTTCTCATATAGACAGGGCCGTATTTAGGATCTGTGGGACCCTAGGCTGGCTGGACCTGTGGAGCGAGCCCTACCAGGGAAAATATATTTTTTAAATTAACCTACAAAAACCGCATTTTTAGCAATTATCCAATTAAAAACTTATAAATAATCAATGTGAAGATTTAAACGATCAATAACGATGTTTCACTGATTTATTCCAGCTTCTTCAGGCTCCTTAAAGAAATAAATACATTACACTTTAAAGATCATGAAGAAACTGGAATAAATCAACGAAATATTTGTTTATTTATTTATTAGTATATAAGTTTCGAATCAGTAGAGAGGGAAGATTTATCCCCTGTAAAAACTTTTTCCCCTCTGGTCAAAACAAAATCAGCTTATCATCACCCTAGATGGGGAAGAACATACTTTTTGAAAACATTCAAATTTTGTAATTAAGCTTCTATCCTTGATTAAAAAATCATAGAGAGGGTTAGTGAGTGGAAATTTCAATCTTCTACCTTTCTTATAAACGCGCCGGCTATACGTAAGAACTGTACATTGCCCCATTAATATTTTTATTATTATTATCATTATTATTTATTCTATTAATTATTTAGATTAAACATTACCATTTTTATTATATTAAAACAATCAATAATTAATTTTTCTTTTCATCATTACCATTAATACTAAGGCAGGGGTGCCCCCTAGGGGTCATGACCCCCCAGTTTCATGAAAAGTACCCCCCCCCCCATTTTTATTCAGTTCTAAAGAATAAGATCTTTTTATTATAGTCCAAGAGCCCACGACCCATTTTTCATGAAGTGTTTGATTCAAGTAGATATTTCACCTAGAAGTATTAATAGCATATATGAGTCCCTACTCAATCGGCTATTTTCTTGATCTACCTGGGTACTGCTGCTACTGCGCATAGGAGAAAATTGTAAAAAAATGTTCGCCAAAAAAAAGTGTTTGATTCAAAATCCAACAAATACTATTCGACAGTTAAGTTGATTTTACATTAAAAAATTAACTAAGCCAGACACTTTTAGGGGGGGGGGGGGGAACACTGATCCAGACAACCTTAAATTTGCTTTTTTCAAATAAAAACATGCAACTTTAGGGTTGTCTGGCTCAGTGTTGCCCAACCTAAAAGTGTCTGGCTTAGTTAATTTTTAATGTAAAATCAACTTAACTGTCGAATAGTATTTGTCGGATTTTGAATCAAACAGTTTTTTTTGGCGAACATTTTTTTACAATTATCTCCTATGCGCAGTAGCAGCAGTACCCAGGTAGATCAAGAAAACAGCCGATTCCCTACTCATCTATGCTATTAATACCTCTAGGTGAAATATCTACTTGAATCAAACACTTCATGAAAAATGGGTTTTTGTTGAAGTTATAAAACTTGACCGCTTTTATTTTTTGCATATAATACTAAAATGCGACAATTTTGGCACAATCCCCTCCAGAAATTTCAATGGCGCACTCTGCGTATTTACCCACCCATCTGTGGGAACCCCTCACTAAGGGATTAGTTACAGTCATCGAAAAAGATACACAATATCATTTCATTAAAGTATTTATCCATTCGAATAAAATCTTTTATCTCTCTGCTTCTCAAAGGAACAAATATTTGTAATTGCACATTCCCCCCCAAAATAAAATATCAGCTGTATTATAAAAAAAAAAACAATTTTTTCCTAAGAAATAAAAAATATACTACTGGATCAAAATATTAAAAATAAGAATGGTATATTAAAGATATTTTATAAATTTAATTAGTAATTAAATAATTACTAACCCCAAGTCTCTGTTTGGTAAATACCATATGGTATCTTACATAAGAATTGATATACCTACTCCTAATCTCCTCTGTACCGGAGGAATTTGTAAGCAAAAGTTTTAACACTCTAAACGTTTACGCAACATTTAAACTACCCCCCTTTCCTAAAGTAAATTTAGAATTTTTAGACAAATTAACTTTTAAACGTTAGTTTTAATTTATTCTTAAAACAATTTGAAGCGCGAAAGTTAAATAATGTAACCAATAATTTCTGATCTTATTATATGAAGTGAGCAATTCGTATATACTCGTATATCGGTTTCTCGAAAACGACTCTAACGAATTGGATGATATTAACTGGTTAGGGGATTTTTGTCTTGACAATTCGACCTGTCACGGTTTCATCTTCGGCTAAGTTGTTTTTGATGGGTTTTTTGTTAATCGAAATAATTATTCACAGGTGGTTTATAATTACATTTTTTTCAATTTTCTTTTAATAATTAATTTTTTTAATTTTAAATTCTACTAATAGATCATTACAAATATTATTATATAAAAAATTTGACAATTTAATTAATTAAAAGTATTTTTCTATAAAATAACTTATTAGAATATCAATTTCATTCCTCTCAAAAAATCCGACAATTCGAAGGATCGTGCCTCCTTCTTCAGGATTTTAAAGGGTCATCGAAAGAACCTCTGTGTATATTAATATTATTTTTAATTGCAATTATATTCAAAACTTTGTGGCCAGTGACACATCTTGATAATGAGCATAGCTGATGTAAACATTGATAAAAATATAAATTAAGTTTTATTTTATTTTTTACTGTTATTAAAAATCGACCTTTTTATCTGAATTTAAAATTAAAAATAATATTAATATATCGTTTTTAACTGAATCAAAAAAATTACCGCGCATCGTTTGGTGTTCCAGGTACTGTTAATTCTACATTTAGAAAAAGGAAAAATGAATTAAACACCCGACAGCATTCGAACGCGTGTCTCTCTTCTTTAGTTGGAAGGCACTCTTCGGCTAAAGGAGAGAGACACGGGTTCGAATCCTGTCGGGTGCTAAATTCATTTTTCCTTTTCAAAAAATAATTTTCTAAATGTAGAATTAACATAGAGAATTATTGATTATATTATTTAACTATCGCTGTTCAAATTGCTTTAAGAATAAATTTTGAACTATTACTTTACCATACAGGGTATGGTCAAGTATTGTAATCGATGCATGAAAAACGTGTTTTTTTTGCTCATTTTTTCGAAATATCTCAAAAACTGCTGAAACAATTTTGATTAAAGAAATTGAGCGAAACCATGGAATTTTGATCTACAAAAAAGCCTAATAAGTGAACATCGAAAAAATTATATTTTTCCGAGATAATAATTGTTTTGTCAAAATGTCTGTTAGTTTGCCTGTTAGTACGTTACCAAATTTTTGTGGACGAGCTAGCTCAAAAACTAGTGTGAATATCAAAACCAAATTTCACACGTAGTTTTGGTGTATATCGACCCAAAATTGAGGGGGGGGGGGGGTTTAAAAATTAAAAATCTAGGCTATTCGAGCAAACTCAACCAAATTTTGTATTCATAATCAGTGGGCCTCTAGAAGTCTAAAAATTCAAAAACTACCAGCCGAAAATGGGGGGTGGGGTTTAAGATCAAAAAATGAAAATATAGACCCTTGTGTCAATTTCAATCAAATTTTGTATACATAAACCGTGAGCTCCCAGAGGACTAAAAACGCGAAAACTAACCTCCCAAAATTTGATGTAGGGCCAAAAAAATGAAAAATATGTCAATGAACCAAATTCAACCAAATTTTGTATACATTATCAGTGGGCTCCTGAAAACCAAAAATGCAAAATCAAACCGCCCAAAATTGGGTGTGGAGGATGAAATTCTAGGCTCTTGTACCAAACTCAACCAAATGTTGTATACATAATCAGTGTGCCCCCAGTAATCTTAAAATACAAAAACTAACCCCCCTCCCCTACAAGATTATAAATAATTTTATTAAATATTAAATATAAGTGAAGGGCCATGTTGTATGGTAAAGTCAAGTTGATGGCCACATCAGAAAGTGTCAGTTTATTTTTTTATTATTTTGAAACTTCGGAAAAATAAGAAATATTTATCGAAGATAGATAATTTGTTCTAAAAATCATGAAAATGGTGAATTTGAAGGTAGAGAAAGAGTCTCGAAGACAGTTAAAGAACATAATTCTCCTCAGGATGGAAATAATCGGTCGGCCCAGGAGTGGAGGAGCGCGAGCGATCTTGTCTTGGGGCCTATCTGTTCGTGCAAAGGTTTAACTTATTACTCCAGTCCCGTCGCATTGGCAATTATTCGGAGCGTCTCCGAGATAGAGGGACTCCAGCGTCGCCGTCTCCGTCGCCGCCACCGCGATAATCGCGCAGCCGAATCAAGCAACAAAATGGCCTCCGTGATTTATTTGTATAGTTTATTGTCGTTCATTCCGCCCGGCCGACTTTTATGGATGTTTTTCTCCCTTGGCTTCGCGTCTCTTTCGCTTCCCCATTCAGTTGAGAAGGAGTTGGGGTTTTTTTCGGGGTGGGTGGGTCGTTTCGGGGGGTTGGGGGCTGCCGTACCGGAGGAATAATACTCGACGGCGCGCGCGCCACGTGGGAATTGCAAATCGATACGTGCGACGGACGGGGGTGGCAAAGACGACCCGGGGGCGGAGGCCCCTCGGCCCCCATCAATCAAACATCAACATCTTGAACCCTCGGATCATGACAGCATCCGGGGACCTTGGAGCAGCCTGCCTGCCTCAACAAGCGACATATCCACTTGAACTTGCTGGCTGCCGATTGAGACACACACTTCCCCCACGACCCACGACAAACGGACCCTCTGAAAAAACAACTCGGCTCACTCAAACAAAGCCCTTCCACGGAAACTCACCACTTGCTACGCCTACATTCCTTACAATTCAACTAAACCACCAACAACAATTAATCATCATTTTAGATAAAAATCCTTTTAGCACGATTTCAAAAATACAAATTAAAAAACACTTTAAAATCATTATTGCATATCGTCGCCTTAGAGTGTAAACCTGCTAACTCACACTATGAAAATTTTACAAAGCAGAGAAAAAACAAACAAAATTTTATATAATTTTTAAGGATTTAGGTGTCGGTTCTAGGTGAAACATTATAAGTAACTTATGAGGAGAATTTTCTAGGTTAGGTTTCACAAAAGGAAATATTAAAACAAATGTATGTTTTTTGAGTTTGATTCACTCGATATATATTTCGGGTTATTAGCCCATCATCAGGAGTTCAAATGAAAACTGAATACAAATTTGTAAAAACATTGTTTTTACAAATTTGTATTCAGTTTTCATTTGAACTCCTGATGATGGGCTAATAACCCGAAATATATATCGAGTGAATCAAACTCAAAAAAACATACATTTGTTTTAATATTTCCTTTTGTGAAACCTAACCTAGAAAATTCTCCTCATAAGTTACTTAAAATTTTATATTGTTGTTATAGAAAGAAACTATTTTTCACATTTTTGTCTACAACTTACGATCGTAATTTTAAGTAACAGTTTTACTTGAATGATGCTGCATCTCTTTTTCTTTCGAATAATTTTAATATGTCATAGGTATATGATAAAAAATGGATTTAGTACAGGTTTACACTCTAACGATATTTCTTAGGAAAACCTCAAAGGATGCCTTAAAATAGATTTACTAGAAAACAAATCTTGTTTTGTATACAAATGTAAATAAATTAAATAAAATAAAAAAATTTAATGATATTGATACAAATTGGGTCGGAGTTGAAGGTACCTGTGGATGCGGGTTTTGAAAAACGGAAGAGATTATCTGTTGCTGTCAAGCTGAATAGGGAAGAGAGTTCCAGTCTTTAGAAGTCACAGCGATAAATGAGTTGACGAATCGGTTGGTATATCTAATTAAAGGGGTGTTGAATGTTTGAAAATGCTGGTTCTGCAAATAGGTTGAACTAGAAGACCCAAAAGTGCAGCTTACATAAAGACTCGTGTGTCAAATTTCACCTTTAGAATTCAAGAACCATATTTATTCACTTATTTTTTTAATTGAAAAGTTTTTACCATATTATTCTAACTGGCTTTCGGCTAAGTAAAGAGCAAAAAATTTTCAATATCCACGCGATACTGACCCCATGAAAAATAAAATTTATAATTTAAAAAGACTGATGATGAAGGGCAAGCCTTCGAAACTATAATCTCAAACAAATAAATAATATATATGTGTATGTTTATTTGGATCAAGCAAAGGATAACCTCTTTGTTTCTCTTTATGATTCAACAACTCTGCTACTCTCGGAAAAATAAAAACTCATCAACTATATTTATAATTTACTAGCTGACGCCCGGGCCTTCGGCACTGCGTCACCTAGTCCCTAGCGGGGAGCGTCTCGTTTTAAGGTTAAAATTTCTATATAGATGACCCGACGAGGCGTTGCTTCACGCCTAAAGCACTGGACGTATCGGAACTATATTCGCAACATATGTCCGATTGGTATATCTAAATTTTGGGCCAGGTTTATAATTATTGTTCCCTTAACCAAAAATAATATTGACAGTTAAAAAAAAGCTATTATCGGCCATTTTGTTTTGTTTGCTATTACACCCCAGAGAGGCGCTGACGTTTTTTCCTCGAAAAATATATTTTTTGCATGCCACAGGTGTGATATCTATAAAAAACACTATATATAAAAACACTCGTGTATTCGAATGGAATGTTATGTGAAAATTTCAAAGAAATCGGTGAAGTTTTGGAGATCCTTCAACGTATCACTTAAGCGTAACAGTACATTTTTATTTATATAGATTTGTTTCAGACTATAGTTTCGAAGCCTTGGTCCGCATCATCAGTCTTTTTAATTAAAAATATTTTATTTATTATTTCTCATGTGGTCAATCACATGATAGCTAAATCATATGATAGTTTAAATATGTATCATTTAAGCTTATGGTAGTAATTATCTGAAGCACTGAGACTTTTTTCTGTTCTTTCTAAAACAGAAATGAAGTGATATTTGACTTTAACGTACCGTAAGGTATAAACACCAAAGACTAAAGAAAAAAATTCAATTTTTTTAATGTGTCTTTTGTGGTGAAATAATTAAAATACTAGGAAATACTTAAGGTTGTATAGTTAAGAGACACTTATTTTATAATGACTCAAGTACGACTGTTTTTCTTTAAATAGGCTCATTTTGGAAAAAAATGAAATACGAATTTTTTATGGCCAGGAAGTTGTGTTTTTTCAAACAAAATAAGCCGGACAAATGCGAGTTGGACGTGTAACGAGATTTTCCTACATTATTTATAACTCTCAAAATACTCGGTATATCAATTCGTTCTTATTTATCTTTGATATGTAAAAAATAAGTGAATTTGTGAAATTTTTCCATCATTTTATGTTGAGCAGTTTTTCTAAAGCCGTAAAAGGCACAAAGAACACTCACTTACTTAAAAACGGCAGCTTTGGACGTCTTCTTGTATTTTCTTCATTTTATCTCTTTTTACTATGCTTTACATCAAGGGTGTCAAACTCAAAGGCTAACTTGGGTCAAACAAACAAGGTTTAACTTTATGTGGGCCGCAAAAAAAATCAATATTCATAGAAACGTAGGTTTATTTCGAATAATACATTATAATAAACATATATAAAAGAACAAAAAACATTTAATGTTTACGTCTTGACACCTGTCATCACTTCTCTGCTACTATAATTTCTTTGTCGGGAGAAATTTTGTTCGCAGTGATTCCTTTCAAAACTGACCTAAGGTGACCGTCATTAATTCTGTTTCTAACAGGGGACTTTTTCCTTACATAACTGAAAATAACTGCTCGCACCGATAACTACTTACTAATATAGAGATAATTTCTTGTAGGAATTTTCTAGTATTTTCAAACCTGGCTAGTTAATATTTCCAAAATTCAGGCACACCCCCTTCAATGAATTTTTCCTTCAAATTTGAGTCCCATTGAATCTCGATTATCTCCATTTGAATATGGCTGGTTACTGTGTCTATATTTATTGAGAAAATCGAAGAAAACCAACAAAATTTATCTTCCAAAGAATTAAAATCTTTAAATCTTGTTTCAAATCCAGTTCTAAGATTTGAAATTTTTTCTACTTATTTTTGATACGATGGAGTATCATCTAAACTTGATTTGTTCATGTTGCAGAAAATGCATTAATTATTCATTTTTCAGTAGCTTTTCTCAAAGAACTAGCTTACATTTGAATCCTTTAATTATGTCAAACATGTTCGTAATGCTCTGATCTTTTACTTGTAACGATAAATTTAAATCGGTTAAGTGTTTGGTTATATCAACCATATAAGATAAATCTTGCAACCATTTTGGATCGGAAAACAAGCTTGTGTCTTGATTTTTAGTTTTTAAAAATTTACATACTTCTTTCAAATCCCAGAATTGTTTGAGAATCTTGGAGCAAGATAACCAAAGTATCTCGGTATAGTAGGACAAACCTGAATATGCACTATCTAACTCACTTAAGAAAGCAGTAAATTGTCGCTGATTTAAGCACACATTTTGTTCAATAATAGCAAAAAAATAGTATAATTAAAAAAACGTTTAGTAAATTCTACCTATCTTATTTTTATTCTGCGTTGGATTGTTATTTATTATTGTGTGCCGATGCATTGGCCGGGCCACAAACATGCTCGTTGCGGGCCGCAAGTTTGACACCCATGATTTACATGATTTCTATCATATAAAAAAAAATGAACTTAAAATATTGAATTAAATTGCTAAGTCTAATGTGTTTGTTTCAATAATTTTCACTTTATATTATTTATTTCGCGTTTTGTTTGAAAAGAATCTTTCAGACAGGTAGCTCTATGTAAAAGCAAATATGCAAAGTGCACGAATGGATTCCTCGCTGTCTGGAAGACCCGCGTAGCCGTGAAATTAACATGCTGAAGCTAGGTGGGTTGGCTGTCCAATTGGAGTGAACTGGAGCGAGTGCACTCACCTGCAGGTGCCAGGGCCGATGGCGCTGCCCTGTCCGGTTGTGGTCCATTCCACTCCACATCTGTCCTTCCCCCTAAGCAACATCTTGTCACCAGGGGATGCATTACTAGATGATAAACTTTGTTGTTTCTCCAAGGCAAACCAACTAACATTTCTATACCTATAGTACTTACTATATGTAATTTCATACTAGAGAAATCTATATAAAATTTACAATTTTTACATCAATAAATTAATTAATCCAGTATATTGTTGAACCATATATTGTAATCTTTGTAAAAAACAATCAAAGAGAGTGTTCTATGCTTGATTTAAAAAGTTAGAGATAATTTTACGTCTGCTGACGTTCATTTGGAAATCCAACCCAAGTGCCAAAAAGCTATTTGGTCATTGAAGATCCTTCGAGACGAATCCATCTAATTTAAATATTTATAATCAACCACTAGATTTCAATCAAAGATCTAACTATCTTTTAACTAATATTATACTAATATTATAATAATATTATTAATATAATATAATATATTATTATATTATATAATTATTATTATATTAATTAATATTATATTAATATAATTATAATAATAATAATAATAATAATTATATTATTAATATAATTATAATTATAATATTATATTAATATTATATTATTATATTATATAATATATTATTAATAATATAATATATTATACTAATATTATACTTTATCTTCTAACTATCTTTTTTGAATAACAAATATCAATAGAATTATAATGTTTTATCCGCGGCCCGAAACATTTTTTTCTTCAAAAAACAAAACAAAAAAAAACTAGATTTCAATCAAAGATCTAAACCAGGAGTGTCTTCCACGGGAAACATTTGAAGAAAAAAATGTTTCGGGGCGCGGATAAAACATTATAATTCTATTGATATTTGTTATTCAAAAAAGATAGTTAAAATGTAGAAATAAGAACTTTATTATTTTTTTAGTTCATATTGAGCTTCTAATTTTAAATTTTATACTTGAAAATAGCTTCTCGTACTTGTAGGTAAATACATACCTGATATTATGTATTAGTATTTGTTTATATTTTTCCTGGCTAGATAATTAATATAAACTTCTAATAGAACAATATTCAATTTTTCTTTCAGATCAGTATCTAATTGTAGTTCTAGAACATTCAATCAGAAAGTTTGCAAGTAGAAAATTTATTTTTAATGAAAATGGAGTCGAAAATAGGCCAAAATGATAATTATTTTTTCAGGAATATTGTTCCAAATTCAAGAATTTAAAATTAATACAGTACTTTGCTGATAAATTATTTAAAATTTAAAGAAACACTCATACTATACAGTTTAAATAGAAAGGGGTAACTATCTAAAATATTTAAAGCCAAGCAGAGAGCACACTACTTTATGTTAATTTACTGCTACCCTCGGCAAAAGTATTATCTTTATAATGCTCACTTATTTCAAAACCAGCTGCGAATCCCGCCTTCGGTGGGCATCTTTGTGACCAGAAGGCTACGCCCCTTGGACTTCTTAGTGGATTTCGAAATAATAATATAAATATTGTTAAAGTTCGTGGCTGTGATGAAACTGTACTAGATGAAGGAGGAGTTATCAACCAAAGATGGAATCACTGGGTTCAATAAAACACCTTTAATAAGACGTTTCGGCCTGAATTTTTATTTGGCCATCTTCAGTCAAATAGGAGTTATACACAAAAAGCGGTACACATATGTGATCGAACCAAGCCTTGTCAAAAATAAAAATTTTTTAGCTTCATGTGAATTTATAACGTGCCTCGACCCAAAAGTTTCAGAATCAAAGTAATGATCCTAATTGACTGAAGATGGCCAAATAAAATTCAGTCCTAAACGTCTTATTAAAGGTGTTTTATTGAACCCAGTGATTCCATCTTTAACTGATACGTCCTCCTTCATCTAGTATAATAATATAAATTCTTAATTTTAATTCAATGAACTATTAGTGGGTTTTAAAATTAAAAAAAAATCCACTCGGCGACGTCGCTCAACCCGATTATAATAAATTGAAAGTTTTTGCCGAGAGTAGCAGAATTTTTATATATTGAAGGAGACAATAAAAGAGTGTGTCTTCTGCTGGAATTATAAATTTTATTTATTTATAACGAGACTATAGTTTCGAGGGCTTTGCCCTCTTCATCAGTCTATTACAATGTATTCACAGGAATTAATTTATGAATGAAAGTTTTACATTTTTCATGTGTTAAGGTTATAAATTACATTACACAAACTATAGTCTCGTTATAAATAAATAAAATTTATAATTCCAGCAGAAGACACACTCTTTTATTGTCTCCTCCGATTATAATAAGTAGATATATTTTTCGTATTTACACATGTCTCTGGAGCATGGAGAATCATCATTTTCAAATATGATTTTTCTCTGATAGTGTCTAATTTTCAAAATTCACAATAACTCAAGAACGGAAATTCATAAAAAGTTCGTACCTACTAGTGCATAAATGTTCTTATTTATAAAAAAAATCAATTGATTAGATTTTGGACCTCATATCTCCATGACTTCCTGTTCAAAAGTTAATGAAATACGAAACAAATCAAATTGTTATGTGGGAGTTATCAAACGGTTATAATTGCAAAAACTATTCTTCTAAACCAGGGCCTCTTAAACTGTGTGTCGCGACCCCATTTTGGTGTCACGAAACTGAATTTTGGTGTAGGGAACATGGGGCAACAATGACTCATGGGGTCATCAATCAAAAAATGTTTAAGAAGCCCTGTTCTAAACCAATAAGTTTCAAATCACATTTCTATCAGAAGGCCTTCGCTCACAAAAAATTGCCAAATCCCTCAAATTTGAGGAGAATCTTCTGAATGTTTTTTCACTTTTTCCTACAATTTACCACTTATCTTCAAACTAACCCTTTATTTTTGTTATCGTAAAACCAGATAAGAGATCTTATATAATATAAATACATAACATTTACTTTATCAGACACATTAAATAATAATTTGTGCTGTTTCTATTGGAATTCAATAAATATTTCGGTTTTGTGTTTTCTTCGAAATTTATAAATATATGTTGGAAAATAAATTTGCTTTGTTGTTAAAAAAACAATGGTGTATAGTTAACTTGGTGAAAGAAATTTCAATTCATGTTAATAGAATTTATTAATAAATTTTAAAATGAAACCTACCTACAGGTGTTGCTCCAGAGAGCGCTCCATTTAGTTAGTCTCACTTATTTAAATATTTAGGCAACGATAATTTTGTGATTCAGTCTCTGTGTTCATAAATATTGATTAAAAAATTATTTCCCCAAATTCCAGGAGGAGAATTTTCAAGACATCCGTATGAATATTTTGTTTTGTGTAGCATAAATATCCAGTAAATGTTTCAAATTTAAATATAAATATTTATGCATAATATAAAACATTGATTTGAAAATTTTTAGAAAGTAGGTGAAATAAATTGAACATAGGTATCTATGTACTTTGATAAATAATTTTTTCCAAAAGTTTTTATAGATCTATGATTTTTTTGAAATAAGTTAAAACTAATAAGAAAGTCGTGTGGTGCTCACAACAGTTGATTTTTTTTAGATCTACATATATAATTTTTGTATCATATATTTCGTTTTCCTTTTTTTAAATTTATTTATTTGATTTTTTTTAATTTAAATATTCTAAAATTGTACATTAAAGGAGCTAGATGCCCCTACAGACACAATAATTTTAATAAGTAAATTATCAATTCGTATATATAATTATGTATTTTTTTTTTAGGTTAAAAATAAAATGAGAGAGTCTTCTGTTTTTTTAAATTATTTAATTATTTAATTTAAAAAAACAGAAGACTCTCTCATTTTATTTTTAAACTAAAATAAAAACAATTCTGTTACCATCGACAGTGAAATCTTTTATTCAACTAATTATTATGTATTTTTATATAAAATCGGTTTCTTGAAAACGGCTAACAATTTCGATAGAAAATCACGGCTTAGGTGTGGTTTTTGAGTCTAGAAATGGATCTGTCAGCGTCTCATTTGGGGTAGCTTTAATTTAATTGTTTTTTTCTTAATTTAAAGTAATTATTCACAGCCGGGTGTTCTAATTAATTTTTTACTAAATAATTTTTCTTTTTTAATAATTAATTGTTTTTTTAAATTTAAAAATCCCACCAATAAGTGCATTACACTTATTATTATATATTAAAAATAGGAAATTTAATTAACTAGAGGGGATGAATGAAATGATTGGGAGGAGATTGGCAACCAATCGAGCTTGATTGGGGAATACTGGAATTGAAATAATTATTCGGAAAGAGGTTTTTTTTATCTAATTAGATTTTTCCTCTTATTAAAAACAAGGACTAAAGATGAATAAGGAGACTCGATGGTGGAGAAGTAATCTCCGGAGTCGAAGCTAAAATACAATGTATACATTAATTAATGTAAAATAATTGGTTTAATAATTAATTAACTAGAGGAGGGATGAGGACGAAAGACGATAATGGAATTGAAATAATTATCGGAAAAGAAGTTTTTTTATTTAATTAGTTTTTTCCTCTTATTAAAAACAAGGACTAAAAAGATGATCAAGGACACTCGATGGTGGAGAAGTAATCTCCGGAGTCGAAGCTCAAATACAATGTATACATTAATTCATGTAATATATTGATTTAATTAATTAACTAGAGGTGTTTTCTATTGAAAATGTAATGATAGAACTCAATGCTGAATTGATACAAAGGCATACCCAAAGATAATGAAAACCAGAAATTTCGAAGAGATCATTTTCATCCTCTTAGAAAATTCAACGATTCAAAGGATCATCCCTCTTCAGGGTTTATTTATCGTCAGCGTAGGAACCTACCTGTTTATTAATCTTATTTTTAATTGCGTTTAATTTCAAAATTTTGTGCGGTTCGATGCCTTGATAATGACAGCAGTAGTGGGTCAAAACGATTTGGGAAAAAATTAAATTTTATTTCAGTTTTATTCATTTCTGGTTTTAAACAAAATTCGACCTATTTATCTGAATATAAAGTCTGAAATAATATTATCATATTGTTGTTTAACTTAAGTCATTATTACACAAAGAATAGTCTAGGAGAGCTGTCCGCCTGTATTTATGCAACCATAACGACCCCTCTGGATCGTACTAGCCTACCATACAGGCGTCCTGTTAAATTAATATTTTTCATCATTTTTAAATTTTGACGGCCATCTCCCTTTGAGCTCATTACCTACTTTTCTAAAATTATTAAAGTTTCTCATCTAAATAACACATGGGGTTTTTGGCATTGAAATATCACTTGATTTATTTCGGCCAAAGTAATGGTACAAAAAATTTGAAATTCTGCCAGACTTTATCTTTATAATAGTAGATTACTCTTAAGAATTTTTACAGATCTTTTTGAATATTGCAATTTTTGGAGTTACAGTTAGATGAAATACTGCTATATCTTAGAGTATTGATTTGTAGACCCCAAGATTATAAAACTTACTATGAGCTAAAAAAAATAATAAAGTTCTTATTTTTTTATATACCTTGTCTTAATCTTTTCACTTTAAAAATTTCTACAATAATTATTATTTCATTAACTACAACTTTATTATGTTTTATTTAAATTACAAATTCTGAATAAATAGAAATCAAAAATTATTATGCTATGTCAACTTTTGCTTCTTTGTCTCCAGATGGACACTCAGCATGTTATTTTCTTCGGCAGAGATTGGTACTATGTATTTTATCTGAACCGAATTAGTACTTGTATTTTATCAGAACCCATTTTTTTCGTCAAACGTGGGTCGTGTAAGCCAAAAGGCCGGGCAATGGACACCCCCGATTTAGAGCTTTTTTTTGCTTCTTATTTTCAAAATAACTCACAAATGGCTAAAACAATTTTTCGATAAAAAAAAAAAAAATCGAGCGAATTTACTAAGTTTTTCGTAAAGTATTGTGAACATTTATATTTTTAAAGATATTAATTATTTTGTCGAAATATTCTGTTACTGATTTGTGTGGTTGGGTAGTGTCGATTTTTAACCAGTAATAGGTGGTCACAATACCTGTAGAATTGTATTTGATTTTGTAAATTTGTAATTGATTACAATCCTTACTTGTTATTTTATTTATTAAATATTTATTTAAAAGTTTTTCTTTCTAAAATGTTAATTTTTAATTAATGAGATTAAGTGAAACTCGCTTGACGCACACTCTAGGTTTTAAAAATAATCTCAAATCAATTGGCAATGTCTTGAATTTTTTTTTATTTTATCTGGAATTATTTTCTTTCCTTTCTGATATCTAATCAAGTAACGGGATTCTTTTCTATTTGCTCTGTTTTTTGCATTGAAATGTATTTATTTCATTTCAGGCCGAGCAGCCAGCGGGGCAAGTGCGTAATCGTTGTCTTTGATGTGTATCGCGTTCTGTGCATTTTTGTTGAGTACTACAACATTGTGGAGAATTGTTCAAACCTTCTTTCATGCACAGCGAGACAAGGTAAACATTTACATAATATTTTTAAAATCTTTCGGATAATTTAGTGATTCCAAAAATAAAACTCACATTATATCTACATATGAATATATTAATAATGCAATATAAATAAAATGAGAACATTACTACAAACCCAGATTCTTGCTAAATAATTGTGAAATATCAGCCCCCTTTAATCAAATAAATTGGAGTAAAAGTGGAAAGTTTTTCAAAAGCCCTCCGTAAATCCAGCTAGAGCTGTCCTCACAAAGAGAAACAAAGAGGTTGTCCTCTGCTTGATGCAAATAAACATATACACATATATATCGAGATGATATATCTGTATATACAGGGTGTCCCAAAAGTCAAGGATCAAACGTGAACACGAGATAGGTGAGTTCAGGATTGTCCAAAATAAAAAAAAAATTTAAATAAAACTCTCTTAGTTTTCGAGTTATGGGCATTTTTTTGAAAACCGTGAAAATCGCTACCCTGCTCTAAATATTTGAATGCTGTGGCTACGAATTTTCATATTTTATAATTCTAATTTTTGCTACGGAATCCTGAATAATACTGCTATCGATCACAAAACAGAAAATAACTAAGAGTATTATACTTTTTGAGAAAAAAATATTTTTTTCAGATTCATGTGTCAAAAAATTTTAATCAGCTAACTTTGACTCTTGATATCTTAAAAAAAACTGTATCAAACAATAATGGCAAATTATCTAAAAAATTGACGCATTTAATCAAGATTTCAAAATGGTATAAAACATTCCACTTTTTTAAAAAACAAAAAATAATATTTGCATTTTTATGCGAAAGAAACTAATTTCAAAACACAATTCGTAATTGGCTAAAGGGTAGAATTTAACATGAAAACAGATATCAAATAATTTTAATTTTAATTTCTAATTTTAAATATTATTAGATATTGAATATAAAAACAATTATTATTTTGAACATTTACTTTAATTGAATAAAAATATTTTAATAAATTAAATTAGTTTTCATGTTAAATTCTCAAAGTCAGCTGATTAAAATTTTTTTGACACATGAATCTGAAAAAATATTTTTTTTTCTCAAAAAGTATAATACTCTTTGTTATTTTCTGTTTTGTGATCGATAGCAGTATTATTCAGGATTCCGTAGCAAAAAAATTAGAATTATAAAATATGAAAAATTCGTAGCCACAGCATTCAAATATTTAGAGCAGGGTAGCGATTTTCACGGTTTTCAAAAAAATATCCATAACTCGAAAACTAAGAGAGTTTTAATTTAATTTTTTTTTTATTTTGGCCAATCTTGAACTCACCTATCTCGTGTTTACGTTTGATCCTTGACTTTTGGGACACCCTGTATATGTGTGTATGTTTATTTGCATCAAGCAGAGGACAACCTCTTTGTTTCTCTTTGTGAATCAACAACTCTCCTACTCTCGGCAAAACAAAAACTTTTCAATTAGAGCTGTCCTACTAATTAATTTAAATAATAAATAAATGTTAATAATATACTACTAAATACAAATTTATTTTTATTTTCTACTAAGCCTCATCTATAGTGAATATCTAAAAATTTATATTTTAAGAGATAGATATTTATCAATTTGCCAAAATGTATGTTAGCAATGAAGGCATCAAAACGAAATTTTATATTTATATCGAGACTTTGAAATCTGGGCTGTCCAAACAACGGCCCAGCATAAAATTATAAACTTCCTTAAAATATTGAGATTTATATGTACCCTCTGGAAAACATAGATATCTGATAAAATTTGACCTGATAATTTTTTTCTAAATTAAGAAGAAATTAGTGAAATCTCCCCAGAAGTTTTCGAAGAATAAAAATACACATTTTGAATTTTAAATGTGAAAAAAAATCAAGATTTTCGAAAAAATAATCACAATTTTCGTATATTTTGACTCCATTTATATTATTAAAATATTTTACTTGCAAAAACTTTCCGATTGAATCTATGAAACTGCAATCAGACTTTGAACTAAAAGAAAATTTTTTAAAATATCTCTCTATTAGAATTTTATAAAAATGATCTACCCAGAAACAAATATTCCTGGCTTCACAATATTTATTCCATTTTAGGAAATATTAATTTACACATATATAAAGCTATTTTTAAGAATAAAATTAACTAAAAACAAAATTGAAAGCTCAACTAGGTATATCAGATAAAATAAATTGACACGTTCTGATGTAACCATCCACTTGACTTTACCATACACTTCTGGTTTAGTATGCTCAAATGGCCTAGATTTTAATTTTTTGAGCCCCCCCCCCCCCCCTTAGTTTTGGCGCCAGAAAAAATATTTTCGTTATTATATGTTGATTTTAGTATATCTCATTTTTCTTATTTTTTTAGTTTGAAAATATTATAATTTTAAATTTAAACCCCCCCCCCTCCCTTAATTTTGGGTCGACATGGACCCAAATCTAATCAGCTCTTAATCTCAATGCATCAAAACTACGTGTGGAATTTGGTTTTGATATTCACATTAGTTTTTGAGCGAGCTCGTCCACAAAAATTTGAATAACGTACAGACTAACTGCCAGACATTTTGACAAAACAGTTATTATCTCGAAAAATATAAATTTTTCGATGTTCACTTATTAGGGCTTTTTATAGCCAGAAATGCCATGGTTTTGCCCAATTTTTTTAATCAAAATAGTTTGAGCCGTTTTTTGAGATATTTCGAAAAAAAGAACAAACAAACACTTTTTTCATGCACGATTACAATACTTGACCATACCTCTGTATGGTAAAGTAAAAAGGACATTTTCGTCCCCCCCCTATTGGACACCCCTGCTCTAAAATGAAATAAAATGAAAACAAGAGTATTAATTCCAGCCTTTTGGCTCTCTGCTGTAACTATTCAAATAAACGTATCATAATTATAAAAACTTCTCCACTATGATGTAACTACTTGTTTCCCCTGAAGCACCCTACCATAATATTCTATAATTACTCATGTTTTCACTAATTTAAATATTTCTTGACCAATTGATTATATTAATTCCAATTCATTTCAGATGACACATTGATTTTTATTATATCCAAAATATCGATTGATAAATTTATAGCCCAGCAATATTTCAATAAATTATTTTACGCCACACTATATAATTTTGGTTCGACTCATTAATTAAAATAGCATAATATAAATTATCATTTAACGGACGCTGAAAACAAAACGGCGAATGATTGATATCCTATAGTTATTTTTTTTTTAAGTTCAATTCGCTTGGAAACTATAAATAATTCCAGTGATTTCCAATTTAACACTAGTATATCTCGAATATATCAAAATTGCTCTTTCATTAGTCATTAAACCAATTGTTTCCAAACAATATAAAAATTTCCCTTTTTATGAATAAATTATCAGCGAGTTAGAACAACGGCTGTATAATTACTAACCGAGGAAAAAATGGCGGATAAGTAAACGATAAAGTTTTTAAAAAGTGCGATATTTACTCGCAGGTTGCGCGAGAGAAGGCAGACTTATGAGGACATTAACTAAAGACAATTGTTATTAGGAGTCATATCTTACATAGCTCTTCTTCTTTTTCGCCTGCCAGGGACTAATTTGAGCAGGAAGCAATTAAAAACAAGTATTTTAAAGCTAGTATAAATCGCTATAACCCTTGGAGAGCAATCCAGATGGTTAATAACGCCACTTATTCTCGAATTCAGCTAATGAAGAAAAAATATATTCCTACGCAAAAGATAGAGGTGCAAATGAAACCCAAAATGGGAAACGGGATAAATATTTCAATTGAAAAAGAAAAAACCCATATATCTAGAGATATTGCATGTATTTATGCGAATTGAATAATAAGGCAAAGGGTTGAAGCAAAAGCAATCTTTTGAATATTAATCTATTATCTATTTATCTATCTATCTACTCTTATTAAACGAGCAAAAATTGTTTGTTTAAATATATATTACGATATATATTTCTATTTTGAAAAAGGCTCTATCGATTTTGATGAAATTCATGAGTTAGGGGTTTTCGGGTTGACAATTCGTTCTGTCACAGTCTCATCTTCTGCTAAATTATTTTTGATGGGTTTTTTGTTAATTGAATTCATTTTGGTTTGTCTTGACAAAAAATGTATAATACAATTTTATTCAATTTCATTTTAATAAATAATTACTTTTTCAATTTTTTAAATCCCACAAAAGATTTTATACCAAATAAAATTATTTTATTAAAAGTAAGCAATTTAATTGATTGTAAAGCGATGTTTTAAATTCATTGCCGTAAAACGATTCATAGGAAATATATTTATATATTAGAATTTGCCAAATTTAGTGAATTGAAACTCGATAAAATTGTTATTTAATTGAAAAAATAATTATACGGAATTTATTTATATAGGAGGATAGGTATAATACTCATAATCTGTGTGGCCAGAAGCATAAGTATTAGGGTAAACGAGCAATTCTTGTATATATATATATATACTCACCCGGTATATATGCATATATACATATGTATATACATATATATATATATACCGAGTGAAGTTTTTTATCTTGAGACAGTCTTATAACTCAAAAACAGTGCATTATATGAAAAAAAGTTTATTTATATCAGGATGAAGCTAAACTACGCTATTGTTTTCGACCTAGAACAAGCATTCAAGGAGTATTTCGAGGTCAAGTTCTGTTTTTAAATAGAAGCCTATATGTTTCTGTACATATTTGTAATCTACAAAAAAATATGAACAGCTTTCATTACAAATATTTTTTATACGACATCAAATGAAAAAAAAATATTAAATTAATTAGATCTAAAAAAATCCCAATAAGTATTTTTAACAATCATTCAACTTAATTATTAAATAAATAATTAATAATAATTAATAATTTAATATTTCTTGGTCGATAAAGTTGTAGTTTAGTTTCCCGTTTGATATAAATAAACTTTTATTAGAAATTTTTTTCATATAATTCAATGTTTTTGAGTTATAAGACTGTCTCAAGATAAAAAAACTCATCTATAATCGGTTTCTCGAAAACGACTCTAACGATTTGGATGAAATTCACGGATTAGGGGGTTTTTGGGTTGACATTTCGATCTGTAGCGGTCTCATCTTCGGCTAAGTTGTTTATGATGGGTTTTTTGTTAATTGAAATAACTATTCACAGGTGGTTGTTCGAATAAAAATTTATAATTACCAACATTTTTTTAAATTTTCTTTTAATAAAATTAATTGGTTTTTTTATTTTAAATTCCACTAATAGATAATTACAAATATTATTATATATTAGGATTTGCCAATTTAATTAATTAAATATATTTTTCTATTTTCTATAAAATAATTTATTAGAATATCAATTTCATTCTCTTAAAAAATCCGACAATTCGAAGAATTTTGCCTCCTTCTTCAGGATTTAAATATTAATATTATTTTTAATTGCAATTACATTCAAAACTTTGTGGCCAGTGATAAGTCTTGATGATGAGAATAGCGGGTGTAAACGTTAGTAAAAATAAAAATTAAATTTTATTTCAATTGTATTATATTTTGGCTGCGAATAAAAATCGACCTTTTTACCTGAAATTAAAATAAAAAATAATATTAATATATTGATTTTAACTAAAGAAAAAATTACCGAACATCGCTCGGTGTTCTATCATACATTTTCATTAGATTTCATTTATTTTTTAATCATCTTCTTCTAATAAATTTAACAAGTGGATTATTGCTGCTCAGTCAAAAATTTTCCATCATCTTATTTTCGCTTCCCTACAACATAAAGAAAAATCCTTTTGAACCATGGCCGTGTGAGTTTACAGAATAGGGAACATGATTTAATTTGAAAAGATTTTCTTGCCCAGGACGTGTCCTCAGTGATATCCTCATAGAAATCAACAATACTCTGCAAGATAATCTTTTTCATATTAATTCTAAGCTCTAAAGAATTGTCATTCCATTGCCATCTATCTTTTAAGAACGCCAAGATATTTACTATTGCTTTTTGCTTATAAAAATTCTAAATACAAGTTCCTAAAAGTAATTTTAGAATTTTTTGAAATTCTTTTCTTAACTACCCAAAATGTGAATGGGAGGGGGGGGGGTTAAACATTAAAGTCCTGTGTGACCTGGATCAAATTTTTTAAAGCTATAAGGTTATTAGAAACTATTGCTGCAAAAATCAAAATCATAACGTGGAGGCTAAAGAGGGAACAAAATAATGAAATTCTAAGACTTTTGCTTTATTTGGACCAAATTTAATACATTTACTATTTAAGATTCTGAAAAAATAGTAAATTTTGCATGCTTACACTTGAAGATATAGCGAAAATATTGATGTGAAAATCGAACTCAATATCTCTATGATATTTAAAATATAGGCGAACAAGATTACAACTCAGAATTTACCAAAATTTAGAGAATTTAAAAAAATTGATTTAATCACTGGAGTTTGAATGTCGCGTAAGTATATAAAGAAGGACACTATTCTTAAAACTAACCACCCACTCTCTCATCGCTCTTCTTTTGTTGTTTATCAATTTTATATAAATCATATATCTATTTATGAAGAGTCAGACTCCAAGCATTGTATTATAGTACCTGGAGGCACCGAGCGATGCTCAGTAACTTCTTCCTACAGTTAAAAGCTTTATTTTAATATTATTTTTAATTTAAAATTCAGATAAAAATGTCGATTTTTATTTGAGAGCCGTTTTCAAATTAAAAAAAAATACAAAAATATATAATATTCGCCCACTCTACCCCCCCACCCCACCTCCACCCCGCTCGACCCCACCCCCGGATCTCCCACCACTGCACCCCGCCTCCTGCACCTGTTTTGATTCAACCATATGATTCATTTTTATTCATTCAATTGTTAATAAATAAAACCTATCAAAATGTGTTGTTTTTCAGAAAATTGAGACCGGCTTATGCGAAATATATTTTTAAATAAAATTCTTTTATAAAAACAATTATAAAACGTTTATTAATATTTCTAACGTTTAGATTGAACAAAATATGTTAAAATCCACAATCACAATACTTCTTCAAGGCCTTTTAGAACAATGAATTAAGGCAACCCATTGTCTGCCTGGGTACAAAAGGAAAAGAGAAACCTTTTTTAAAACTCCTAAGAATGGGATTTGTCTACCTGAGAATAATTAATTTGATTACGAAAAAACCCATCAAAAACAATTTTGTCGAAGATGAGACCGTGACAGATCAAATTGTCACCCCAAAAACCCCCTAACCCGTGAATTTCATCAAAATCGGTAGAGTCGTTTTCAAAATAGAACCAAGTTACAAATATATCTACAAACAAATATACATATATAAATAAATAAATATACAATTTTTGCTTGTTTAATAAGAGTAGATTTATTTATTTTTTAAATTGAAAGTTTCTTTTTGCTGAGAGTAGCAGAATTTTTATAAATTGAAGGAGGCAGTAAAAAAGAGTGTGTCTTCTGCTGGAAAAATAAATTTTTTATTTATTTATAACACTATTTATATTACTTTCATACATCAATTTCTGTGAATTTTTTTTTTTTTTTTTTATAAATTTTATTAAACCAATTATTTTACATTAATTAATGTATACATTGTATTTTTGCTTCGATTCCGGAGATTACTTCTCCACCATTGAGTGTCCTTATTCATCTTTAGTCCTTGTTTTTAATAAGAGGAAAAATCTAATTAGATAAATAAACCTCTTTTCCGATAATTATTTCAATTCCATTATTCCCCAATCAAGTCGATTGGTATCCCATCTCCTCCATCTCCTCGTTCCCCTATCAATTTTTGTGAATCAATTGTAAAAGACTGATGAAGAGGGCAAAAAATTTATTTTTCCAGCAGAAGACACTCTTTATTGTCTCCTTCTATTTATTTTTTATACCATTCTTTCAAAAATCAAAATAGAAATAAAAACATTATTTTAAATAGTTTACAAGATCGTAGGAAATTGGATAAATAAATTAATCCCAGAGTTTTATATTAAATAAAATGAACGTTTTGTCACATTATCTGTGACTTCTTCAGCAACTGCAAATCAAATACAATTTTATACAATTTGACAATCATAAGAATCTAATAATATTCTAATAAAACAATTAATTTATATGGAAATGTTTTATGAGAATTATTATAGTCTTTAAGATTGTTTTATTGTATAAAATTGTATTTGATTTGCAGTCGCTGAAGAAGTCACAAATAAAGTGACGAAACGGACGTCTTATTTAATATTAAACTCTGTGATTAATTTATTTATTACATTTCCTACGATCTTCTTAACTAATTAAATTATGGATACGATTAACCAAACAATTTATTTTAAACTTAACTTGTAATAATTCTTTTATTAATAATATTGGTTTGTCATTATTGTGGAGAAATTAAATGTACTCTAAAGTGAAATTGACTTGGTAGAATACTAGTAATTTTCGTTTGAAAATAATTAGATCTCTCCTTTTTACATTTAAGGAGGTCCTGTTGCTTCAGATGAGTCAAATGAAGTGTAGTATATAATCTATATACAATAAAATTAAGGTTTTGTCTGTACATTGCTCCAAATCACGCCAAATTTTGGTTGCACATGTTTCAAGCAAAGTTATGAACGGAAACACCCTCAACAAAATTCCTGTCTGTATGTCTGTCTGTCTGTTTCAGTGGTTTCCGAAAATTTGCTCACGATTCACGTAAAAACGGCTGAAGGGATTATTAAGAAATTTCATATTTACATCAGATGTCTTCTAACTTACTTTTTTAGCTATATAACGTTTTGATATTTTGACCCCAGAAGGGGGTTTGGGGGTGGGGGCACACGAATGAAAATTATCAAATAACTCCTAAACTATTAACCCTACGGCAAATTTTATGATAAACAAAGTTGTAGGGGATGTGATTTATGACAACTTTTGTTTAAAAAAATTTCCCCAAAAAACCACCCAAAAAAGGGGGGGGGAGGGTGAAAAAATGTAAATTCTTGCCCTTGGAGCAAACTCAACCAAATATTTTATTGCAAAAAAGAAACCTGCATGTTTCAAAAAGGTAATTTTTTAGTTTTTTTTTTAACTTTATCTAGTCAACTATAATAGTAGTATAATTCAAGAGAAGTTGAAGGAGACAATAAAAGAGTGTGTCTTCTGCTGGATCTCCAGCAGAAGACACACTCTTTTATTGTCTCCTACAATATATAAAAATTCTGCTACTCTCGACAAAAACTTTCAATTTAATCAAGAGAAAGTGTCAATATATTAATTTTCCATAAGACTCTGGGAAAAATTTTTACATTTTAAAAAATTTTATTTTCAAAAATTTGCACGGTAATGTGTGATTGAAACTTCCTTGGATAGATAGAGAGTTAAACTATTATAAATAATTAAGTTATAGTTATAATCTAATATTTTTTATTTAACATTGGCGGCGAAAGGACTTCCTTAATAATTTTATATGACAATGTTAAAATAAAGCCTTTATTTTCTC
The DNA here is from genome assembly GCA_024734495.1 of Forficula auricularia. Taxonomy (NCBI): domain Eukaryota; kingdom Metazoa; phylum Arthropoda; class Insecta; order Dermaptera; family Forficulidae; genus Forficula; species Forficula auricularia. The sequence continues at coordinate 5,892,136 of JALMQS010000068.1, forward strand.
TTTGTAAATACGTATAGACACACACGCTGTATATATAAGTATAGTATTTATTTCCCCTTGATTGAACAATAATAATATTATGCATTCGATTTCCTCTGATGAAAAATAATTCTAATTAACATTTTTAAATCTTTTGTTTGTCAATTAATAATTCATCTGGTGGCAATCAACCAGCATCATTGCTTTTATCGTCTATGCATTACGGGTTATAGGTAAAATTTTTATGTTTATTTTGTTTTGTTGGACTTGGGATCGTTTCATCCATTTAACTAAATGATGCATGCAACTTTTAGATGAAGGAATATACCTGTGCCTGGCTGGCTGGCTGGCTCTCAATGCGACTGTTTGCCAAATGAAACCATACTTTAATATTTAATTCGATATCGAGCACTCTACAATTCATAATTTTATTTTATTTTTAGAGAATTTATCTTATAGTTGATGCATTTCCATCAAAATCATTTTGAGTACAATTAATCTAAAGTAAGTGGATTTCTTATATATAAAGCTACACGCTCTCTTTAAACAAAATAACTAAATGTGATAAATTTATATTTCTAATAAATTTAGGTTTATTTATGAATAATTAATTAAATAACTTTTTGATTTTACAGATTTTACAATCAATTTATTAAAGTTATGTTAATGGTGTGTATGTTCTTGGTGAAACATTCTAAATAAAGGAAAGAAAATTTTTGAATTTTTTTTTTAGAAAACTTTAAAATAACATCAACTATAAGATAAATTTTCTAAAAAAAATAAATATTTATGTGAAACCTACCTAGTATTTTATATTTTAAATTTTAAAAAGTTTTTTAAAAACATTTTCAAAAAATTTTCTTTACTTAATTTATTAAAGATTATAAATTAAAGAAATTTAGGTACCTATAAAATTAAGGTTTTGTCTGTACATTGGTCCAAATCATGTCAAATTTTGGTTGCACACGTTTCAAGCAAAATTATGAACGAAAACACCCTCAGCAATATTTCTGTCTTTATGTTTCCGGGCAAATCTTGATCACGATTCACTTAAAAAATGGAATTATTATTAAATTTCTATATTTGGATCAGATGTTTTCTAACTTAAAATCATTACTATATAACATTTTGATATTTTCACCCCAAAAGGGGGCACTAATGGAAATTATAAATAACTCTTAAACTATTAACTTTAAAGAAAATTTTGTTATAAGCAAAGTTGTAAGGGATGTGATTTCTGACAACTTTTGTTTAAACAAGTTTCCAAAAAACACCCAAAAAGGAGGGGAGGGTCAAAAGATGAAAATTCTTGCCCTTGGAGCCAACTCAACCAAATTTTGTATGCATAATCTGTAGGCCACTAGAAGGCTAGAAATGCAAAAACTAACCCCGGCTGGGGGTCCAGGTATGGTAAGAGATTTCTTGATGGTCAAATCGGGACAGATTTGTTTGGGTTAGGTTATAAGAAAAAATTATAAAATCCGAAAAGTAGTATTTAAGTAAAATCGAATTATCGCATAATAAAAAAAAATATTTTGTTAAAAAAATGTATAAAAAACATAACTTTAAAATCACAACTTTAAGAACAAAAAACTCAAAAATATTCTTTTTAATTCTTAGAACAAACTTATAAATCACAGATACAAAACAGATTTTTAATTCTAGTTGTACTTTTGATTCGATTTGGTTTTTTGTAATATAATTAATATAAATCAAAATAGGCCAAACCCGGACATTTGGATGTCCCGAAAAGTTTATTCGGGACACCTTGACTTAAAACTCAAAATCGGGACAATCCCAATTAATCGGAATGTCTGGCAACCCTAGGTCCAGGGGACGTAGACCCTTGGCTAGCAAGAGGGCCGCCAAATGCGGGCCTGGCTGCTAGTGTACAATAATTTAATTAGTCGATTGTCTTCAAATGTGGCCCAAGGATGCCAAAAGGTTGGACACCTCTATTCTAAGCTCTTCTATTCTTTTAAATTACTATATCTGCTAAATGAAAAGGATGCTTATCATGTAAAAAGAAAACTTTTTTATCAGTTCCAATAAATTTGTAAACTTAAGTGCAGTAAATCAATTTTATTAAGAGATTGAAATGAATTCTGGTAATTTGCAGACCGATTCGCTTGAATATAAAGAGTAATTTGGGCCGTTTCAGAGCAACCGTCGGGTTGACGTAAACAAATGAGCAATCGACTGGGGATTCGGATGATTCTCTCCAGAATCCCGAGTCTTAATAGGAATTTAGATCAATTTGGGTTCGTCTTTGAATTTGTGAACCGAGTGACATGTCCAAATCGAGCCAGCCCCATGCTCAAACGACATATATGTATCATGACATAACCTTGCAACTTGGCCGAGGACTAAACAGTTGGACAAGTTTAATTAAGTTACTTGAACCTGTATTATAGACATATGTGACATTACTAAAACTTGGCATATGAATCTAAAATTACATAGATAGGTAAATTTGCATTTCAATATTATACAGATTACATCTATCTGACCCTAAATATAACAAGCCATTACTGTTAGCTCTCTTCTATTATATTTCTATTTGAGCAATATGGATTGGGTTATCAATATCTAAAGGTAAAACAAATGAACACATGAACAGGTTTATATTACTAATTTTCCTCTTTTCGTATTTTTAGTACTATATTATAATTATGACCACAGAATTAGAAAACTCTTCCATCCAGTGACAAATTTAATTTTACAAATTCCATAGACAGGAAAGAAACTCTTTTATCTGAAATGAATAGTTAATTTGTTATATTTGTATTCAAATCTATTTTAAAATATAACTTTATTTACTATTAAATGTTTAGCAAGGAAATCGAAATGATTATAATCTTATGGTAGTTGTTAAACCACATGAGTTTTCTTAGGATTTTTTTGAAATTTAGATAGATTATTATTTAAATACCTTTACATCTATTGGTTTATGAACAATATAGTTCCGGAGATATTAAATTCCAAAGATACAGTTTTTCAGACTCTTATACATTGATCTATAGGGGATATCGGAAAATTTATATACCTATTTAATTATACTTAATAAACTCTTCTTAACATTGTTATAAAAATCTAAACCAACATTAAACAATAAATAATACATTTTTAAGAAAATTTTAATTCATAGTTACAACACAGTTTCTGAGATAATAATGAAAAATTTTAAATGGAAAATTTACACTAAAAACAAGCTGGCAATAACCCATTTATTTAACCTAAGAAAATAATTTTTAAGAAAAAAATAAAACCGATTTCAAAAATCAAATGCAACAAATAAAATACACTAAAAGGTATAAAATAATTATTATCTTATTTAGTTACAACTAAACGACGAAATATTAACATGAAATTACTTTTTGAAGTCGGTGCCAAACATATAGGTTTTATGAATCGCACTCGACGGATCTTACTTAGTACGTTTGGAGGGTACGCTCGCTTATAGGTATAGTTTGTTTGGCACCGACTATCAAAAGTAATTTCATGTTAATATTTCGTCGTTTAGTTGTAACTAAATAAGATAATACTTATTTTATACCTTTTAGTGTATTTTATTTGTTGCATTTAATTTTTTGAAGTCGGTTTTATTTTTTTGTTAAAAATAATTTTTATTTTTCTCTTTTTACTGATGTTATTAATAGTGATCATATCATCAGAAGTTGACCAAATTAATATGACCCCATCCCTAAGATACCCCTTTTCGAATAAAAAAAGAATCATCGAAATCGGTTCATAAACAAAGAAGTTAGGCCTAAACAAACCTAACAAAAAAGGTCTAATAGCTATGAAAAAAAAATGGAACCAATCGGAAGGTAGACTGAGCTCAATGCAATTTTTTTTTTCAAAATGGGTTCACAATTGGCGGAGATATAAGGTAACATATGCACAAAAAAAATTCAGTCGAATAGATAACCTCCTCCTTTTTTGAAGTCGGTTAAAAAGTGGGTTAACTTTAGTTCTATTTTGACGTTTTTTTCTTCAGCTATTGTCACAACAGCTTTTAATTGTTTAAACTTTAAAAAAGTTCTTAATAATTATTAAGAACTTTTTGTTTAATGAATCGATCTTTATAATAGATTTTATCTGTCATTTCTATGATAAAAATATTCAAGCTCGGACAATGTGCCAGATTTGTCAAACGAGCACGAAATTGGCTAGTAGTGGTACATAACCAGCAAGTTTTGGACTTATTGTCTGTTCTATATACTCTAGCATTAACTCTTTGCTAGTATTGTCGTGAAAACAACTACATTAATCCTTTTGGTCTTAGCTAAACTGACCAATTTCAAGGATTAAAAACTCATAGTAAGGGTCTTCGTCATCTGCATGCAAAGTCCTTACAAATCAACCAATTTAGTTAGAATCTTTATTTTTGTCAGGGAGAGCATGGTGTTGATTCGAGATGAAACATATTTAATGAAATTAAAATTATATTACTAGCTGGGTTTAACAAATAAAAAAAATACTATATTGCTTATGACCTTATGAGTAATACTCAATATAGGTAAATTTCTGGTAACAAGCTCATCTTCAAGAGAAAATTTTATTAGATATAACAAATCATAGGGAAAAAAGGAAACAATAAAACACCGTGTTAAATCATACGATTGCAACTTTTCACCAATTTATTGTTGCTTCATTAGGCTTTTGATCAAATTATTTTGAGAACACTTTGTCATTCAAGGCCAGAAAAAAGTGAATGACAAATGTTTTAAAATATATTTGATCAAGAGCCTGATGAAGACACAATAAGTGTGCCGAAAAGTTGCGATCGGTAGTATGATTTAACAAGGGGTTTAATTGTCTTCTTTGATCTGATTTGTTACATCTAATACTATTATGGAACTGAACAATAATAAAAAAAATTTATATTTACCTTGTCAATCAATGCATCCAGGGGACCCGGGTTTGAATCCGACTCGAGGCATCCAGCTAAAATCTGACCCCGGGGGTAGAGACATATTAAAAAAATGCATAATTAGTATCGTAATTAGGCTTCGAAAAGCCAAAAAAAAAATCAATGCAATGTCGTAGCCCAAAAAATTTCGGAAGGTGGGGGGGGGTACAGATTGACATACTTCTAGGAGTAGGAGACATACTCTCTGATGCCCAGTTTGTTTGTTTTTATAAAGAGCATTATTTCTATTAAATTTTTATTGAACGTTTTATTTATATGCTATAAAATTTCGATGCTTTGTTCAATATTTCAGGAGGGGGGAGCGATTAACATTCTAGCCCCCGCTTATTACAGCCATGAATTATTGCGAACTCCTGAAGATGAGCTCGTCGCGTCTTGCTCATAAGCAATATTTTTTTCTTTAAAACGAACAAATTACAGAAATGAAAAAGAAAAATCCATTTTACAGACTAATCCATGCTAAGTTATCTTCCATTTATCTTAAAGACATCTTGCTTATCTTGATGCTGGTCTGGAAGATGTTTAGAAGAACCTTGAAAGTCCGCCTATTTTAGAGCTCTAGAAAATGCGATACAAGATACTTCTAGTCGGGAGGGGGTTTATCTATCAAATATGAAGAACAATTTGTACTCTACTCATTAAGGTCTTTACATAGATACCCATAAAGGTTGGTTTGACTGAAAATACGAGAATTCTAGAATGGCTGTGTGCGAAATCTTGGAGGATCAAATAAAATCTTATAAAATATTTCATTGTCAAATATGTCTGAAATATATAATATGTGTGCATAAATTTCAAGAAAATCTTCTTAGTTAAAAGTGGGTCAAAAATTGATGTTAATAAACAAGAAAAAAATTCTACTATGTCTCAGTTATTTTTATCTTTATTTCAACCAATGTTGTTCTAACCAATTGAGTACTTGAAAAAGTCTCGAGAGAGACGAAACGTTGTACAAAAATTGAAGAAGAACTTCAATAAAAAAACTTTGTCCAATAAACTGAATTTTTAATCTACTAATTATAATGGACATTAATCAACATAAGTTAATAAACAACATCTGAGTTAATAATAAGTAATAGATAATAATAATAGGAAATTTAAAAGATTGTGTATAGTAAAAGAAAACTATATTAAATTGGTAAAATCACAATAACTCATTGCAAAAATACAAAAATAAATCGCGACTTTACTTTTTTCTTGTATTAATTAGATAGGAGGGGTGAACTGCGTCCTAAAATCGTGTACACCTACTTCCACTTCCACTTTAATTTCCAAGTATAATACAATAGATGACAATAGATTATCTAATGAATTCCAAAATAGTTCCAAAGATGGTGTACACCTAATTCCAATCGCAATTCACCCTCGATTAGATACTATTACTAAAAAATTTGTTATAAGATTTCAATACTGGTATAATATATATAATATATACTAAACTAAACAATATACTAAAAAGTTTTGAGGCCGGATTTCCCATTTTTGATAGTAAAAGTATATAAGAAATTTTTAACAGTGTAGCTAAATTTAAAATTATAGTAATAAATGAATTTAACTTTTAAAGACATCATAGATATTAGAGAAATATTTTTACATTGCATATCAGAGAGGTTCGTCCCTTAGGAATCGAACCCAAGCACTAACTAAGCTTGGGTTCGATTCCTAAGGGGACGAACCTCTCTGATATGCAATGTAAAAATATTTCTCTAATATCTATGATGTCCTTAAAAGTTAAATTCATTTATTAATATTATAGGTCTGGGTTGATTTTTGAAATAATTTCCACCTTTTTGCAAAAAAAAGACACTCAAAAAGATACTTAAATCTTTGCTTTCACTTAAAATTATAGTTTTTCTCCTTATAGGGGCCGTCCATAAATTACGTCACACGAATTTCAAGATTTTCCTGAGTCACATTCTCATTGACGTCACACTGTTACTTTTACATCCTATCTATCTATCTATCTATCTATCTATCTATCTATCTATCTATCTATCTATCTATCTATCTATCTATCTATCTATCTATATATATAAAATAGAAAAGTATGTGGATATGTATGTGGAAACGATCTGATTGGCCAGTGCATAGCCAATGCCAAAGCGTTAAATTATTAGAACGATTCTGATTGGTCAGATAGTGATCGTGCTTAGGCAATGTGTTAAATAAATCTTTCCTTATTCTTCCTTATTTTTGAATCAATTTCATTCAGCACATTCTTTCGATACTTACAGTAAGATTTTAAATTTCAATTATTAAATTGGTATGAACGAGACGCTCCCCGCCGGGGCTAGGTGACGCCGGGCCGAAGGCCCGGTCGTCAGCTAGTAATCTATAATTTAATAATTGAATATTTTTTTTGTAAATTAAACTCAATTTAAGGGATATAATATATTTTAAGTTTAACTTTTATTTTTATTCATATCATTTAACATTATTCCCTATTACTATTAGTATTGCATTATAAATACATTTTTATTATTAATAAAAATATATATATTATTTTTCTTCAGTCCATGGATAAGCGCACCGATCATTTGAATTTTGAATTACTGCCATGCCACATACTTTATTATTATAATCTATTGTATATAATTTGGAATGAAACTAGAGTCAATTTCTTTTTCATCCATCCACATAGCATTTTCTTCTTCATTTAATAAACATTAAAGTTCTTTTGCGCTTTTAGCTTCGATTCTTTGGGGACGTAGTTTTTTATTTTGACTTTTTTGATATCACACTTTTTAAGATCCCCTAGCCCCCCTGTCACATTTTGTCACATTCTCCATCCTTACTGTGTGACGTAATTTATGGACGGCTCCTTTGGTCTTAGAATCATTTACGATGAAATAAATTAAGTAAAAAGCAAAATGACATTAATCAAATGGAACTGGGCAGCAAATCGGGAAAACTCCAATGTTTATATGAAAAACTCTACCTTTTCTATTCTCTACCTAATAATTAAAGCTTAAGTAAAAATTATCCTTTCATCCATACTTATATGTCATAAGCTCTGGAGGATTCCATTGACTGGACTCGCCTAGCTCATACGCAGCTTTCATTCTTCTGCGCGCATTTGTTGCCTAAATACAGGCGCACCAACGTCATAAATCAAGTTTAAATTTAGAGAGGATGAGTTACAGGTATAACTACATAAATACAAAATAATAATCATAGATCTAAAGCAGGTCTTCTCGAAAGGGAAACAAAATCTTTTCTCATAGAAGAAGATTATTAATTAATTCACCGTTAAGTTCTACACAGGTAAAAACCCATACAACATATACAATATATTATATGAAAGCTTAAGCTGATTGTGTATTTGAATATTAAACACGAAGCGCAGAGTGGTCATTTCATAAACTACCTAGGCAGGTAAAGAAATTTAAATAATTTTCACTAAATATCGAAATTCCCCAGAAATCCTTAATTAGCATTAAGTAGTTTTTAACTCATCAAGAGCTCTAGAATACATCTTCAAAACTGAGCGCCAAGTTAATCTATAAGTGGGATGGGTGCGAGGTAGATAAAAATCGTGTTCCACTGAAATGTGAAGTGTTTATTAATATATACAGTTATTTACAATAAGTTTTATATTAATTACCTGAAATGTGAAACTCGAAATTTCAGGTCCTCTACTTAGTTTTAACAATGATATTTATTTATTAAAATTCTTCCAGAACTTAAGTGACTTGGTTTAAATTTTTCGTTAAATTGAAGGGTTGGTTTTGTCACAAATATAATAAAACAATAATTTTAATAACTATTTGAATTATTTAATTGATAACTATACAGTTTCGGTCACCACTGGTCGGCCATCCTCAGTAGTTCTAAAATTGAAATGAAACATTTATTTACATTTTTTCTTTTTATAGAGAATTATATGACACAAAAATTTTTTACAATAGTTTGAAATCATACATACATCTCGTTCAAGAACAGGAATTTGTCATTTCACATGAAACATTCATTCTTAAATCTTCAACATAGATAGATCACACAATTCATTACAATCACAAATATACATATATATAGCAACAATTTATGAAAACGTTTATCACTGAACTAGAAACTATTTTGAATTAATGATTATATTAAATATTATTTTCAATTTTATTTTTTTCCTAATTATCTCGTTGCATAGTCAATTATTATACAATTAAAAAATCCATTATAACTAATCCATTCTAGAAACACATTATAAGTTAATTCATTCTTTATTTTTTATTTTTTATTAATGAAATATCAAAATATACATCTCTCTATTACATTTTTCTTATAAAATCAATACCTGTTTAATCAACATACTAAATCAAATCAATACTCTCACAACAATGACACAATGAGACTGTAGCATTCTGATATGTTTTCCGAATCCATTTTGAAATTTACTCATTCATTATTTTCTTCTTGGTCCAATTCTTCTCATAATCTAGTATCTTTACACCTTCAAAATCGAAACTATGTTCGTTGTAATGTAATAGGGAGATGTATATTTTGATATTTCATTAATAAAAAATAAAAAATAAAGAATGAATTAACTTATAATGTGTTTCTAGAATGGATTATTTATAATGGGTTTTTTAATTGTATAATAATTGACTAGGCAACGAGATAATTGGGAAAAAAATAAAATTGAAAATAATATTTAATATAATCATTAATTCAAAATAGTTTCTAGTTCAGTGATAAACGTTTTCATAAATTGTTGCTATATATATGTATATGTGTGATTGTAATGAATTGTGTGATGTATCTATGTTGAAGATTTAAGAATGAATGTTTCATGTTAAATGACAAATTCCGGTTCTTGAACGAGATGTATGTATGATTTCAAACTATTGTAAAAAAATTTTGTGTCATATAATTCTCTATAAAAAGAAAAAATGTAAATAAATGTTTCATTTCAATTTTAGAACTACTGAGGATGGTCGACCAGTGGTGACCGAAACTGTATAGTTATCAATTAAATAATTCAAATAGTTATTAAAATTATTGTTTTATTATATTGGTGACAAAACTAACCCTTCAATTTAACGAAAAATGATATTTATCTATAAGTGATTTTATATAATATATAACAATTAAATTCTGTATTAACAATTGTATTTCACTTTAGCGTTTTAAACAGTCTCTCTATTGTTTGACGTACTTGAAATAAAAATATCCTAGTAGGACAATGTTTCAAACTATATAGTAACTACATAGTGCCTATATAGATTTCGAGAATCTATATATGCACAGAAAGTGATTATGATTTGAACTACTTTCATTGACTTTTTGTTACCCTGAAGAAGGAGAGAATAAATCTCCGAAACGTCGGTTTAACAAATAAATGTAAAATAATAAAACCTCTATAGTCTTATTTTTTTACAACCACCGTGGACTGCTTTCATCAACATCCAATTGTACCTATATATGCACTATTTAGTTACTATATAGTTTGAAAGATTGACCTACTAGTATAGCCATCGATTCTCATCTAATGATTGAGGAATAACAATTCTAGATTGGATTTTTGACCTTTCGATTATTATTGGTAACCATTGCTGAAGAAATGGAGGAATCGGCTTAAAATCAAAAATATATATATGTATATATCGGATGGAGGGGCGTGGGTCCAGGAGATTTGGGGAGAAGGTCGGTGGAGTCCAGGGGTGGGCGTCCAGGAGCAGGAATGGGGCTCCAGGGGGTTGAGGAGAGAGTCGGTGGAATGGAAGGGGCATGGGGGTCCTTGGCTAGCAAAAGGGCCGTCAAAGGCTCGGAACGAGAAGCTTTCACCTAGAGGCTAGGTGTTGCCCGGAGCGGAGCGACGGGCAATAGCTAAAAAGATCCTAAGACCCAAAATCACCTGAATAAGACATCTTCAAGAGATAGAGTGCTATCTGGGATATTTAATCGTAGATAAGTATACATGAATTGATAATTGTTCTTTTAATTAAAACCAAAATTATTATTATTATTTAAATTAACGATCCAAGTACTAATCGAAAGACCAATCTTTTGAATTCTATTATATTGCTAAAAAGCATAAAATGTTTTTTGGTCAATTGAGTAGCAAAATGTGAAAATAAATTTGCAAATTAAATCATTTTACAAAGTACTTGACATCTCGTGTCCATTGATTTAATTTTGACAACATTAATATCTATTTATAAAGTGATCTTGAAAATGTTGCCAACATTAAAGAGCGGTTCCGATTATAAATTTGTCGCTTGTCTCTCACTTTACTGACAAGTGGCTAATGGCTATGAGCTGTCGCCTGGATCGGTTGAATTTAACGCTTCGTTCGAGCCCGATTCTATTTGTCACTTCATCAATCTGCTTGTTCTCTGTATGTATGTTGATGTTGGCCCCTGTATATATGTTGTATGTAGCAGCTATCTCTACTAGCGGGGGTGTGGGGGTTGACGTTATGATGTGTCGACGCCGGCATTAACCCCATTGCATAGATATCCGATGTTGGAAGCAACGGATGCTAATGAGGCTTGAGCACCCCTTGGCTTGTCGAAGGGCTGGCTGGCTAGTCGGAATAAAACCCACACTCTTTCATCCCACTATAGTAGACGAGTCTCCGCCAATCACCAGTTTGACATTATAGGTCTTGTCGAAAGTTCATCGCATGACATTATTAAAAAAATAATAATAATAAAAGAATTAACAAAAAAATCGGTGTCATTTATGACGTTTTAGCATCATGAAAATCCATTTGAATTTCAACGGAAAATATTAAACCAAATATTCTTTTTTTTTTTATTTCTCCCTAAACGATACTGATTTGAATAAAAAATTTAATTAACAATTAATCTTTAAAGGGACCATGCTTTAAACATAGAGGCAGAACTACTGCCGAAGCGCTCTCTTGTGTTTATTTATTCAAATAATTTGGGCGAATAGGGGTAAAAATGGTATTATAGTATAGCGTCTGCTTAGAATGTAAGCCTGCTAACTCCATTGTTTATCATATATTACATATTTATACTGTTCGAAAGAGATGCAGCATCGTCCAAGTAAAACTGTTACTTAAAATACGATCGTAATTTGTAAAAAAAAAAAAAAAAAAATGGGAAAAATAGTTTCTTTCCATAACAACAATATTAAATTTTGTTTGTTTTTTTTTGCCCTGTAAAATTTCCTTGTTGTGAGTTAGCAGGTTTACACTCTAAGGGCCGGTTGTATGTCGCAAAGTAAATGCTTTTTACCACTAACCAATGGTAGATAGTAAATGGAGGGGCTGGGATAGCCAATCAGATGACAGGAACTTTCAGTGCCTGTCATCTGATTGGCCATCCAGTACCTCCATTTACTATCTACCCTTGGTTAGTGGTAAAAATCATTTACTTTGCGACATACAACTGGCCCTAAGAGCGCTGAACTTAACCCCTCTATCTTTAACTCTCCGAACTTGATGGGTTAAGCTTTATCCTGGGGCTAACTCTGTGTTTATTCATTGACATTAGAAAAACGTTTTATAGGTTAGAGTTTCAAATCAAAAGAATTCAACACAAATCGTTATATTATTTATTTTTATAATATTATTATTATTATTATTTTATATAATATTAAATATAGCCAAATATACCTATATAAATGTATATAGAATTTTAATTTATGTTAACACGGAATTAGAATAAAACAAAATAATTCATTATATAGGTATATTTTTTAAAAGTAAATAGGTATCTAATAAATTAAATTAAAAATAATTTCAAACTAAAATCGAAGAAAGCAGATATTTCTAATAAAATAGTTAAATTTTTATATTTATTTCGTAGAATAAAATTAGATCGGAAACGATTGGAGTCAGCATTAAATTCTGATGCCAAATCATCCCATATTATTTTTTCTTTAAATTACCATCAGAATCTGAACGCTTAGATTGCAACACATCTTTATATTTATTAACGAGAAAAACAAGACGTTTCTCCTCTTGAAATTGGGAGTTCTTTTACTCTTGGTCCATATTCTATCTAAAATTTAATATTCACTTATTCAATACATTTCAAATTTTTAAAATTACATGATTTGTCTCAGTTTTGTTGTATCTATATATTTACTTTTTATACCACTTTATTTTTATATGATTAAATAGAAAAAAAATTTCATTATTTTTAAATAATAAAAGAATACAAGACATTCATTTATTTAGTGAATAAAAAACAAAAAAATCTAAACGTAATTGTTTTTTTTTCTAAAAATAACTAAAATGTATGGAATTTTGGCTGTTGCCAACCTATTTTCCTACCCTTGACTCAGGGTTAGCTAACTCGACCCTATTTTGTTTTATGAAATTCATATTGTTTGAAACTCCAGGGTAACTCTCAACCTAGAGTTGAGTAAGCCGAGGATTAATTTTTTTTATGAAACTGGCCCTAAGGGGAAGATATATAATATATAAAAGAGTGTACGGAGTCTAGGGGGAAGTGAACGAGTCTCTTTGTCTTGGACGTTTATTAAAATAATCATCCCCCAAAGCACACAATCCTCAATAAATTGTTGTGTTGTTAAATAAGAATGTCATTGTTCTGCCGTGGTAATTGTTTCTATTTGTGATTGACAAACTCTAATGAATTATATATTACCTACGAGGAGATTAATCTTAAACATTGCCTGAAGAAGTCAAAAAATAATTACGAAACATTGCAACTTTAAAAAAATTTAACATCCATTTACATATTTCACAGTCCAAGTTTCCACTAACCAACCTTACATAAGAAATATATTAAAAATATTCCACAACAACTTATATTCAGTAGTTGACAAGCTTTCCGGTATTTTTTACAAGAAAGTCAAATTTACTTATTTCGGCAAATAGAACTTTTTTGAAATTCTATCGCTGATCTAAGAAATAGAACTTTTGGAAATGGGAACTAAGACATATTAAAATATGTGTTCGGAAAATTAAATAACTGTATTATAGTAGGGTGGCGCAACAATTTGCCTGGGGTAAAAGTTCGCACTTTGTGTATTTTTGTATGAAAGAAGGAACAGTTGGCATCACTGACCTAGTAGTGACTGCTACATGAAGTTTCATCGCTCTCCGTGTTTTATCTAGGATAATATGAGTTAAGGTCTCTTTTAACCTAATTTGATGTAATTTTTGAGAATCTTGGAATCGTGATTTCATTTAAGATATGTTAAGCAAGAAAGTTGGGTTGGATATAGTTTTTAAGCGCTTTTTGTTTAGACTCTAACGCTATGCTTGGATAACTCATTAACTACTCACAGATATCAGCAACATCGAGAGAATAGAAAACCAAAACTTGGGGCAAAAGTTTGCATTAAACAGTGGGACAAGAATGTGCATGCAAACGAGCTCACCATTTAAGTTGCAACTTGAAACAATGGAAAAAGAAAGAAATGAAATGGAAGAAAAACATGCTTTAAACAAGAGTAAAAAGCCAGATATGGCGAAAACACTTGACTTTGCGACCACTTCGATCCCCAAGTGTAAGCTGTAAAACTGGATTTAACTAGAGCAAGGATCGTGCATCTACCGCAAAGGAAAAAGTTATCTGTCCAACGTGTGAGGAAGAATACTCAGATCCTCTACAAGACTACTGGGTCCAATGCTCAAAATGTCAAGAATGGTGGCATACTACAAAGGCGGAGGACATTTTGCGTGCCATTATTGTTGAGATTCATGCATAATATAAAAGATTTTGATGCATAATACCCAAATTTTTGTGTATTTGTTTAAATTTCTCCGTAATTTATTAAAGTATAAAGTTATTTTCAATTAAAAAGTGCGAACCTTTGCCCCACGACCTGCGGATTTTTGCCCCATGGGTGGGGCAAAGGTCCGTTTATGTAATCTTTAGTTAATTTATTTTTTTGTAAAAATATTGCTTTAGACAATTGACAATAATATAAATGTAGTTGAGGGAGACAATAAAAGAGTGTGATTCTGCTGGAATTATAAATTTTATTTATTTATAACGATCGTTATAAATAAATAAAATTTATAATTCCAGCAGAAGACACACTCTTTTATTGTCTCCTTCAATATATAAAAATTCTGCTACTCTCGGCAAAAACTTTCAATTTAATAAATATAGTTGTTAATGTAATTTTGTTCCATTATATACGTATTTTTTTAGGATTTATCATCAACCAAAAGCTTAAGTTCGTACTTTTGCCCCAATCTATTCTATTTGTGAAACTCGAAAGTTCCAAATTAATAGATGTTTTCTCTTTGAAAGAGTGATAAATTAAAATAATTTTTCAACCGCTTATGTTGAAATTTCCCTTCTGAAGACCTAACAACATCATTCTGACGAAGAGTAGTCTCGTTAATTAGCTGTTTTGACGAATTCTCAAAATGGATGAGCCACATCACACAGAGACATATACTAACTCGTATTTCTACGTTCGTGGTAATTTGCAATTTCGATTGTCTCTCATTGTTTCATTTTAATAATGCTTTGTTCTGCTCGGAGCTGCTCGGAGTTGGATAATTAAATAGTTCCTAAATGGCCGCCGGGTGATTTCCCAGGCGGCCTTTTTCGATTATCTATTCGGCAGTGATCTGACATAAAATCAAGAAATGGATTCGAGGTCTGCCCTCGAGCTCGCATATAATGTCTCAGGGGAGCCGCTTTGTTTGGGGCAATTATTTTTAAAATTAACACAGAGCACCTTTTTATTGTCGAATCGCACGGGATTGGCTTAAAATTCAATGTTTTCAGATGGAAAAATTAAAAAAAAATAATAATATTCTCTTGAGAGAGTTTTGATTGCTATAATTTATTATCTTTATACAACTCTAAATTGTTTGCTTGCAAAACTTTTAGGCCACTTTTGTTTGGTTATGGATTTATTAATATATTGATGCGAATAAAACAATTGGAATAAGAGAAAATGGCTCTCTACCTATAAATTAATTCCGCAATGAATAAGAAATATGTATATTTTACATCAAATTTGTTAAACATGTTACATATTTAATTAGGATGGAGAGATATTGATATAAAAATCAATTATTATTTATCAATGGAATTTATCTTTATGAATTACAAGCTTTAGCCCATGCCCGCTGGCGCTCTTCGGCTAGAGAGACACGGGTTAGAATCTCGTCGACTACTCAATTCATTTTCCTTTTCAAAAAATAATAAAATAATTTTCTAAATATGTAGGATTAACATCGAAATTATTGATTACATTAATTAACTTTCGCGGCTCGAATTGCTTTTAAGAGTTTTCTTATTAGAACTTGGAATAAGAATAGAAAAAAAATGCTAAATTTTCTCCTGGGACTAAAAGTTTACTTTTTATGAATTACATCGCTTACATGAGCCCTCAGGAGTCTATGTTTCCTATTTGAAATCAATCGGTTAAGACGATTAACGTAGAGTCTGTGAACATAGAGATATACGAGCCCCGTCCCAACTCAATTGGCCCACCAATATTTTTTTCTGTTTAAATAAAATTATGCTAATTCACGGTAAATTTAATTTAAATATTTATTTTTATTATCATTTGGAACAACATTTTAAACAATTTAAAACATTTTATTGTAACATTTAACTTAAAATTATTTTTTAATTGTTAAAAACAAGAAAAACATACAAAATCCAAAACCTTTACCACTGTGTGACGTCGGCTTCATTTTTAATTACGGCTTGAATTCTTTTGGGCGACGTACTTATTATGTTTTGACACTCAACTTGAGTGAAAGTATCCCAAATATTTTTGAAGTTTGTGTTTTAATTCGACTACGTTTCTAGCTGGTTGTATTCGTAATAGCTTTTTCATTCTGTGCCAAAGAGTTTCTATTGGTGACAAGTCGGGACTGTTTGCCACCCACTCAAAAAGTGGAACATTATGATCAGAAAGGCATTTAGAAAGATTTTCTTGATGTATAGTCAGGCCGCCCCGTCTTGTTGGAACACAAAATTATTATTATTCTGCAATGCATCTGCCAATGTTGGAAGTAACGATTTTTTAAAATCTCTCAATATTTATTGGTGTTTATACAATTCCATCAATGAAGTGAAGTTATCCAACAACTCTACCAGAGCATTGAACCCAATACCATAACTGAAGCAGGAAATTTTACTTTCTTTTTTAAACAATCTGAATTGAAAGATTCATTTTTCTGACGAATAACTCTGCTTCGATTGTCCCCAACACAAACTTCAAAACGAGACTCATCACTCCAATGGACACTATTCCATTCATCACATCGTCCAATTAATGTGACTTTTAGCCCATTTAAGCCGGTTTTTCTTTTGTTTTAATGTCAAGAGTGGCTTTTCTTTCGCCTAAAAAAAAATTAGTAAAATTACAAAAAAAAATTTGGAATAAGTTGCAATAAAATTACCTTGTAAGTTTTAAAACCTAACTTAAGGGCTTCTCTATGGCACGTGGATCTTGAAACACTTCGCCCCACAGCATCGCTCCAAAGAACAGATAATTCACCATAGTTCGAACGCCTGTTTTTTCTAATAATCTTCTTCAATGCCCGTCTATCAGCATCTGATATTTTGGATTTCGACGCATACCGAGGTTTTGTAGCTATTGTACCCGTTGTTTTATAAACTCGAATAATATTTCTGACAGTAAACTTTGATAAATTAACTAGATCGCCAATTTCCGCGTTTGATTTTCCCTTTTTAAATAAATTGATAATAATTGAGCGAATTTTTTCATCAACAACCTTTCCACGAGTCATTTTTACTAATAATAAACAAAACAAACTTTCTTTTGTTGGAAAAAGGCAAAGCCTACTTGATTATTTCACATATTCAAAGATTCTTAAAAAAAAAAAAAAAAAAAAAATCGTGAAAAGCAAAGAACTATTTTTTATATAAAAATATGTTTTTAACAATTAAAAAATAATTTTAAGTTAAATTTTTAGTTACAATAAAATGTTTTAAATTGTTTAAAATGTTGTTCCAAATGATAATAAAAATAAATATTTAAATTAAATTTACCGTGAATTAGCATAATTTTATTTAAAAAGAAAAAATATTGATGGGCCAATTGAGATGGGACGGGGCTCCTAGAATCCCAAAATTATTATATTGTTTTATCACAGTAAAGATGAATAATTTATTTATTTTTATTTTATGAAAGTAAAAATGAGAAAAAATATTATTTTAACAATTTTGTAATATGAGAGATGTATCTGCCGAGAGAAATAAATTGGACTTTCATTAAAAAATTCCCGTTTTGTAACATTTATATTGAAGATTAGGCAATTATTAAATTGTTTTTGTTAAATAATTGAGCATAGGTTGTTTAATTTATAAGCTGATGAATTCAATAGCTATAAAATATACTAATCGGTATCATAATATTAGGAGCGCTGACTCCTCTGTAAAGAGGATTACGACGTTGAAGAAGATATCATAGGATTATCTTGTCTATATATATTCATAGACCTTGCCTGCCTCCCGAAGTCGCAGAAGTATTGAATTCATTGGGATTTTTTTGCTCATAGTCTTTAAAAGTGTTCAAAACATGAAAAAATTCTCCTTCTGTGTCTGGATTACAATACCCACGATAACTTAACAGCAAAATATTGCAGAAAGTTTGTTCTGGTGGCAACTGCATCACATTCATTCTCATGGTAAAGGGAAATTCAGCCAATGACATATTAAATTCACTTCTAAATAT
Source organism: Forficula auricularia (assembly GCA_024734495.1). Taxonomy (NCBI): domain Eukaryota; kingdom Metazoa; phylum Arthropoda; class Insecta; order Dermaptera; family Forficulidae; genus Forficula; species Forficula auricularia. The sequence continues at coordinate 5,910,671 of JALMQS010000068.1, forward strand.
TATCGGGCTTAAGAATGTTTGAAACGTGAAAAAGATCACTACCAAGCACTATTTCTTTCAGTCTACTTAAATACTGACCGCCCCTCCCCCCCCCTCCAAAAAATGAGTATATATTTCAGATTTAAATTTTTTAAAAATAATAGGATTTTAATGATTCCTCGTTCCCGAAGAACAATGATTCAACTGCAAAATTTGTGTTTTTTCATTTTCTGTATCACTGCTTTGGCCTCAAAAATAAAAAATATATTTAGGGCAACAACGACTTAATGGTAATTTCATTTTTAATTAAATAAAATGAATTTTTTGTTCAACTCTAATATCTCATTTTAGTAGTTGTGTCATTGTTCTTCCGGAACGATGTTATGAGAGGTGTTATCGAACGCTTATAACTAATGAAATGAGATTAGATTCGTCTGTATTAATAAACTACATCTTTATTCTACGAGTATGTTTCATCTTTTTAGCTCAAACGGTCCCTGACAAATTATTTTCAAAACACTAGAATTTGGCGGTAAGCGTACCGAGTCGCGTAAAAGTTTGCACTTTTTTCCACAAATTATCTCTGAAAGTAATTAATTTAGTTCGATTTAACCTAGTTAATGGACTACTAGAATAAATTGATTCTATTAAAAAATAAAATCTAGAGTATTTTTTAATTTTTAACCGTCTTCAAAAAAAGGAGGAGGTTCTTTGTTCGGCTGATTTTTATATTTTTTCTGTGTCTATGTTACCCCATATCTCCCGCCATGATTGTGAGACCGATTTTGAAGATTTTTGCATTGGGCTCAGTCTGAGCTTCCGATTCGTCCCGTTTTTCATTGGTATTAGACCTTTTTTGTTAGGTTTGTTCAGGCCTAACTTCTTTGTTTATGACCCGATTTCGATGATTCTTTTTTATTGGAAAGGGGGTATAATGTAATTTGGTCAAGTTCTGATGATATGATCAACGACGAAATAACGTAAATCTCCGATTCTTATGAGCAAATAATAGAAATTATGATAAATAAAATATTTTATAAAAAAATCTTATAACATTCATTTAAAACCGGCAAACGTTTTGAGAGAATTTCTATATTTATGAATTGAATTTTATTATCATTTTCTGATTCATTCGCCTGACGTTTTCTCTTACGAGATGCATGCAAGGTATTATATTAAGTCACTATTAATAACATCACTAAAAAATAAAAATAAAAATAATTTTTATAAAAAAAAAAATAAAACCGACTTCAAAAAACTTAAATGCAACAAATAAAAATAATAATAACTCAAAAATAAAATAAAATCCACTAAAAGGTATAAAATAATTATCTTATTTAGTTACAACTGAACGACGAAATATTAACATGAAATTATTTTTTGAAGTCGGTGCCAAACATATACATTTTATGAATCGCACTTGACGGATCTTAATTAGTACGTTTGGCGTACGCTCGCTTATAGGTATAGTTTGTTTGGCACCGACTTCAAAAAGTAATTTCATGTTAATATTTCGTCGTTTAGTTGTAACTAAATAAGATAATTATTTTATACCTTTTAGTGGATTTATTTGATTTTTGAGTTATTATTATTTAATTTGTTGCATTTAAGTTTTTTTGAAGTCGGTTTTATTTTTTTTATAAGAATTGCTTTAATTTTAATTTAGGCTTATATCACCTCTCGTAAATAATTTGCAATAGTTGAAAGTTTATAATTATTAAGAAGAAGGATTAAACGAAAAAATTACCATGTTTTTTGAATGTAAATTGTGTCGTATAGCCCGAAATCTATTGTGGTTGTGGCGATAAGACTCTCCCTTTCATGATGAGAGGGCAATTAGCAAAAGGGTGGCTGCACATTCTTAGGCCCAGCCGCGCCGCCTGAACGCCGGGACGGGGCCTCCACAGCCACAAATCTTGATGTTTCCTCTATTTCTGGTCGCCTTGTCATTTCCGGTTTCAACCTCCCTTGCTTGTCTTTTCTACTGAAAACCTCCTTCCAAAATATTATGTTTAATTTACAATTATTTATCACGTTGGGGAAAATTTATACTATAGCATAGTCTCAGGAAGACACATCAGAAATAAAACCCTAATTTATAGAAATTTTGTTTGTTTTGATAAAAGTGCCTAATGTTGCTTATATTTAAGCAATAATAATTAATCATATAGAATTGAATTAGAATTTCAAATTTTAATTTATTTCATATATTAAAAAAATCAAACAATAACATAAATTATAGTTTTATCTTACTTATGAAATTATAGGCACTTGTAGCTTAGATGACTTAACCTAATAGTCGGAGAGCTGGTGACGAATTTGGGGAAGGTATTTTAAGCAATTTGAAAATATAAAAAACAGTATATCCTAGATGTCTATATGAAGATAGTACTTTAGTACGTTAAATTCCTTTCTTTCTTTATTTTCGAGGCTCTCTAGAGGCTCCGTATTTAAGTATATAAATGACATATTTCAAAAATAAAAATTTAAGAATAAATTTTTTCTTGAAAGATTTTGTTTTTTTTAATGAAATTGATGAGAGAAGGAATTACACAAAATAGGTGCATCCCTTAAAGGCCTGGGTTGGCCCTCCATTGTGAAAAGAAGAAGAGGGGATTTTATCTGCTTGGTATGAGCCGAAGGTATCTGTGAGTGCGGGTCTTAAACAGCTGAATGTTATAAGTCGCGGAGAAGACGGTGGCTGGGAGCGAGTTCCAGTCTCTTTTTTTTTAATGCAATCGAATGCATGAAGGGGTGCACCAGTAAAGATGCAGCCCCTATGGATCTCGAAAAGACCCTTGCATTACCGAATAGAAGGGAAAGTTGATTAAGTGAGAGGGTGTAGACGTAGGAATCTATGCACTCGGGTTTTGAAGGTTTGAAGATTATCAGTGCTGGGAAAGATGGAGGCTGGGAGAGAGTTCCAGTTCCTTGAAGCCATGGGGATATATGTATTGGCGAATGAAGTGGTCCGGCACATTTCTAATTTGACCGCGAGAGAGTGTTGGGAGTCGGCAAAACGCGTGCTGCGTGCAAAGCATGCTTTGGGGGGAACTATTGATTTTATCTCATCAGAGCACCTACTGTGATAGTATCTATAGAAAAGGGAAAGGCCAGAGACATTTCTTCGATGAGCTAGCGAGGTAGAATCGTCAATTAGCCTGACGGCTCGTTTCTGAATTGCATCAAGGGTAGCAAGAAAATATTTAGAGGCTCCTCTCCATAGATGAGATCCGTATTCGAGACAGGGGCGGATTTGGGCCTAGTAGATGGTGAGAAGATGTGGGGGCTTATAAAATCGCTTGGCCCTAAATAAGTAACCAATCTTCCTTGCTGAAGATTTCACCACAGAGGAGATGTGTTCATTCCAAGACAGGTTAGATGCGATCTGGAGGTGATGTGGATAAAAGAGTTGGTGAAAGCGCTGGTTCGATTTTTATCTAATTTGACAGCGAAGGGTTGCTGAGCATTCGAAAATATGTAATCAGCATCACCATTTTGGAATTTTTATTTTGAAAATTTACTTATAGTCTAAAATGTATATATAAAGGGTGAAAAAAATGTAATCTAGTGTAAGCCACTGAATTAAAAAAATCACAAATTGAAATTGTAATATTTTTAAAGAATTAAATGCTTATTTACTTATTATATTAAAGTAGAAATAATTAAACGTTTCATTTGAAATCTCTCTTTTGAATTCTAGAAATAAAATTGATTGTCTTTTCCATCGGACTGAAATGCCTGTCTTTTATTCTCTCTTATTAAAAAGTGAGATAAAATTGGTGAAATTTATTTATTTTATCAAAGTGACGTCAATAAATTTAAGTGCGTGAACAAATTTTAAAGAAATATTACAATTCTAAAAGGGAAGAATTATTAACTTAAGAGCGATTCGAACATTGGGGCGGAGAATTAAAGATTTAGTGCCTTTTGACGGTGACATTTCGCCCGTTTGCTTTATTCAACGAAATATATAGTATTTATATATATATATGTATTTAATAGAGAGAAGAAGAATTCGAAAACATTTCAAAAGGTAATTCATATTTCATAAATATCGTAAAATAATTCAACCTTAAAAAATTCAATTTCCATTTAACTATCAATAATATAGAAATAATAAATTCATAATTCATTTAAGACAGTAATTCAAAACAGGAGATTATTCTTTCTTCAGTTTTTACTTTAGCATAAAGGGTATGGTCAAGTATTGTAATCCTGCATAAATAAGCTGACGTGTTCTGATGTGGCCATACACTTGACTTTACCATACAACCTGGCCACTAAAATTATTTATAATCATGTAGGGGGAATTAGTTTTTGCATTTTTATACTTCTGGGGTCCCACTGATTATGTATACAAAATTTGGTTGAGTTTGGTAAATGGCCAAGATTTTAATTTTTTGACCCTATACCCCCCCCATTTTGGGCGGTTAGTTTTTGCATTTTTAGACTTCTGGGGTCCCACTGATTATGTATACAAATTTTGGTTGAGTTTGGTAAATGGCCAAGATTTTAATTTTTTGACCCTATACCACCCCACAATTTTGGGGGTTAGTTTTTGCATTTTTAGACTTCTGGGGTCCCACTGATTATGTATACAAAATTTGGTTCAGTTTGCTCAAACGGCCTAGATTTTTAAATTTTAACCCCCAATCCACCCCCCCCCTTACTTTTGGTCGATATGCACCAAAATCTAATCAGCTCTTAATCTCGATGGACCAAAACTAGGTGTGAAATTTGGTTTTGATATTCACACTAGTTTTTGAGCTAGCTCGTCGACAAAAATTTGATAACGCACAGACTAACTGACGGACAGACAGACTATCAGACATTTTGACAAAACAATTATTATCTCGAAAAATATAATTTTTTCGATGTTCACTTATTAGAGTTTTTTTGTAGAGCGAAATGCCCTGGTTTCGCTCAATTTTTCTAATCAAAAAAGTTTTTGAGATATTTTGAAAAAAAGAAGGAAAAAAAACCACTTTTTTCATGCACGATTACAATACTTGACCATACCCTGTATGGTAAAGTAAAAAGTGTTTTTCTTTGCTTCGATTTTTGAAATATCTAAAAAACGGCTGAAACTATGTTGATTAAAAAAAATTAGGCGAAATTATGGCGTTTTGGTCTACAAAAAATCCTAATAAGTGAAATCGAAAATTGTATTTTTCGAGATATTAACTTTTTTGTCAAAATGTCTGTTACTACGTTACCAAATTTTTGTGGACGCACTAGCTCAAAATCTATTGTGAATATCAAAACGAAATTTGACATATAATTTTGGTGCATTAAGATTAATAGCTGATTAGATTTTGGGTGAAATCGAATTAAAAATTAAGGGGGGGGATTAAAATTATGAGATTTTCAAACTAAATATGTTTGAGCCTCAACCACATAATCTCACGAGAGAAGTAAAACTTATTTACCCGTTATATAAAAATAACATCTAAGTAAGTACTAATCATTTATAATTCCTAATTTTAATAAATTTTATTTGTCATGAACCATTAATGGGTTTTAAAATAATAATTTAAATTTACTAATTTTAATAAAATTTTATTTATCATGAACCACATTAGTGTGTTTTTTCTATTGAGTAATTTCCCGTTCATTGTAACAAAATAAATAAAACAGATACGTCGCTAAAGAAGTTTCACTTAAATAAAAAAACGTGAAAAATGAAATATGCCATAAAATGAACCTATAATAGTTATTATTTTTTTTTGGGGGGGGGCAAAATTAGGGGGTGTTCAAAAAATTAGAACTATCAGCATAAGTCTTTAATGGAAGATGAAATTTTGCAGAAGAACTCTATATGACTTTATGAAAATGATTCACTCTATGTGGATTGAAAGGGGGGGGGTCAAAAAATTTTTCAAATGAAAATCGAAGAAAGGTGATATTTCTAATAAAATATTCTCATAATTAAAAGGATATATTATTAATTGCTAATGGGCCCAAAAATAAGAGGGGGTTCTTGCGTATTATAAATTATTTTAATTCAATATTAACATTCAGAAAGCACCCAGGTTTATGGTAAAGTTATCTGGATGGCCACCTCAGTTTTATTTATTCTCTAATTCTCTAATCGATTTGAGTTAAGAAGGAGTTTGTAGCTAATAGATCTTGGTTTCGATATACGAAAGACGAGAGTTTATAGATAAAAAGGAGCTAAGTATCTTGATATTCATGACCTTCACTTATTGCTTTTGTTGAGGGGCTTGAGAGTACCTTGAACAAGGGAGCTGTCGTCACTGCTTCTAAATCTTTAGAATTGAGCTTATTTTGGTTTCCAAGGCAACCAAAGTACACTGAGTGCAATGGAAATGTTCACTAAATCAGGCCAACGAAAAATGCTATTTGAATATTTCTTTCATTTCAAATATTCATGTGGAAAGATCAAATTCGACAGAGTAGAATAATCATTACAAAAGAATCATTATTTTATAATTTGAGTTTATTTAACTTAACACTATTTAAATTAAATTGAAAATTTCTTTTTGCCGAGAGTAGCAGAATTTTTATAAATTAAAGGAGACAATAAAGGAGTGTGTATTCTTCTTAACCTATGGGTCGCGAGCAAAATGGTCGCTAACCATAATTTTTTGGGTCGCGCAGAGTCGTTAACCAAATACTTTACTACATTTATTTTCTATAAGTTTAAAAATATACATAAGAATTTTTTCTGGCTTGGTGTGTACTGGATATATTAATTTTTTATTGTATAATTGACTATGAAAGAAATAAAACAAAACATTTTTTCAAGGAATCGTGTTTCATCCAACAAAGCCTGAAAAACACAGTAAATTACAAGGTAGACACGGGTTTTTTAATGAAGGGAGTACAAAATTTTAATAGAATTGACAAAAAAATAAACATTTATGCTTTTTATTAATTAATTCCGCGTGTCAAAAACGTAGACAATATTGTGGTCGTTGACCTTCCCTTGACTGGTCATTAACATTAATTGGTTCATATTAAATTTAAACCAGCTCGAGTACTGATTATTTTTTGATTTTTTAAATTTCATTCGGACTTCATTGTGAATAGATGTAAATAATTGTATATACTCATATGTTATCTCAGTTTGAATTTGTATATGTATATATGTATATGTATGTGTGTGGTGTTTAATCAAGCTTTTATCAATGTTCTGTACAAACTGATGGGGTCGGCACATTGGTGGGGGAGTGGGTGAGTACCTTTTGACATCTGTAATTAATAATAACTCACTGCCTTGCCTATTGTGTGGTCCCACAGTTTCCACTGAGGAAGAGATGCCGAAAGCGCTCTCGAAATATTTGGATTAACCATTTAAATAATAAAATAAATTACTGGAAAGAAGCAATTCAATTTATTTATCCTTTAACAATAAAAAATTTAAATATATATTTTAATTTGTTCAATACTACTAAAAGTAAAATCAATAAAAACATTTCAATACAATTTCATTACATTTTTCTTGGATTGAAAAGTACCTTTGGGAGCTATTCATAGGATACGTTCGCAAACAGGGGTGGGGGTATTGCTTAGCGTGATGATATGTGGCAAGGGGGGAGGAGGGTCTAATAAAACGTCGCAGCTCGTCAATTTTATTTTAATTTCTTTCTTATTTTGTTGATTTTTATAGTTTATTTTTTTTTAATGCAATCGAATGCAAGAAGGGGTGCGCCAGTAAAGATGCAGCTCCTATGGATCTCGAAAGACCCTTGCATTACCGAAGAGAAGGAAAGTTGATTAAGTGAGAGGGTGTAGACGTAGGTGTCTATGCACCCCGGTTTTGAAGGTTTGAAGATTATAGGTGCTGGGAAAGACGGAGGCTGGGAGAGAGTTATAAGGGGTCTAGCTTTTGTGACGTTATATTTGTCTGGGGGTACCTGAAAATGATGTGACGCAGGGGGGTCAAAAGTCAAAATATTGTGTAACGTATTTTATGAATGTCCCCTTTGTTTATCTTAGTATGTATATATTTGTATATGTAGGAATCGCGCCAAGCCAACTTGGTCCGAACTAGTTTTTGCCCCTCCGTCAAATGAACATTATCTGAGGCCCCTGCTGCCTCATCACTCATCAGCTATGAGCAACAATCTCTCGCAGCCGCCTGACTGGCTGCCCATCAATCTGAGCAGTAGCCTGGCAGATCTTCACCTGGTCTGTAAAGTCACCCAAGAATATCCCTACATATATAAGTATGTGAGTTAAAAAAAGGCCATCATTGTAAAATTGAAAAGGCTTAAGTATGATCTAAAAAAGAAAATGGAAAAAAAATTGGCTTTTTTGGGTCGCGATATGAACATATTTCTCAAATTTGGGTCGCGGATTAAAAAGGTGGTGAAGGTTCTTGATGAAACATATTTTAATAAAATAAGAAAATTTTAAAATATACATTTTGGGGTAGGTTTCACAAAAATAAAAGACAAGGTGTTTATTAGCATGACTCTAAATATATTTCGGGGTACGACGAGCCTTCAGGAGTTAAAAGATCCTCGAAATATATATAGAGAGTACCCCGAAATATATATAGAGAATGCTAATAAGCATCTTTTCTTTTATTTATATGTAACTTACCTAGAATTTTATATTTTTTAAATTTTCTTTACTTTATTTCAATTTTTTATTAACACGAGACTGTCTTCTATTATTATTTATTACATGATTATGAGAAGAAAGACAGAGTCAAAGCTTCATTTATAGCTTTATCTAAGAACTAATTGTGACTTTGCAAAGTCTTAGCCACACTAAGAATACTCCAATGTTCGATAGATTCCATTGAAAGATCAAGATTTGGGGAAAACATTCAAAGTTTGCGGGCGGCGAATAATTAATTAAACGCCCGTTATTCTCTCGAAATCGCCATCCTCTCTCTATTGATTCCGTTCAACTATGACTTTCAACTCGGTTAGATGAGAATAATAATATTATATATCTATATATGCAAATATAGAAAAGACGAGCGCATATATATGAACACAATTCAGCCCCGTATATCTCGGGTATTATAAACGCCGGGGAATCACATTGCAGACCTATTAAGTTTAGTAATAAATGCTGTCGTAAATCAAAATTAATGATATTTGTGTTCCTAAAGTTGCGAAATCAGCCGAGACTGATTATAAATTAAATGTAATATTTGGCCAATTTTAATGAAGATGCATAAATGGCTAGAGAGAGCGCCCTTGGTGTCTTGAAAAAGAAGGGGTGGGCAAAAAGGACCCGGGGGTACAAGCCCACCCCCCACTCAAATTAGAGCTTCTTAAACATGATACCAACTGCCGATTCAGGCAATTCTTAGTTAAGGAAAGGGACTTTAAGGGCAAACCAACCGCTGCAGCTGATATTTATTGTTATTTTCATACATTCATTTTAATTAATTTGTTTGAATAAATCGCGCGCCAGGAGACGTACATCTTCCGCGAATGGTGTGCTGGACCAGCCGCCGCCCCATTCCTAAATGAGTTATGGTTTATGAACAATTAAACAGCATTCAAAATGGTTAAATGGGGCCCTCGTGGTTCTTCTCTCCGCGCGTTTCTTCTTGACCAGAGAGAGATCATTATTTGCTCCAAGATAAAAGTTAAGCAGCCAGAGAGTGGAGAGTTAATACGAGCTGAATATTTCATAGAAAGGATTTAAGGAAGTGGGCAATAAATTCAAAAAAAGTAAATTATATATATTACCTAAAACTTAACGAATGTGTCTTGGGAGTAAATTAAAAAAAGAGCCAGATGAAAAAATTCAGGCAAACGTTAAAGTTAACATTTTTAATAGTCGTATATATATATATACATTTATGTAATGGCCTCAATTGCTATCAAGAATGTGAATGATTATAGGAGATACTGAATGTAACTCTCTATCAACCCATAATCTCAGCAATTATATTTCTTAAATCTTTACACAAGCCTTTTTTCATGCAATCCGTTACATGTTCAGAGAGGACCTATATCCCCTTCCAACGAAATTATGTACTCTGAATATAAATGTCTAGCTACAAATTTTTTCTAACATACTCCTCAAAAGAATCTTGCCATATGCTGAAGAAATATTGGGCGATTACTAATGTGGGTTCAGACGAAATCGATCTAATTTTTACAATTCGTCAATTGATGGAGAAATTATGGGAGTTTGCCACGAACTTCACCAGCTCTTTGTCGACTTTAAACAGGCGTATGACTCAATAATTAGAGTTAGAGATGGGAAGCTATGGCAGAATTCGGTATTCTTGTCAAAATCATGGAAAAGGCCATCAACGAGCAAGTTCTACGACACTCATATCTGGAACAAAACCCTGGAGGCCGGGAATGAAACCCTCGCGGTAGCTTTAGACATTTCAAAAGCCTTCGATATGGTCTGGCACAAAAATCTTCTTGCCAAATTGACCTCCGTCGGCCTTGCACCGAAACTATGTAAAGTTGCTCCGAAAGTTTTCTTTCAGACCGTAGTATTAAGGTTGTCATCGATGGAATATCATCTTCCCCTTCCACACCAACGCTGGAGTTCCTCAGGGATCGGTTATATCCCCTACGCTTTTTCTTATCTATATCAACGACCTTCTAAACTTGTCCTCCAATCCGGTACATTGTTACGCAGATAACAGCACCCTACATAACGCCCCTGCATCGCATAAAAACCGTGCAGACATTGCCTCTTCAATTAATTTAGACTTATGCAAACTTAAAAACTGGGGATCCCAAAACTTAGTTAACTTCAATGCAGGGAAAACTCAGTGTTGCCTTATTTCTAGCCGCGTCGACAGAAACCTCCCAAACATATCATTCGACTCAAACTCACTAGAATTCAAGGATAAAATTTCAATGCTAGGCGTAACTCTAGGGTCTGACCTTTCATGGAATGACCATATCTCAACCACTGCTAAAGCTGCAGCGCGCAAGCTTGGTCTCCTATTTAGGTCTAGAAGCTGTTATACTCCCAGTCAACTTCTTATACTGTATAAGGCTCAAATTCGTCCCTGTCTCGAATATGGATCTCATTTGTGGAGGGGTACCTCCAATTATTCTCTTGCTACACTGGATTCATTTCCGAAGCGAGCAATTAAACTAATAGGAGACCCGGCTCTAACCAACTCACTCGACTCCCTGGCTCACCGAAGAACCGTTTCTGCCCTTTCCCTGTACTACAGATACTATCACGGTGTCTGTTCAGTCGAGCTGAAATCACTTATCCCCCCTAATGACCTCTTTACGAGAAACACGCGGTTTTCTATCGCTCAGCACCCCTTCGCTGTCAAATTGGATAAAAGTCGAACAAGCGCTTTCGCCAACTCTTTTATCCCTATGACCTCCAGAGACTGGAACTCGCTCCTTGCCACCATCTTTCCCGCGACTTATAACCTTCAGCTATTTAAGACCCGTATCCACAGATACCTCCGACCTCCGCCCAACCCATAAAATTCTTTTTTTCTTTTCACGATGGAGGGGCCAACCAAGGCCTTTAGGGGTTGCACCTTTTTGGTGTAACTCCTTCTCATGGAAGGAACAAACAGAGTTAAGATAGATGGTTTCTTTACCTATAGTTTTTCTATAAACAATAGATTGATGGGTCCTAGACTTCGTTGGAAGGACAAAGTCGTCCGGGATTTATCAGTCATCGGAGTTTCCACAAATATCGAAAATATTGCGCAAGACCGGACCGAGTGGAGAGGAATCGCTCGTGCAGCCGAGCCCCATCCAGGGTTGTAGAGCTACGGATTAAAGTAAACTAAAGTATAATAAAAGAAATATACATGTAAATCTACAAAAATTTAATGTAAAATATTATTTTAAATTTTCTTTAATTTAAACAATATTTTTATTTTAATAAATAGGTATATCTAGATTCATAGTAGAAATCAAGGAATCGTAGGGAAATGGATAAAGATTTTAAATTAAAATACAGAGCTTTTATTAAATAAGTCCGACGTTTCGTCAATTTATATTGACTTCCTCATTTCATCACTCCTTGTCAAAAACAGCTTTTTTACTATAAGACAAAACATCATATATTCATTAATCTTTCTTTTAGCACATTAATGGCTTACAATTATTTCGGAAACGTCTTTTACTTTGAACAACTAAAATTTGTCGCCGTTTCACACAAAAATAACATTATACATAAACAGGGTGAGGCATAAAGATCCTCCACATTTTTAAGAGGTATAAAAAATGAAAAAAAAAATAACTAGAAAACTGAATATATTTTTGAAAAGAACATAAAATAATTTTTTTAAAATGTGTTTTAAACATTATATCAGACGAAAAAAAGAGGGGGAGGGGGGTCAAAAATGAAAAATTCTAGCCCATTCGACCAAACTCAACCACATTTTGTATACATATTCTGTGGAACCCCAGAAGGCTAGAAATGCAAAAACTTACCACCCAAAATGGGAGGAGGGTCAAAAATGAAAATTCTAGCCATTTCGACCAAACTGTGTATACAAAATTTGGTTAGTTTTTGCATTTCTAGCCTTCTGGGGGTCCACAGAATAAGTATACAAAAATGTGGTTGAGTTTGGTCGAAAGGGCTAGAATTTTCATCTTTGACCCCCACACACTTTTTTTGTCTGATAATTTTTAAACCACATAAAAAAAATTATTTTGTGTTCTTTTCAACAATATATTCCGTTTTTTCTAGTTAAATTTATCCATTTTTTATACCTCTTCAAAATGTGGTAGATCTTTATGCCCCACCCTGTATTTTGGGCTTTCTATCAACAAAATATATCCAGATGAAAACTGCCATCTCTAAATAGAGGGCCCTCAAACGGTTATAACTACTGTGTTGAAATATGGCACAAAATATTTTTAAATGTTTCGTTAAAAATATGTTACATCTATACTGTACAAAAGCATATCTTTGAAAATTTTTATTTTTACCTCTAACTATAAATTTATTTATTTATTTATTCATTTTTTTCAACTACAAAAAAGCCTCAATTTACAAAAATATAAAATTATACATTAACAATACTCATTACATACATCATCATATATTACATAATTATACATCAGCACTACATTAATTATTCATAAATAAGTGTGAGCTTCTTGAATAAAGCCGCTACATTATTAATTTCCAAAGACAAAACCTGAGGGTTAACCAATTTTTGTTCCAACTTATTATAACACTGACAGAGTCTGAAGACAGGATTTCTTTCAGGATATCTACCAGTAGGCATCTCTGGATAAAAGGCTATATGATTAGATTCAATTGCATCCATATTATTTAATAATAAATTAATTATATTAGCAGGTATTTGGACAAGAAAGTAGAAAATCAAATAATTTTCATCGATTTGCGCAACGTTTCGTCAAATTTATTTAAGCTTCATCATGAAAGAGAAGAAAAAACTCTTTTTGGTAATTAATACAATAAAGGGAGTATAGTTTCACAATGAATGAAATAAAACTCAAAGAGGCTTATACAAACTCAATATATTTCGGACTAATAATCCGAAATATATTGAGTTTGTATAAGCCTCTTTGAGTTTTATTTCATTCATTGTGAAACTACACTCCCTTTACTGTATTAATTAATATCATTTTTCACCTAAAACCTACACCACTTTCACTAAGTAAAATATTTTTTGCTAGTTTAGTCGCCTGAAGAAACCTAAATAAAATTATATTAGGTTGGAGTTGGCGGTGTTTCACAAGGAGAAAAAATAATAAAAATACAAAGATTCAGTCAATGTTCTTCTGACGATGAGTTAAGAGCTCGAAATATATAGAGTAAATTAAAAAAAATCTTTGTATTTTTATTTTTCTCCTTATGAAACACCACCAACTCCAACCTAATACACTACGGTGCAATAAAATCGAACCATGAATAAAAACTTTATTAAATAGTAAATCATTTTTAATATTTTTACAAGAAACCATACATTTACTGTAAAACTGCTTATGCAAGTGTACTTGCCACTTGTCTTTGACTTAGCCCTTGATTAATTAGGCACACAATTTGAACTGATTTAACTTCAGAAATATCCATTTTGTATATTTTATATTTCTATCAATGATGCTTGATTCAAAATGATTCATTTTTTTGATATTTCAAATGGAATTTGATCTTTTATTAAAGCTTTATTTAAATTTAAAGTGATATTGAGAAAGTAGGATAATTTATGATCGTATCTTTTAATTTAATTTTACTTATTTTTACTATGAAATTCCAAAATTGTCACCCATATTTATTGAATATATTAGTTTAAGACTTAATAGAACAAATTAAATGGTTATTTGTAGCAATTTTAAAAATAATTTCTTATTTAATAAATTTTTTATTGGTGGATCGATTTTTTGCACCGTAGTGTATAATTTTAATAATGTTTCACTATAAACCAACACCGCTTTCCCTAAATTCGACTAAATAAAATTGCCCAAATCGATGTGAATTATTTGATTTTCTACTTTCCTGTCTAAATACCTGCTAATATATTTAATTTATATATGATTTTTTTTTATTTTAGGTAAGCTCATCTAGTCATAGAAATAGACCCCATTTTAAATTTTATTTACAAGGAGTATTTGTGTGTATGAGAGAGAGAGAGAGAGAAGAAGTCATTATTTGTATAAAATTTCCCTAAAAAAAAAAAAAAAAAAAAACGATTTTATTCTTGAAAGAATTGTTCCAATATATACAAATTATCGAATTGATTGAGAATGATTCAGAAATGGCTAAATTGGCGAGTTGGAGAGTAAAGATCAATTGGTTGGAAGTGGGGGGGGGGGGGGGGGAGCGACAAAATGAAAACAAATCGATTTGGCTTTTTAGTCGAGAATCTTTATTCAAGTGCTAATGTTCATTTGGGTAGATTGGCCAGACACTGATTCAATCCCGGGGTCGTTCTTGTCGATAGCCATCCAGCCACATGGACACGGGTCGTGTTAAGCCGTTGGCAATTATCCCTTGGGGGGCTCTCGGGGCGCCACACATCAATTAGCGCCCATTTGATTGATAGAACGGCCCGCAGATTAACCAGAAGCCGACAACCAGGCTTCACTTTATGGATATCGTGATTCGAACAATGTCCACTACTAACTCATCCACTTTATAGCTCATCTATACATCTATACATATATATACAAATAACTATACTACTATATAGAAAGGGGAGAGAGAGAGAGAGAGATTGGATTCTCAATGGATATGGACCTGTCTGTATATACGAGGAGTATTTTATGATTTGGGATTCAGTATCTAAGCCACCTTGCAACGATATAGTTAAATCGTTAAATGTCACCGGTGCGCACCTTCCATTAAATATCTATACGTACATTGTAAAATATTCCTATATCTAATTCTAAACTTTTAATCAAATGAAAATAAATTATTATAGCATGTTTTAAATTACTTGTAATGAAAGCGGTGTAGGTTTTAAGTTAAACATTATTAATAAATGAATAGTACATAAATATATATAAAAATGTGGGGATTCACAGGAATAATAGTAATATTTAGCAAAAGGGTTCCAAGACTTCAGGGCTTGATTCTATATACCAAAATTAGATGAAAAGTTCCAATAAACATACGTCCAAAAACGCTCCGTTTTCTGTCTGGCCGCCATTTTTTTTTTTTTTTTTTAAAAAAAACGTCTATCTTGAGAACGTATGTATATCTTTATTAAATTTGTACCCATGTACTTTACTACATTATCTACTATTTAAAAAAGTACCTAAATTTGATCTTGAAAATTTTCAAAATTTTCAATTGTAAATAACTTTTTAATCTTTCATTTTATTAAAATTAGTACAACTCCGGTAAAATGTTACTCCTTTTATTGTGAACAAAATGACACTTTATTTTTCAAGATCCGATAAAAAAATAACGTAGTTATGACAGAATTTGTAGGAAAATAGGAAGAATTGATGTCTCAAAATTCAGTCTACTTCTTCTTCTTCTTCTTCTTCTTCATCTTCTTTTTAGGCTAGGTAGCCTGTTTTCTCCCAAGGAAGAGTTCCGTCCTTCAACTTTCTGCCCAACGTTTCTTCGGTCTTCCTCTGTTTCTCTTGCCGTCAGGACGGTTTCTCGTGACGATTTTCGGCAGCCTGCTTTCGTCCATACGTTCCACATGCGCTGCCCATTCTCTTCTGCGCACCCTGACCCAGTCTACGATGTTCTGAATCCCACATGTTGCTCTAAGGTCTTCGTTTCTCAATTTATCCAACAATGTTTTCCCTTGTATTGCTCTGATGACCCTCATTTCTGCCGTCTGGAGTAGTTGTTGTGTCACTGTTGTGTCCGCTCTCGCTTCAATTCCGTATGTTAAGACAGGTCTCACACACGTCTTGTAGATTTTGGTTTTACTTTCCACGGACATATGTTTATTCTTCCATATGACATTATTAAGGCATCCGGCTATACGCGTCCCTTTTAATATTTGGTGCTTAACTTCTAGATTCAAGTCCCTATTGCTGGATATTTCAACTCCCAGATAATTGAATTTAGGGACTTGCTCAATTAGTGATCCCTGAAGGTTGATATTACAGGTCAGATGTTCTCTATTTACTACTAAGCATTTTGTTTTGGATGTTGATATTTGCATATTGAGGATTCCGCCATGCAATTGAAGGCATCTAAGAGATCTTGGAGACTTTCTTCATTCTCCGCTACCAGAACTGCGTCGTCGGCATAACACACTAGTGGTATAGATGTTTCGCCCATTTTGTAGCCTAGCCGAGTTGGAATACACTCTATAATCCTGTCCATAACCACATTGAATAGCATAGGACTAAGGGAATCCCCCTGCCTAACTCCGCGCGAAAGAGCAATAAGATCAGAATCTCCCTGTTTGGATTTTTTCTACAGTCTACAAAAGGACGGTTGTAATGAAATAAGCACCCCTTGGCCCTTATATTCATAATCGGCATATAGCTTGCCAGGTTTGTTTTATTGTTTCTTTTAGTAGGTGCAGTTGGCAGTCTGTATTTTGCTCCCCGCCCCGTTGCTATCATGAGTTGCGCGTGGAAGGCTATCTCGACTGGCGGAGTCAGTCAGCCGGAGGCACGCTAGCGGACACAAACTCTATGACTCAGCTGATGCACGCTGTCCACCATTATTGTTCACTTTCTTTGTTAATTAAACTTATATTAAATTCAGTCACTTTACACACACACAGTTTCAACTTGTTTCAATCGCTGTATTCATTGTCTTTCTTTACTTATATACATAATTATTCTATTACTACACATTGTACAAATTGATTATTCTTCGTTGCATAAATTAAATCTTTTCTCTCAAAACTTCTATCTATTATTCCAGAGTGCTAAATATACCATTACACAATAAAATCCTAAATTGGGCCTCACCCAGATTTAACATAAGTAGGTTAAATCGCCACATGGAGGACCGCACCGATATGACGAATGAAACAAGTTCAACCTGTGTGTATTTGTTGTAATTAATTATCATTTTATTTTTTAGTCCAAAATCTTGTGAAATAATTGGCGTGAAGGGCCTAATTAATTTGATTTATTTTTTAATAGTGATACCATCTGTCCTGAAATAACAATGCCGTCAATCGCAGAACTGTTGGAAGAAGGAGAGCAACAACCATTGGCACACTCCTCGGCGTTAAACAATCTCAACAACCAACCAGACCAGGCCCAAGTGGAGACGATATCATGTGAGTTGCAGGGCATTTCACAGCCCAATATTACACAGAATTTTTCACAACCTAGTCTCCCACAAACACAAAGTGTTATGGCACAAATAACGGCATTGTTTAAGGATTTAAAAAATGATTTAAAAAATGATATAAACAGATTGGAGAGTAGAATAATAGATATGAATACTTCAATTATTAACATGGCGGATTTAAAGACTGAAATGAAGGAAAACCTCGTAAAACTATCCTTTCAGTCCCATGCTGTAGCGATTGAGATAAAGGGTCAAAATTATAGTGTTCCCGAGGTCCCGGTCCATTTTCAAGAGTCTTTTGCGGTGGCCCTTTGTGAAACCAGGACAAAGAGTCTATCCCAACAACTGCTGCCTCTGGAGGATGTGCCTGAGCCCGCATCCTCTCTAGAGAGGCGACAGGTACATGAACTCTTAAATGAGTTCCAGGATATATTTTCCCCGAGCCTGGGTGTAAGAAGGGCTACCAACATGTAATTGAACTAACTGATGTAGTTCCTTTCAAGGCCAAAACCTACCCGATTCCCATAACCCTTCTAACTGATCGCGGAACTCAATTCACCTCTAAGAAATTTCATGATTTCACTGGTGAAATGGGCACTGAATTGCGATTTGTCGCCATCCGCAATCAACAGGCCAACCCGGCTGAGCGTACCATGAAAGAGTTAAACCGGCTTTTTCGTGCTTATGTGCACCATAACCATCCATCATGGTACGAAAATCTCTCTA
This sequence comes from Forficula auricularia, assembly GCA_024734495.1. Classification (NCBI taxonomy): domain Eukaryota; kingdom Metazoa; phylum Arthropoda; class Insecta; order Dermaptera; family Forficulidae; genus Forficula; species Forficula auricularia. Next base: position 5,929,016 of record JALMQS010000068.1, read on the forward strand.
CCATTCAACGACTATTGAACTTTGCCCCTGGGTTTTACATGCCCCTCTCCGAAATCCGTTTAGTTTATCAAAAGTTCTTCCTACTGTATGACGGCCCGTTCCGAGTGGCTGAAATCCGCCCCGGGGGTACGTATGTATTGGAGACAACCCGTGGTAAAAAGCAGGGTGTCTACAATATCCGGTTATTAAAAAGATTCTACCCTCGCCCAGAGCAGTAACCTCAAAGAAGGTTACAAACCACGCTAATTCAGTGTGAGGGCTTGCGCTCTAATGAATTCTATTTTTTCTTCTTTTTTTCCCCCCCTCTTTTTTAAATCCCACTAATTTTTCATTATTTGTAAAATTTGTAAATAATTTTGTTTATTTTATATTTTTTTATTCTCTTATACTTTAGAGGTAATTCAATAGTCTGTCTGTCTCTTAATAAATTTTGTTAAAATTTCATCAAGTCCTCTTTTATATGTAAAATTGAAATTCTAAAAAAATTCATTCTATTAAGAAAAATCCTTAATATAATTAAGATTTAAAAGTCCGTATTTTTCTTCCTAAAGAAAAATACGTGTTCTAAGAAGTAATTACTCTACTTTATCCTTCAAAAATAATTTTTTTAAAGTTTTCTTAGTTGGAAAATTTAAAATAATATTATAATCTTTACTATAATATTTTGAAATTCTATAAAGTCTTGGATAATTCCAAAAGTTTCGATATAATAATGAATTTAATCCTAATCAGTAACGAGATAATTTTCGTTAATTGGTCATAAAGAGATAAGCCTAATCCTTGAATAATTAAAGTTTCAAGTTAAAAGAACAATTGAATTGGTTCTAATGTAAATTTATAATTAGTTAATTTCATTTTACTTACAAATAATTATAATTGTATTTTTTTGACAATCTGTCAGTCTGTCTACAAAAATTGAATTATCTCATATTATTCTTTTAAATTATCAAATCTTTCTTTCGCGTGATAAAAAGGTCCATCCGTTAATATGAAATTCGTTTGTAGTTAATTCCATATTCCGCTCATTTTCTAACTCACGTTAAACCTGGGTAATTTTCCAATGGATAATAATTCTTAATCTATACTATGCTTGGTATGGGTGCTGTTTATTCAAACTAGTCACGGTCTACCGACGACAAAACTTAGCCAGTCCAGTGTGGGTATTCTGCAAGCAAATTCGCAGGCTGATTGGCCATCCGACGGGGTTGTAGCCTTGAGTCGCCTGAAGGCAAGCGGGCAAAGTCCCATGGAGTAAAATAAGCCTATAGATAATGTTCTGCACTTTATCAAAATGTTTTCATTTCTATATTTACTTTATTAATCAATTGCCGAAGTAAAATTTATTCAATTCTGAAAACAGATATCAAATGATATAAAAAAAAAAAATATTTGGTCAGTTGCTATGGGGACCACTAGTATATTTTATACTAGTAAAAGTTTTTATTTACATCGAAGTTAACTATATCCAAAGGTACCATAATATTGTTCCGTAGTAAGGCTGTGTGAACTACTGAACAGAAGTATTTACTGTTAGTAAACAAACCAAAGGTGTGTTAATCGAATGATTAGGTTCATTCATTTTTTTATATGAAGAATGCCCATCTAATTTTTATTGGACAATTCTTTAATAAAGTCTGAATTCCATTATCTAAAAATAAAGGGTCGAATCCCGTTAGGGACATTTTTTTATTTAATTGTTTACAATTGAAGTTTAAAACGATAATGGTTAGATATCCGCCTTTAGCCAATTATTCTATTAGTAATCAATATTAAATTTCTATAGTTCAACAAATTTTTTTATGGATGTTAAAATATTTCAAAACATTTAGTTTTGATTAAAGAAATCTCCTTACAAGAGTTTATTTGAGAATTCCTATTGCATTTTTTTGTAACTACAAATTATTTTATAATTAAATGATCCAATGCGTCCACCTTAAATACATTATTCTATTAATAACAAATGCAATCTACAACAGCCTAGTCTAGCTATTTTCGTGAATTTCCGAGTATATAGGAGCATTTATGATAGTAAATAACTTCCCGCTCATTATTCTATGTTTATATAGGCAGTTTTGATATATTCCCAAACAAGTCCAATTTGTTTATTGAATGCATAACAAGTAAAGGTCAGCATAGTTGCCTTCCAAGCAGTTGGTACGGGTTCAAATCCCGCCAAAATGAGATGCATTTGTCAACAAACATTCTTGCAATCCTTTTTCTATAGTAGTCTATTTTATTGAAAGTCTCTTTCAAATATCTTTTTGTATAACTACATTTAGACATTCGTTCCAAGGGAACAAGTAAACTAAGGGTTAATAGTCATATCAAATAATTTAAATCCTGTGGCCTGTTAACTGTGAATAAAAGATCTGTGTTGGGAAGTGAAATGTTTTGCAGCCTCACGAAGGTTCTCTAAACTTTATAAGGCTCTATAATCTGAGAGCCATGGTTGTGTTGTTTATTATTTTTGATCAGTCAAAGAATTCAAGGACGGATGGTCGCTATTAATTACGCGTATTTTAATTCTTTAATTTAATGATTATTTTGATTAAATATTTTTACATTAATTTTTCACTAATTTTTTTATAGTTTTTATTTTATTAATCGCAAAGAGAAAGAGCAAAGGTGAGATAATGTGTTGAGGTTGCTGGTTATTGGCGAGTCGATGTTGTGGAAGCGGGCGGTCTAAATTCTGCCATGCTTTAATGGTTTAATATTGTAAGTTGAGTATAATTGTTTTTTTATAAATATTTAATTTTTTTGTTTTCAGTCAAGGTCATTAATGGTCCAGTTTAAAGAATGTAGAGCACTGTTGAGTGTTCATCCTGCGTGATTTTTGGAGTGGAACTGGAATTTGAAGCCAGTTTAAAAGGACGTTCCGCTATGGTCGTGGGTCATTGGCGTGTGTGTGGGACCGGAGATTCGTTGTTGTCAATTCCCCCCCCTTTTTTTTGCTGTGTGGAAGATGGAGAAAAGAGGCCTAAGAGCCTAGTTATTGGCGGCTAAGTCCGCAGGGCATAGACCCTATTGAGTGTAGTGAAGAAGGCCTAAGAGCCTAGTTATTGGCGGCTAAGTCCGCAGGGCATAGACCCTATTGAGGAATGAGCTGACTGCAATCCCACCGGGACGAGTTCTGGAGAAATGGGAGGCGGGCCATTCACTCTGAGCAGTGGAGGAGGCTTTAAAGCCTCGTAAATTATATTAAATTTTGTGCCCAATTGGAGGCGTTGTGGTTGGCCACCCCGACAGCTGTATCCAGCTGTCTAGCATCCACTCTGGTTCTGATTTGGCAGCGGCTCGTTTTGAGGACATGCTAGTGTCCGCCCTGTAGGCTTCAGAGACCACAGGGTAGGGCTGTGCGCTCTTAACAGCCATCCCGAATTCCCTTTTTGTTTGACAATGAATCTTTGCTCCCACGTCTTGGCCGTGGCGGGCGCTCGTTGTGGTGCGTCTGGCCCATACTGGTGGATCTGGAAAGTTCCGTTCCGATTTGAAACCAGTCATGTCCATTCAACACCTATACATTCATTGTTATTTTTTTGTTATTTTAACGTAGCTTCAGTACAGTAGATTTTCTTATGTGTCAATATTATTCCATGAAAGGAGGCATTTGAATGCTGTCTGAAGGCTGACTAAAGCCATTAAAATTGTCGCTACTTAATTCTGTGAGTGGCTCCAGTTTTAATGTTTCCGGCCGGGGGGATGTAATGAAATAAGCACCCCTTGGCCCTTATATTCATAATCGGCATATAGCTTGCCAGGTTTGTTTTATTGTTTCTTTTAGTAGGTGCAGTTGGCAGTCTGTATTTTGCTCCCCGCCCCGTTGCTATCATGAGTTGCGCGTGGAAGGCTATCTCGACTGGCGGAGTCAGTCAGCCGGAGGCACGCTGGCGGACACAAACTCTATGACTCAGCTGATGCACGCTGTCCACCATTATTGTTCACTTTCTTTGTTAATTAAACTTATATTAAATTCAGTCACTTTACACACACACAGTTTCAACTTGTTTCAATCGCTGTTTTCATTGTCTTTCTTTACTGATATATTATTATTCTCTTCTTTTACATTGTACAAAATGCTTATTCTTTTTACATAAGATAAAATCTTTTCTATCAAAAACTTCAATCTTTTAATTCAGAGTGCTAAAAATACCATTACACAATTAAATCCTAAATTGGGCCTCACCCAGATTTAACATAAGTAGGTTAAATCGCAACACTATTGACATGTAAAAACGTGCAAAGATCTAAAAGTCAAGTCCTGACAAGTTTTAGTCAAGAGAATTATCAATTAATTGTGATTGTTCTAGAAAACCCTAATTCCTTGTCTCAATGTACTAGAATAATAACTATAGACTTGGTTAGTGTCGTAGCATATAAAATTACTGAAATAATAAATATTTAAAAAATGAAAATATGAAAAGAAGAAGAATTTTAAATATTTGAAACTTCATTATTTTTGTTATCTTATATATATAGTTGAGCTTATAATTTTGCTTTTAGTGAATTTTATTCTTGAAAAAAGCTTCGTATTGTACAAATGTACATTCATATTTGAAAAAGGGATTAAATATATCTCTACATATAAATCTCAATGTTTTTAAGGAAGTTTAT
>JALMQS010000068.1:5943449-6187377 GCA_024734495.1 Forficula auricularia
CCTATGGTAAAGTAATAAAAATTAAAAAAATAAAGTTTAAAATAAATTTAGTTTTTTTTTGGCTTTTCGTCCTTTCTAGCCATAAGCCAATTTACGATACTAATTATTTTTTATTAAATTTGTCTCTATCCACCCAGGGGTCAAGTTTTAGCTGGATGCCTCGAGTCGGATTCGAACCCGGGTGGACCCCACTTGGTTAGCTTTTTCTTTTCAAAAGTATTTTATTTACAATAAACATATACATCTATATTCATTGCAAGATTATGCAATAATTGACAGATTATATAATATACATTACATATTTTCGTTAGGTTTGCAACCACTTGCCTTGGATTATGGCTTATGTTGCTTTGATTTTTGTTCTTTGTGATTATGAAAATTCCTTTTTTTGATATATATAAGTATATGTGAAATATTTACACCTAGATTTGTTTTTATTAATTGATTCGTTAAGGGGTTTTTCACAGGAAAAATTCAAAGGAACAAAAAACGAAAAGAATTTAGGCTTTTTGGGCCTTAACATTAGTCGGTGATTATGCCTAGACGTCTATAAGTCCCTGCAAATCTGGGCGATTTCCCATATGAATTTTTAATAATTTGTTTCGTGTGTCTTGTTAATTTATTTTGTTTAAGTTGATTATCATAGAAGGATTTGGAAATTTTGAAAATGTCTTCGTCTATTTTTTCTAATTCGGCAAATTCATGAAGTGTATCTAGTTTTGTCTAAAATTAAGCGAAGACTTGGTTAGCAAGCTGACATGCTAACCCCTAGCGTGCCCGACCCCTGTAAATTTAGTTAAAGTATGGTATTGGCAAAAGATTATGGTAGTTATATTTTGTCAGTAATATAAATAAAAACCATGCCGCAAATTGGTATGGCGTTAAGCTAGATCAGTATTTATATATTTTTTTAATTTTCAAGTAAAAGGGCTAAAAATACATAAAAACAAAAAATAAAGTATATGTGTTATTTTGAGGTTACCTTTTTGCTTACTGATAACTGTTTTATTGAACAAGAACAAACAACCGGATAATTAATCTGGTAATTAAGTCAAAAGAAGTAACAGATAAAATATTAATAATTAAAAAGAGTGATGATGAAGGCCTTAATCGAATTGCCTCCCTGTGGGGTGTTGGCCCCACGTTGGGAAACACTGCGCTAGATGAAGGTATATAACGTATATAATTTAAATTCAATTGAGTCTTTCATTTCAAAATTCGAGTTCAAATTACAATTATATTTCAAATTTGCGCCGCAAATATACCGACGGCATCGTGCGCTCGCTGTCGGCAGAATTACGTTTAGCGTTGTCTGAAAATTAATCTTAGGCTACTAGTATATATAATTTTGTAGGAAATAGGTTGCATACTTCTTTGATTATGCTTACTTTAAATTGACAGCTGTGAAATTATCGTCATTAATTAAATTCACTAAACTCTTCTTACAAAATATACGTAGTCCTATTATATCATAAGGATATCAATACGTGTAAACACTACGATAATAAAAAAAGTCATTAATTAATCTTGACAATAAATAACAAATAAAAATAAAATAAAAGATAGGACGATGGAACAATTGACAAATGGTATTTTTTTAATCTGTTTGATATCCGATTTTATTAAATAATAATATTTATACTTCGTTAAATGGATTCCTTTTAATCTGTTAAGTAATCAAACCAACAAACAATCCCTTTGATAAATAATACAATCTAAAACGACTTTAGATGAAAATTCAGAGTGAAAGTGAATGGCAGTGCGGACAGAGTGAGAGAAAGTAAAAGAGAGAGAACCTGGATTGTTTGAAGTGTGAATATAAATTAGAAAATGTTCCCTCACTTAAATGAAACCCGTTAAATTTAATTATTATTTAAAAAAAATTATAGAAATTCGTGTTTAAGTTTTCTATACAAATTGATATCTACAAATTCAATCAAATTTCACTATATAGCTTATAGATATCAAGAATAAGAAGGAGGTGAGAACTTTTGCAAGATTTATCAATTTCCGCCAGCTAATGGTTTGTACAAAAAATAATTTTTATAAAAAAAACAAAACCGACTTCAAAAAACTTAAATGCAACAAATAAAATAAAAATAACTCAAAAATCAAATAAAATACACTAAAAGGTATCAAATAATTATTATCTTATTTAGTTACGAACTAAACGACGAAATATTAACATGAAATTACTTTTTGAAGTCGGTACCAAACAAACTATACTTATGCGAGCGTACCCGCCAAACGTACTAAGTAAGATCCGTCAAGTGCGATTCATAAAATGGTATATGTTTGGCAACCGACTTCAAAAAGTAATTTCATGTTAATATTTCGTCGTTTAGTTGTAACTAAATAAGATAATTATTTTATACACTTTTAGTGGATTTTATTTTATTTTTTGAGTTATTATTATTTTATTTGTTGCATTTAAGTTTTTTGAAGTCGGTTTTATTTTTTTTTTTTATAAAAATTATTTTTATTTTTCTCTTTTTAGTGATGTTATTAATAGTGACTTAATATAATACCTTGCATGCATCTCGTAAGAGAAAGCGTCAGGCGAATGAATCAGAAAATGATAATAAAATTCAATTCATAAATATAGAAATTCTCTCAAAACGTTTGCGGGTTTTAAATGAATGTTATAAGATTTTTTTATAAAAGATTTTATTTATCATAATTTCGATTATTTGCTCATAAGAATTGGAGATTTACGTTATTTCGTCGTTGATCATATCATCAGAACTTGACCAAATTAATATGGCACCATCCCTAAGATACCCCCTTTCCAATAAAAAAAGAATCATCAAAATCGGTTCATAAACAAAGAAGTTAGGCCTGAACAAACCTAACAAAAATGGTCTAATACCAATGAAAAAAAACGGAACCAATCGGAAGCTAGACTGAACCCAATGCAAAAAAAATCTTCAAAATCGGTTCACAATTGGCGGAGATATGAGGTAACATAGACACAAAAAAAAAATTCAGTCGAATAGAGAACCTCCTCCTTTTTTGAAGTCGGTTAAAAAAAGGTGAAACTGTGCAGATTCTAAGGCACGGGTTATTAATTAAAAAAAAATCTGTTACCAAATTTCAGCTTAAGCTAATAAAACACTGAAAAATGGAATTTTTCGTCTAATATGGTTGTCTAAATACAGGCGTTGTCATCAAGTGCTGCCATCTACTAATTTTATAGCGGCGAAATTGGTAAATAATTAGAAGCATATTTAAGCAATGAGAATACATAAATTCTATTATGTTATTAATCTTACATGTTTCATTATAAAAAGTCTACTCTTAAATATAAGTTACGCTCCAGTGGATGAATAATGAAGACAAGGTAAAAGCTCACAAAAGAATAAAATCATTTTGGAACTGAAAATCTGTACTTTTAATGCAAGACCAACCATCCAGTAATTAGAAAAACTTGAATTAATAAGATATTTCATTGAAATTATATCCATTCATCTCTATATGAAATCCGGATTAAAATAATAGTAACATTTTCAAAAAAAGTAAATTTCATTTTTCTATCAAAATCGATAATGTGATGAAAAGGGGGACTATTACCTACTTCTCGGTTTTTAAAGGGTGAAAATTTTTTTTTTTTTTGAAATTATATCCATTCATCTCTATATGAAATTCAAAAAAATTAAATTTCATTTTTCTATCAAAATCGATAATCTGATGATAAGGGGTGACCATTACCTAGTTTTCGGTTTTTTAAAGGGTGAAAAAAGGTTATTTTTTTAAAGATATTTCAATGAAATTATATCGATTCATCTCTACTTGAAATACGGATTAAAATAATAGTAAAATTTTCAAAAAAATTAAATTTTACTATCTATCAAAATTGACTAAATGATGATAAGGGTGGGACCATTACCTACTTTTCTGTTTTTTAAAGGGTGAGAAAAAAATATTTGTTTTTTAAGATATTTCATTGAAATTATATCCATTTATCTCTAAATTAAAATAATATTAAAATTTTCAAAACAACCTACTTTTATTTTTCTATCAAAATCGATATATTGATGATAAGGGGAGACCCTTTGCTATCTTTTCTTCATTTTTTTAGCGTGTAATAAGTAATATTTGAAAGATATTTCAATGAAATTATATCCATTTATCTCTAAATGAAATTCCCTTTTAAAAATAAAAAGTAAAATTTTTTTCTATCAAAATCCATAGTGTTGATAAGGGGGGACCCTTTGCTATCTTTCCTTCATTTTTGAATGCTACAAAAAGTAATTATTTTAAAGATATTTCAATGAAATTATATCCATTCATCTCTATATAAAATACTCTTTCAAATAATATTAAAATTTTCAAGTAAATTAAATTTTTCTATCAAAATACATAAATTGTTGATAAGGGGGGACTCTTTGCTATCAATTCTTCTTTTTCGAAGAGTGCAGTGCAAAAAGTTATTTTTTTAAAGATATTCAAATGAAATTATTCCATTCATCTGTACTACTTTTTTCCAAGTAGAAATATTTAATATAAATACTTCTTTTCACCAATATAAGTAGTTTTTTACCGCGATGGGGTTTATTTGACTGAACGAGGCCAATAAAGACCATTCCTAAATCCACCACTCCTGAATCCGAGTTATGAGAAGTAATAAAAATTATGCATAACTCAGATTCGGTAAAAGTCAGTATGATGTTTTTTCTTACGAAGTATTAAATTATATTTGCCTTATTTACTTATCTTGATCCATTGCCAACAAGTTTTGATATTCTGATTGATTTTTTTCCTCTCAAATCTAATTTAGTACATCTATATCTGATTTTATTTTTAATTTTATTTTTTTTTTGCATACAAATTATTTCTAATTATACTGTTCGCATGTTTTACTCGACGATAAATTTCAAGTGATATTTGTAATCTCCTCGCTTAACGATTTATGGCCATGTGTTGAAAAGGAGAATAAAATCAATTTCTAATAAATGAACGAGCTTGTGTTTTTTATTTCAATCTTAGTTTGGTGGGAATTTATATTCATCTCTGTCTGTATTCAAAAAAATCACGGACGTATTTTCCGAGTCTTGGAACCAAATGGTCGTATACTAAATACGAAATAAATCATGTGTCAGCTTAACGAATATGTTCCACAAAGTGCGAAGACGTAGTTAATTGTATTCCATTTGTGTTAGTTTGATTAGTTTTCCTATTTGTATGGCAACCTATTCGTTTTTATGCCAAAGCTGTCAAAACATTGGTGATTTATCAAATGCACATGGAAGTGGACACAAAAATAGCCAGGGTTGGCGGCTGAAACAGCGTTGGAATCAATCTCGCGATGATCCAACTGGAAATTGCTAGCTATTTCAATTTGGCCGTTATTTATTATTACTATTATTCTTTTTCAGCGAAAATCAAGTAAAATGAGATTCTCGATAGAAAAATTTATTTACTTTCACTTACATAGTAAAGCATGGAAGTTAAAGTATCGCATTCATTTTCGGAAGATCTGATTTTCGAATTCTTTTTAAACCTATAAAAGATAAAATTATTTGGAAAATAACACTCGGTAGGTTTTCATCATTAAGATATAAAACATATAACGAATTTATTTTTGGATGAATCTTTAATCTCGATATACCATATATATTTCGGGTGATAACCCATCTTCAGGAGAAAACAGAAAGTAACATGCTACTTTCTGTTTCTCCTGAGGATGGTAACAGTTACTTTCTGTTTCTCCTGCAGATGGGTTAGTCACCCGAAATATATATATCGAGATTAAAGATTCTCCAAAAATAAATCCGTTTTATTTTTCATATCTTAATGTGAAACCTCACCAAGTATTTTTTCCAATAATTTTAAAAAATGTTTCACCAAGTACCAACACCAAATTCCTTAAAAACTATAAAAGCTAATTTAACTCGGCTCTAAGGAGTAATATTCGACTCCCTTAAGATAATATAGAAACAGAATATAAAAAAATAAATTAAAATGGGTTTTGTGAGCGTCGAGCACCAGAATACTTAATGGTAGGTGTGTATATGTGTGTGTGTACTGCTACAGTCACAGAACAATAAAATTTGAATCTCATGCTAGGAATCAAGCAGCGATGGTAAGTTTTTTCCTATAATCGAGACAATCCTTAAATTATTCCTTTACTTAAAGACTGGGATGATTTTTTTTCGATTGCTAAGATTTTTGTTAAAAACTGTGGTCCTTAACAAGTATCAAAACGTCTGTGATGTATCATTATCATTTTATCGCAATTGAAACACGACGCGGGGAGTTAATTAGGCATGTCACAAAAAACACTAACAATATTTTCAAAATCACAGTACTTATTAAATAGTATAAGTTCTAAAAATCAGTAGTACAGTAGAACCTCGTTTATCCGAACTAACTGGGACCAAAGGAAAACCAGATAATCGAAAATCCGAATAATCCGGATATATGAGTAATCAAAATAAAACAAATCCTCAAATAATACGAAAAAAAAAACATATTTATATCAAAATTTCATAAAAATGTTTAAATACATACATCATACATGCGTTAAAAGAATAAAATAACTTTTCACATCATTTCATTTCAAAGAATTGGTCCACTGTCTTTTGATTTGAAATGTGAAATTATAATTACATTCTTGATTTCAGAGTTAAAAATTATTATCTATTTGAAAATTTATTAAAATAAAAATGTCTACAAATCCGATCCGGTTAATCCGGACTTCCGGATAAATGAAGGCCAGATAAACGAGGGTTTACTGTATTTATGATTTCAAATAATAGAAGGTTACAATTGAAAGTAGTGTCAAGTGATTAATCAACACAAATTAATTACTTTCTATATTTAAATTTAATTCGATCATTAAATTTTACTTTGTGTAAATTTGAATCTCAAATAATTATATTTATATTTTTAAACAAAACTGGAAATTTATTGCTTTCAAAAGCAATCACGTGGTCCAGTACCTGTTTTCTTTTTCATATTTTTCACCTAATCAAAACATATTCAATACAAATGAAAACACCACTCACTACATTTTCTAATTTTTAATCATTCAGATTTGAATCTTAATTGTAATAATTTTTATAAAAAAAATAAAACCGGCTTCAAAAAAATTAAATGCAACAAATAAAAATAATAATAACTTAAAAATCAAATAAAATACACTAAAAGGTATAAAATAATTATTATCTTATTTAGTTACAACTAAACGATGAAATATTAACATGAAATTACTTTTTGAAGTCTGTGCCAAACAAACTATACTTATAAGCGAGCATACCAGCCAAACGTGCTAAGTAAGATCCGTCGAGTCGATTCATAAAATGTATATGTTTGGCACCGACTTCAAAAAAGTAATTTCATGTTAATATTTCGTCGTTTAGTTGTAACTAAATAAGATAATTATTTTATAACTTTTAGTGGATTTTATTTTATTTTTGAGTTATTATTATTTTATTTGTTGCATTTAAGTTTTTTGAAGTCGGTTTTTTATTTTTTATTTTTCTCTTTTTAGTGATGTTATTAATAGTGACTTAATATAATACCTTGCATGCATCTCGTAAGAGAAAGCGCCAGGCGAATGAATCAGAAAATGATAATAAAATTCAATTCATAAATATAGAAATTCTTTCAAAACGTGTGCGGGTTTTAAATGAATGTTATAAGATTTTTTTATAAAAGATTTTATTTATCATAATTTTGATTATTTGCTCATGAGAATTGGAGATTTACGTTATTTCGTCGGTGATCATATCATCAAAACTTGACCAAATTAATATGGCACCATTCCTAAGATACCCCCTTTCCAATAAAAAAAGAAGCATCAAAATCGGTTCATAAACAAAGAAGTTAGACCTGATCAAACCTAACAAAAAAGGTCTAATACCAATGAAAAAAACGGGATCAATCGGAAGCTAGACTGAACCCATCAAAATCGGTTCACAATTGGCGGAGATATGAGGTAACATAGACAGAAAAAAAAATTCAGTCGAATCGAGAACTTCCTCCTTTTTTGAAGTCGGTTAAAAAGTTAAGGACTAGTCTTCCATTGCTCTTCCAATTTTAAAAATTTCTTACAATTAAAGTTCAAATCTTTGACTAATATTTTTTTACGCTTGTAATTTATGACAAATTGATTTCATTTCGAAGGAGTTATTGGTCCGGATTGCTTTTTGGCTCCAGGGTTCAATTGTTTCTGACATAATATATTTAAAACGTTGTTGGAGATCGTGGCTTTGATGATATTCAGAGGGTTGAAGGAGTTCTATCAGCCAAAGTAGGGATGCACCGGGTACAATACTCTGGGAATATGCTTGTATTCAGTGCATCCCTACTTTGGCTGATAGAACTCCTTCAACCCACTAAAAACTATCTATAACAGCTCAGATTTAGTAGGGGACACTTATCCCAAATTATTTATCTTAAATTTGCTCTAAATCGGAAAATTAGATCTTTCTGTCCTAATTTCTCATGGTTTAAAATTAAAATCATAATAAATATATGTAATATTACTCACGGTGAAAAATATAAGAATTTTCGAAACAGATAAATTTAGTAAGTGTAATTTTTTTTCCACTTTATCCAAGCAATATGTTCCCTGATGGTTTGAGTCCATTTTGTAAAATCCATCTCCCTGTTAATGGACATCATTCATATAACATGAATATTTTGCCTAAATATCATTCTAGCTTGTTTCCATTCGACAAATTTTGTTATACAATTTTAATTTAGTCTCCTGTACTCTTTCTCTTTCATTCCCAGTCAACTTTTTTTCTCATTTTGACATTTCCCAGAATCTTCTAGTTCTTCCCTGCTTTTTATATTTTTGAGGACATTTTAATTAAAATCCCCCAAACTAAAAAAAAAAAAGAATGACAAGCGAGAGATGATATCGAGAGTGTATAGGACAAGACACAAAATGAACCAGAGGGAAGAAATTATTATTTATTCGAGGGTAAAGAAAGACCATGATGGCAACATTCAACAAGTAGAAAGAAAAAGACGACCTCAGATTCCAAATGAGGTTTCCTTTTATCGGATCCATTTGATGCTCGTTGTTATCTTACCTGACAATTTTATCAAAATATTCATACCATTTATATATAATATGATATAAAGTTATGCATATACACACAGTCTTATATAATCAAGCACAGAAAATAACAATGAGTTGTCTTAAGGAAAAAAAAACCTTGATATAAAAGAATAATAAGACGAAGAAAGAAAAAGGAAAAAGAGGGAAAATATTATCTTTTTGATAAAGAGGTATCAAGCAGAGGACCACCTCATTGATGTCTATCTATCTATCTACTCTCTCTCTCTCTATATATATATTTGGGGGATTCATTTGGTCCCAGGAATCTGAAACGAAGGTAATCCTTCTGACATACAATCAAACTCATCTCATAACATCTTTGATAACTATAGTAAATAATCATTTATCAAATATGTCTATTTTGATTAAATATAAGTCATGACAATTCAATAGCAACTTAGATTCATGTGCAATACACTTGAAGATTGAGGTGATACCTACACAACGGGGGTCTCTTACTGGTACGGTAGCCTGAAGTGTATCGAACAGTATCATCTCTTTCCCTACAAGTTCACCTGCGTCCCACTCGCCTTGCGTCGTGTATCAATTTGATATGTGCATTTTTATTTAACCCTAACTCCCTTCCCGCTATAAGAGCAGTGTGGCGATTTTCACCATTTTCAAAAAAATACCTATAAGTCGAAAACTATGAAACTTTTATTAAAATTTTTTTTGCGTTCTGGACCGTCTTAAATTGCCCTATCCCCTGTTCACGGTTTATCGTTGTGATACGGGACACCCTGGATATACATAAATAAAAAATTAGATAAAATTAGGAGGTGGGGTTTCACATAAAAATAAAATAAAACAAAAATGAGGTTTGACTTGACGATATATTTCGGGTTGTCAGCCTATCGTCAGGAGTTTTCTATATCCTGACAACCCGAAATATATCGAAATCACACTCATTTTTGTTTTATTTTATTTTTATTTGAAACCCACCTCGTAATTTTCCCTTATTTTTTTATTATTAAAAAATGTTTCAGCTTGAACCAACACCTATCTCCTTAATGTTATACCTACATAAACATTATACGCATCATAATGAAAAACAGAAATACACTAGGTATTATGGTGTGTGAAAATAAATTTTGTAAATAGCAAATAAATGAATTTCAATATTTTTATTAATAAGATAGCGTATTTTATTTTTAGTCACTCTCGGTTAGATTCCAAATCCATATCAAATTTTCTTAAGGAAAGAGCGTTATAGCAAACACATAGTCCCTTTAATAATGTTTCCACCTAGAACCAACACCTATCTTCTTAAAAGTTACATAGTCCTTAGATTGGATTGTTCTCAGCGTGACGCGTAGTTAGTACTTTAAAATAGAAAGGTTAGTTGTGCCTAAGGACATAATATGTAGGATTATGCAAAGGAAAAGAGACTTTAATTCGGAACAATGAATGGTATTCAATATAATTTTACAAGTTAATAAATTATTAAATTTATTATTATTATTATTTAAATTATTTATTTTTACTTAATTCAACAACAATTTCTTCAAACCCATTGACATATTCTATTTATTTTTTATTTTATTTTATTTATTTATTTGTTTGTTTTTATTATATCGACGACATGCGGTATTCCTTTTTTTAATTATTTTCTTCTTGACCGCAGCATACTAATGTTTCACACCGTTCTGCTGTGGCCACACCCTGAGTCACTCAACCGGATCTTGAGTGGGGAGGATCGGAGGACTATAAGGGCAGATGTGGAGGCCCCTTTTAAGAAAAATTATCAGAAGCAATCATGAACGATAAAATTATTAGTAGACTAAAAGTTTCACTAATTGCTGTATAATCATTGTCAAGTCTAGACATATGGTTGGAAAGATACGTAAGGTGGTTAAATTGAAGTTTTAAGATAAATTTGATTGTTATACGCTTATAAGTCATAAATAATTTCTTATACAAAAAAGTGAGTTGGTATGATATTATTATATAGATATATTTTTTTATACCAAGGTGAAAATCGTGGAGGACTGTATCAAGACAATCGGGTTTTTTGCTGGTTCCAGAAGAGGTTTCGAGGGGTGTCGTGGATCTGTGAATCGATTTAAATTATTTATCTCCATGTTTGAGTTTTAGTAAATTCGTGAAAGTGAAAGTTAATTGCATTCTTTTAGGACTTCAGCAAGCGGGATATTCTCCCTCTACTCTTATGCTGAGCATTGCTTTGAATATGCTCTATTAGTGCTGACGTCACAGCGTCCCTTGTTTGAGGGTAATGTTTGTCTTCCGATCCACTTGCTCTCACTGCAATTCCTTATCACCATCGAATCATCATAAAATAAACAGTCTTAATACTCATTTAGGACATCATTCATTCGATTCTATCTTAAGCCAACTCATTTACCTTTATAACATGTTTCACCTAGAACCTACACAATTCACCCTTAACAAAATACTTATTACTTTCTAAAAGTGATATATTATTCATTTCCTTTGAAAAATATTCTAGTCTAGGTCAATTTAGCCAAACGTTAATTGGTCATATTGTTTATGAATAACTTATTTATATTTCGAAAATAACCATTGAACAAAATATAGTTACACTTTTTCTGCAAAATTTAGCCATTTTGCTTTTTTTTAGTTGGTTTTGAGCTTAAAAGCTGATACCTATTTATTAATACAAACTCATTAGCTTCAACCATTCTTAGCTCTGTTTTTAGAAAACATTTTTTTATGTATTTTCTGCATTTTTCACCTAAATATATATATTATAAATCTACAAGTCTGTTTCCAAAGAAAAACTTCTAATTGTATCTTTTCTTTTTTTAAATAATTAAGAAAATATTAATTAACCAAAAACTATGGCAAAATCCTGACATTGTAACAAAATCGATTGTTTTGTGTTATAGGAGTATTAATTGTCTAATGTAATAATTAGTTTTTAAATTGAATATACATACCTATATCGTAAAGATTTTTAAAATATATTTAGATAAAAAATAAAACAACTCACCCCACAGATAAATACATATATATATTTGCAAACTCAAATATTCTATAACTAAAGATAATTATATAATACTTAACTCAAAACTAGATCATTCAAAGTTATACAAAGTTTAACACCCTTTGTGAAATATAATAACGACTTTTATTTTATCGCCTCATAAAATTATTTTAATGCTCTAAGATATTTATTTGAAAAGTTACTCATTTTAAATAGACTTCAATCCAAACTGCCAAGGCGTTAAGTAATAGAAACGAGGGAAATATGGGAGTAGGCTGTGAGTAATTGAATTCAAGTATAAAATGGCTTTATTAATTCTTCAAGTCTTCATGGTTAATTCTTAGTCCGACTTATTGAAAGATCAATTAAATAGAAACTTAAAAGCTAAAATAAAACTTTTTGAATACCCATTCTATAGCACAAAGAAAATTATAAATTATTATTCTGAAGGATTTAGTTAGCAAGCTTTTTGTGTTCTTCTTTAAAAAACAAATTTATAGCTAATTAGATAAATAATTATCAAACATATTGGCAGGGTGCGGAGTGCATGGTGGGGACAAATGAATCGTTCGCAGCGATCGTTGTGGTCAAATTTTCGTTAAATCATGCTCACGTTCAGGGTAAACAAATAAAAAGTAATATTAAAAATGGTGCATAATAGTTGCTGTGTAGTTAATTTTAAAAATACAGAAAGAAATAGTGACTGGAAATTTTATAAATTTTCAGTTGCTAGTTGAAAATTAGAAAACAGAAAAAATGGATAAAT
Source organism: Forficula auricularia (assembly GCA_024734495.1). Classification (NCBI taxonomy): domain Eukaryota; kingdom Metazoa; phylum Arthropoda; class Insecta; order Dermaptera; family Forficulidae; genus Forficula; species Forficula auricularia. Next base: position 5,956,254 of record JALMQS010000068.1, read on the forward strand.
GCAGTTAAGAGAAAAAAGTAAGTAGCGCATAACCTAACTTAAAATTTACCAATTATAATTTGAAAATTTTGAACCCAAGGCTAATAAAAGAACAATTTATAAATTGAAAATAAATTAGTATTTAAAAAAATTAGCTTGACTATGCTGAATTTTTTTTTCCAATTATTACACCTCTCATGCTATTACAACCAACATTTGCATTGGTATCGCCGGATAACCTTATTCTAATAATAAACTTTACTACTTATTAACACTTTTCATACTTACTTTTTCTATGTTTCAATATCTTTTATTCACTACCAGTATTGCACTTTTCTTTTGAGGTTCTTAAAAAAATTTTTACATTATTTATTAATGCAAAATAAATTAATTTTATAAGCATTTAGCACCTCTTTCACGGGTCTAGAGCATGATTTAATGCAGCCGTCAGATGTCGTTTTCGTCGCGCATCCTGCCAATATCGAATGATTTGAATTATATTTATAGAATAAAAAAAGAAATAAATTTAAAATAATTTATATCTTGAAAAAAAATTCAAAATTCAAAGTGAAACATAATTATGACTTTTGGCTTGAATAACATCAAAATATTATATACTAATCAAATAAATTTTAATTGAATGAACCCCAACAGCATATTTTCTTCTTATATTTTGTTTTATTTAGATTTTTTAAATATTTTTTTTATTTTTTGAAGCTTTTTAATAATTCATTTTTATTCCACAGGCTACATCCTAACGTAAGTAATGTACCTCATACCTAGAATAGAACTCTAGAGACCGGAAAATTAATCTCCCCGTTTGTTTCAGATTTAAATCTTGCCTAGAATATTTCAAATTATTTTCTCATTTTGTTTCAGAATTTAATTTTAATTTATTTTTTTTTATTACCTACGCTAAAAACAAAACAAAAAAAATAATAAAATTCTCTCATTAGTCTAAATTCTTGTTATCTCACATTTAAAATTTATTTAATAATATCCGTCTGCTATCTGATGAGTATCTTTTTTACCGAAATATCTATGAAAAGTTAAGCAAAATAAAAAGTTTGCTATTTTTTCTAAAAACAAAAACTTGATTTGGCTGACTAGCCCGGTTGACTCAAGTTCCTCTTCACCCGTTACCTACTGCACCCCCCGCAACCATCATTTAGGTGCCCATTCCAGCCAGCCTCCTGGAAAAGTTGCGCCATTACTTTAATTAAACCCGGCAAGTTCCAGGGCGAGAGTAAATGAACCAATGGCAATATAAACTTGGATAAAATCAGATGATTCTACCATCACCCCCGAGGGGCAGTCGGGGGAATCAAATTTCTATATCTCAGCCTATAAAAAGAAATTTTTTTTTTATACAGGAAAATATTAAATTAAAAAAGAAGAATGCTACAAATTCATGAATTTTAATTTTTTTTTTATTTCCAATCGTAAAATATAGGAGGGAGAAAAAATTAATTCTTAAAGAGGATTTGTACTTTTATTTTAATTCTCCTAAATATTTGAATTTTAAAGTTGATTTTCTTAGTTTTTATAATAATCCAATTTTTTTATTAATACTTTAAATTTCTACATTTAAATTTTTTAGATGCCATTTTAGAAATTAATTCAATATAAAACCGATTTCAAAAAATTAAATGCAACAAATACAATAATAAGAACTCAAAAATAAAATAAAATGCACTAAAAGGTATAAAATAATTATATAATTTAGTTACAACTAAACGATGAAATATTTACATGAAATCTCTTTTTGAAGTCGGTGCCAAACATGTACATTTTATGAATCAAACTCGAAGGATTTTACTTAGTACGATTGGCGGGTTCGATCGCTTATATAGTTTGTTTAGCACCGACTTCAAAAAGTGATTTCATGTAAATATTTCATCGATTAGTTGTAACTAAATTAGATAATTATCTTATACCTTTTAGTGCATTTTATTTTATTTTTGAGTTCTTATTATTTTATTTGTTGCATTTAATTTTTTGAAGTCGGTTTTATTTTTTTTATAAAAATTATTTTTATTTTTCTCTTTTTAGTGATGTTATTAATAGTGGCTTAATATAATACCTTGCATGCATCTCGTAAGAGAAAGCGTCGGGCGAATGAATCAGAAAATGATAATAAAATTAAATTCATAAATATAGAAATTCTCTAGAAACGTTTGCGGGTTTTAAATGTACGTTTTAAGATTGATTTTTTTTATAAAAGATTTTATTTATTATAATTTCGATTATTTGCTCATAAGAATTGGAAATTTACGGAAATTCGTCATTAATCATATCATCAGAACTTGACCAAATTAATATGGGACCATCCCTAAGACACCCTCTTTCCAATATAAAAATAATTATCAAAATCGGTTCATAAACAAAGAAGCTATGCCTGAACAAACATAGCAAAAAAGGTCCAATACCATTGAAAAAAGGGACCAATCGGAAACTAGACTGAACCCAATGAAAAAAATCATCAAAATCGGTTAACAATTGGCGAAGATATCAGGTAACATAGACACAAAAAAAAATTCAGTCGAATTGAGAACCTCCTCCTTTTTTGAAGTCGGTCAATAATAGGCCACTAAGAGAATTTAATTTTCAGTGTAAATACATAGTAAATAATAGTTAATCACATCACATGATTTCCTGTAGATCTTTACGATAGTAATAGTAACGTTTGTCTTATATACATATATATATTTATATATAATTATTTATATTTATAGATATATAGGTTTTTTATATAAAACGTATGTACATATTGTAGATTTAATTATCCAAATAACAACTATTTCCTTGAACAAGAAAGTTAATTATAAAGTTTTAAAAATAAATAAATAAAATATGCACAAAAAATTAAACTGAAAAGTTTAGTTTCTAGTTTAGAAAATAAAAAAGTTTTAAAACTAGATAATATATTTGTAGATATAAACTTAGAAAAAAAAAAAACAGAATATAAAATAACTTTTTATTAACAGCATAAATGAGTATTTAAATGATAGCGTATTTAGGAAAAATTAACATAATTAAAAAACGATCAGATTAAATAGAGGGAGTAAGTATTGCTTTGGAATAAATGAAGAATTCGGATAGGTTCTCTCCAAAAATGCACTTTTTATCTTTCAATTCCAAAAATGCACTTTTTATCTTTCAATTCCAAAAATGCACTTTTTATCTTTCAATTCCAAAAATGCACTTTTTATCTTTCAATTCAAAATTTTTTTATTAGTAATATCAAGTATATGATGACTTCTATAGTAGAGTGGTTCTTATTTTAGAAGTATGTGGAAATTAACGGGACAACCCGGAAACTTGTTCGCATAGATGAAAAACTAATAACTGTAGATTTTGAGCCATATCGAACATCGCGTAATCGAGAGCCCTATCCTCTAAAGTTTTGAAAAATCGATTTATTCCATATTTTTCATTTTGATGCTCCCTAATATTATACGGTCTTTTCTAGATAATCATTTTATTAAGATACTCTTCAATGGTTAAAAATAAAAACTCCGTCAATTTTAGACCGATTTCAATAAATAAACATGTTGGATTCGTATTAACGTCCTCTATCGATATAATATATACTTTGGGAAGTACCGTGTTATATTAGGGTGCACCAAAATGAAAAATAGGAATAAACTGATTTTTCCAAACTTTAGAGGGCTAGGGCTCGGTTACGCGATGTTCCATAAAGCTCAAAACTTACAGTTATTAGTTTTTTATCTATATGAACAAGTTTCCGGGTTGTCCCGTTGATTTTAGAATAATTTGAAATTACCCATATACGCTAAAACCAATATATTCTATAGTGTAAGTTTTCACAGAAAATAAGCTTTCTCTGGTCTGAATGTTCTTGGTAGAGATAACACAAAACCAATGAATTTCAAGGAAATGATATTTAAAAATTGAGCTAGTTCGACCTATTACCGCAAGGTTTTTGTTTACACTAACTTAGAAAAGTTCTTAACTCATTGTTTTAACTGTTTTTAAGATTTCTCATAATTTTCTCAAAAATGGGTCAAACGATTTTATTTTAATCTTTTATTGAGCTATGTGATTTTCACGTTTGTTTTTATAGCGATTTGGTAGCAGAGTATGGTTATTATTTATCGAAAGGCGATTTTACGAGAAGATTATGAGAAGCTACGTATAACTGATGATAAATAATACTAATAGTTCCCATGTAAGAAAGGTTGTATAAGTTTCTTTGAAGAAGAATTAAGGTCATGTGTTCTGATCCACTGAACTTTAGAGGTCCGATTAAAAAGTAAAATTCGACTGTATTTTAGTGTTACTACAAGGTCTATCTGCACCTCTGTCAGAGCAGCTTTATATATGCCAACTCACACTTAGCCGGCTTAAATTTTAATTTGAGTCCTCAAAAATAAAAATATAAATTAAAAAAATTAATAAATTCATTTATAATTTAATAAGCTTTTAAAATACTATTACTAATGAAGCTGTTGAAGCTTTTATTTTTGTGATTAATTTGATTAAAATTTGAATTTTTATTTAAATCACACATAATTAATTATAATTATTTATTGAACACGAACAAATAATATAATTAAACTACGACGTTTCGACCGACTCATTCTGCGATGGTTCTCAAGTATGAGCACCCACTCCGATTATAGGTTAACTGAGCAAATCACGTGTCGGTCAGGCTTATATAGACAACGAAGGGGGCGCTGAGGTCGTCAGTGTGTTGGGATTTTAACTGGACTGTACATGGAGTCTATATAAGCCTGACCGACACGTGATTGGCTCAGTTAACCTATAATCGGAGTGGGTGCTCATACTTGAGAACGATCGCAGAATAAGCCGATCGAAACGTCGTAGTTTTATTGTATTATTTGTTCGTGTTCAATAAATAATTATAATTAATTATGTGTGATTTAAATAAAAATTCAGATTTTAAAATACTCTTAATTATTTTATTTCAATGGTTGTTTAGTTAATAATTTGGACTAAGAGAAAGTCATGTTGTGTTCACAAAACGGCAGTAATTTTTTTTTTATCTGCTAATTTATTTAGGTAATACCCGAAGAGATGATTTCGAAGACATTTTTATCGGTAGTCAATTGATAGCTGATTTCCTCTCGTGTAAGTGAGCTCTCATCCAGTAGAAATAAAAATGAAGCTCAAATAAATATTTAGATAGTTTAACGGCTAATGTTTTATTCACATCCGCAGGGAAAGAAAAATGGAATATTTGAATTGAATTGAATCATTCATAAATATAGATTATGAAAAAATAAATTGTTACGAATTTTTTTTTTTTTTATGACGATCTCGATTAGAATGCATTAAATCAATGTTTATTTAAATATCATACTGTATTGAAGAGGGCGAGGGGCTGCTGTGACATCGATCGGATATTAAACAGAAAAGGCCGGAATAATTTCCCGATGGGCCATACTTTAATAAATAATACCATAGACTGAAATTTAATTTGAATCGAAACAAACGGCAACTATTTTTCTCTCAATGGTTGTTGTAAAAACTAACAGCCACATCGTTTCAGGCAAGGTATAGATTTTGTTAGAAAGAAAAGAAAATTGCTTGGGAAAAAATATTTACTGTGGTAGAAATTTCTCGAGGAAAGTATAGATGGGTGCGCTCTTTTCTGTAAATTGTGAAGTAAGTAATTCTAAACAGCCTTTAAGAGACCTAATTACTACCCTGTAAATATATTATTCACGAAAAAACAAAAATTCTTATATAATTTTTAAAATAAGTTAAAATATTTTAAACAGCCGTTAAAAGAGACCTAATTACCATACTGTAAAAATACTAAGCTCATTTTAAATATTAGTGTATTTTATAAAAAGTTTAAAATATATACATAATTTCGTTTGAATATCTCGAAAAAAATTACTTTTGAACCATCTCGCCTCTCTTAAAAGGGACATTGATGCAAAAGGGGGACCCTTATCAACTTAATTGAGAATTTCTTAGGGAAAATAAAATATTTATTTTCAAAAAATTAAACTTATTTTAAATAATATATTTTATAAAGTGTTTAAATATATAACTTCGTTTGAATATCTCGAAAAAATTACATTTTGAACTCTCTCTTAAAAGGGACATTGATACAAAGGGGGAGGACGCTTATAAACTAATTTGAGAATCTCTAGGGAAAATAAAATATTAATTTTCAAAAAACTAAACTCATTTTAAATAGTTTATTTTATAAAGATTTAAAAGTGTATACTTTCGTTTGAATATTTTGGAAAAAAATTTACATTTTGAACTTTCCCTTAACAACTTAATTGAAAATTTCTACGAAATAATAAATATTAATTTTCAAAAAACTAAACTCATTTTAAATAGTGTATTTTATAAATAGTTTAAAATATATAATTTCGTTTGAATATCTCGAAAAAACTTACTGTTTGAAGGGAGATTGATACAAAGGGGGGGGACCCTTATCAACTTAATTGAAAATTTCTACGAAATAAAAAATATTAATTTTAAACTCATTTTAAATAGTGTACCTATTTTATAAATAGGTAGTTTAAAATATATATTATTTTATACCTTTTAGTGCATTTTATTTTATTTTTGAGTTATTATTATTTTATTTGTTGCATTTAATTTTTTGAAGTCGGTTTTATTTTTTTATAAAAATTATTTTTATTTTTCTCTTTTTAGTGATGTTAGTTTGAATATCTCGAAAAAAATTACATTTTGAACCCTCTCTAAAAGGGACATTGGTGCAAAGGGGGTCCCCTTATCAACTTAATTGAGAATTTTCTAGGGAAAATAAGATCTTAATTTTCAAAAAAACTAAACTTATTTTAAACAACATGTAGTGTTATCTGGATAATTAGGGATGATCTGATACGCGTTTTACCCTCCCCTGATTTATATTTTAACTTTACCTACTATATTTCTTTGCAAAAACAAATATGGTATATATGTTTTAAGATGTTATAAAATATTTTAAGAAGTTTAAAGATGTTATAAGTTGTTTTGAGATGTTATAAGATGTTTTAACCTATTTTCTTCAGAAATTGAGAATGACGATTAAGATGTTATAAGATGTTTTAAGATGTTATATGATGCTCAAGATGTTTTAATAAGATCAAAGAAAAATTCCATCCTTTGGACGGGAACCAAGCATTTCAATGTGTTTTTTTTTTTTTTTTTTTTATTGATAAACCTTAAATCTCGTATGAGAAACGTTAAGATCTTCTTTACGTATTACAAAGTGTTATTCTTTTTTTTCTACTACTAAAACCTCCAGCCGGCCCTGAGTTAACCTAATCCAACTTTTCCCTGGAGAAGTAAATAATTCGTGATTTTCCTAAATATACACGAAATGTTCACCTTTCTAATGTTATTCTCTAATCTAATATTTGCGAAAGGAATTTCTATTAACCGACTTATAATCAATTTCTGCCTATCGTATTGACTTAACTTCTCTTCCAGTGTATTACGCATCATGTCAAGTTAATTTAGGTTTGTCGCTTTACTGAATTACCAATAACAAAACCCACATTCATTCTAATACATTTTATTCTACATAAATGAAAGGAGATTATTATTTGAATAGAAATCTCTCGACTGAAAAGAATGAAAATGAATTTATAAATTTTCATTTCAAATTTTTGATGATTTTATAATAAAATTTTAATTAATATTCATTTGCCTAGGGGTCAAATAAATAATAATTTTAAATAAATAGTGATGTATTGTTTATTAGAATGCTTTGATAAAAACTATCAAATATACCCATCTATTAATAAACAGTGACGTCTCGTGACCTACTAGTTATATCTATATCGAAAAATATATCGGAATTTTTTTTCACTTGCAAATACCAAAAAATGCTGCAATTTTTAATTGCACAATTTTATACGAAATTTTTATTTCACAACATCACAACTATTAAAAAATACTTTAACTAGGTACTCTAAACTCAAAAAAATAAAAATGTATGTCATATATTGTAATAGTGAAGGGGAAAAAAATACTAGAAAAATCGCAGCCGTCGGACTGTCCAAGCTTTTGTTTTTGGAATCATTTTGTGAAGTGTTTTTTTTATATTTTTTGTGTTATTTTTTTAGAGTTAATTTTTAAATTTAAAAAAATGTACTCTAATTGACTATTGACTACTGTTTTTCTTATATAACTAGATTTGAATATAAAATAGTTTAAAAAACTAAAAAACACGCTTTAATAGCAAATCGAACTAAAATCCGAAAATAACTTTTAATTTATATTTTATTCAACTGTTATAAAAAGTATACTAACTCAATATGTTTCAATAATTTTCAAAAATTCTAAAATAAAAATAAAGTTATAAAAAGAAAAATTAATTTCATTGTAAAAAGCGTGGGGTCCTCGATATTGATTGTTGTAAATATAATTGAAGGGTTTTCTGCTAAAAGGAGGTAGCTCCATCCTATTGATGTTGGGAGATATTAACACTATCTTGTGAATAAAATAAAATATTTTCTTTGGTACCAGAAGGATGTAGCTCCAATAGTTATTTCCAGCGTTGCTCAACAGATGTAGCTGCCCGTCATTTTGAATTTTGTCGTCGTTTTGAATTTTTTAAACGTTTATTTTTTTTTTTGGTTTCCCAAAAACTGAAAAAATTAGAGATACCTCCTTTTAGCAGCGAACCCTTCAATTAGTAGTTATTTGTAAACGTAGAGTTAGTATAGAAATATGATAATAAGCACCCCACGCTTTTTTACAATGAAATTAATTTTCTTTTCATAACTTTATTTTTATTTATGAAAATTATTGAAACATATTGAATTAGAAATTTTTATAATTTTTCTAATTAATATAACAAAGAATAATTGCTAATATCAATGAGAATTGTTTTGACAGCGCTTATTTGAAAAAGATATTTATCGCGAGATTACTGCGGATTACGCTATTGGAGTCTGCGGAGTCTTAAGTCTAGACCAAGAGAGAAAAAGATGTGATCCACTTAGCTACAATCCAACGTCATTTCGCGTATAGTCCGCTAGACATTCGGATGGATCACCAAGTGACCACGTTGGATTGTAGCTAAGTGGATCAAGCATCTTTTTCTCTCTTGGTCCAGACTTATGACTCCGCAGACTCCAATAGCGTAATCCGCAGTAGTCTCGCGATAAATATATTTTTCAAATAAGCGCTGTCAAAAACAATTCTCATTGGTATAGCTATTATTCTTTGTTATATTAATTAGAAAAATTATAAAAATTTATTTCAGATCATTATTTCAAGTTAGAAATATATAAGTTCAAATATTATTTTCACTCAATATTTGACAAAAATTCTCTACATTGAATCAAATGTGGAAAACATTCGATATTGAAATAAAATTAACAAATTAATAGGTATTTTGGACAAATTTTATATTTTATTAATTTTTGCACAACGTTATCGTCTGTTTCGGACTTTATCAAGTGCTCAATCAATTAACAAATCAAACGTACATAAAATAGTGAGAAAAAATAAAAAATTGTTTTCTCGATGGTCTCACTATTTTATGTACGTTTGATTTGTTAATGATTGAGCACTTGATAAAGTCCGGAAACGGACGAAGCGTTGTGCAAGAATTAATAAAATATAAAATTTGTCCAAAATACCTATTAATTTGTTAATTTTATTTAAATAAAGAATGGACATTAACCAACTGAATATTCGATATTGAGTTAGTATACTTTTTATAACAATTGAATGAAATATAAATTAAAAGTTATTTTCTGATTTTTAGTTCGATTTGCTATTAAAGCGTGTTTTTTTTTAGTTTTTTAAACTATATTTTATTTTTCACTTTTTAGTTCGATTTGCTATAAAACCGTCTTTAATATGTACATGTCACACTGGGCCAGAGGGCGTTGTTGGCCTACCGAGTTTGTGCGCCAACTATTTTGAGATTTCAAATTTACATATATAATAAAATAATCCTGGCGATCCTAATCAGGATAATGAGTTAAGCTTATCAAAATATTGTATTGTCGTCGGTTGTTGATAAGTCTACAATGTTTAAAGTAAATCTGAGCGCTTAAAGTGGAGCAAAATCGAGCCCAATCGAGTCAGTTACATAAATACAAACAAACAAACAAACATACAGGTGAAACTAATAAAAAGCGTGTTGAAAAAAATTGTATTTTTAAGATTAAATTATTTTTACTATCATAGGATGTTTTTATTTCTCAATAAGTTACAATTACCTACTGGTTAGTTTTTGATATGTTAATATCTAAAAAATAATATATCGATATATCGTATATATCGATATATTTGCTGCGATATATTTATGTATCGATATAGCGCTATAAGCTATATCGATATATCGATATATTAAAATAATTTGCCATCCCTACTTATTACATCAAATTGAATACTAATTGATTTCATGGTAACATATCTCCATTTGTCTCAAATTGAACTTTTCCAAAACCCATGTTTGTATTAGTTGTTAGTTTGGAAGCTTAACTTGAAATACATTTGAAACTTTCTGAAAAACAACTAGAAAAGATGTAAAGTCGCTTTAACAAAAGTGCCTAATAAGAGCTAATATTTATTTAGCTTTGTTACGTATATGGCGGAATAAACGAAATATGTAGGTATTTAATTGGATATTTGTAGGTTGATTCAGATTTGTTTTGAATATAATGAAACGTAGGCTTTAAATTATATAATTCAATATCAAGGACGAGTATTTATCTATCGCTACATAGACCCATTATTATTAATAAGGTAATTTATTTATCTGATTTAGTAAGTTTTTTCATTATGTGATAGCACTATAGATAATATTAGTTAAATTAAATTATTATTGACGAATTAAAAAGGAAAATTGTACACAAAGGATTGTGAAAAAGAACAATCGAATCAAACAAGCAAAGAAGATTAAAACGGTATAGAATATGTGCAATCAACGTATACAGAAATAAATATACAATTACACTTGTATGATAGGCTCAATCAGTTTAAGCACATGCATATTATATTTATTATGACTATAATAGGTAGTAAAGAAAAAAGCTTAAAGTTTTATTTACGTTATAGATATCAGAACACCTCTGCTTAAATATGTAAGCAGAGCCACCTTGTTTATCTCTATGACTTCTAGTACTTTTCAAAACATGTACCACAGCTATCTTTCATCTGGACACAACCCCAAAGTTTCTTTCTTTTCACGACAGCATTGTGTCTGATTTGCAGGTTATTAGTCTCTTGAATCACTATAATTCAAAAAAAAACTCTTGACTGATTTAAATATACTAAATTAAGTGGGTCCTCAATTTTGTGTAATTGATTTTCAAAAATTTTATTGTAAATTGAATGAAGAACGTTTTGGTGATGATGTATGCATTCCTATTGCGTTTCTCCAGATAAAGCAGTCATTTTAACTGCTCTATTTGACACCCACCTTAGCCCATATATTGTACGAGATTGAAAGCTGGGTGGGTTGTAGTTGGCCACAACCCCCCCATTTGGACAAGGGCGTTGTCCATTTCACAGATCCATTACAACGCCGCCTGTTGAGGCTACAATCCTCTTAAGTAAACGAATTTTTACAGCAAATAATAAATATTCCATTTGATGAAAAAACATTAATTAAAAAAATAAATTAAAAAACTTTCTGAAAAATACGATTTATTTTCATAATTACCTAAGTAAAAAGTAGAAAACACCTCCCCGGAAAAAGTCTACACTCATATTATGATCTAAAAATAAAAGTCGGTTCGCTTTTTAACTTAAAGTGTATTAAAAAACACACATGCTTTTATTTTTATTATTCTGAGTATAGATATTTTTCGAATTGTGAATAAAAATTTATTTCTAGCCTCTTAACTCATTTTGAAATTACAGTGTATTTTTAGAGCCTTAGATATCATATTTTGATATATATATTTTTTTTTAATTATTTTTTCCCAGTAAATGGATTAATGCATTTTTTGGCGATTGGAGAAAAAATTATTTTCATCTTTTTAGTGCTTTTTGAAATAAAATCGAGTTTTTTAAAAGCTTTTTACTTTATCCATAGCGAAGCTCTCTGGGATAAAGTATTATTGTTTAGTGTTTGTTTATTTTATACATTTTAGTTTTTGAAGTTTGAATTTAATGTTCTTAGAGGGTCCATTAAATATTAGATAGTTCAGCTTGATTTATATAATATATCTTATTATTAATTAAAAAGCTCTTGTTATCGATAATAGCATTGTTTGATTTTATTATATAAGATAAAATCAATGAGACTGTCTTCGCCTTGATTTGAGATGTTATAGATAATTTTTTTTATTTGGCAGAGTCCTTCATTGTCTCTCAACAATTCTTGTCTTTAATATCTCAATCCAAGTAGATGACACTCTCATTGATTTTTATTACTTCTTATTTAATCCAGTCAAATTGTGTTTTTATCAGGAAAGTTTTAGGGTAGTTCTGATTTTTTGCATATATATGTTTTTAGGGGCGCTTAATCCAAATCTGAGGTCTGCTGCCAAAATTTCGTGACAAAACATTTTAGAAATGCAAAAAAAGTAAAAATGTTCATTTTTTGGCGGTTTTTCGGTTATAACTGTAAAAATGAAAAATGCTCGATATTTATAAATCTGTCTTTTAACAAAAAAGTGGTACAAGTAAACGTTCAAGTCAACAAAATTTCCTAGAGAATGAGATAAGAATCAAATTTCTAGGATGAGTATCTTTCATTTTATGAAGGAAAAGTTGCGATTTTTTGCAAAAAAATCGCTATTTTTTATAAAAAATTGCAGTTTTTCAAAACTTAAACCTCATTGCGGCACGGATTACCATTTATCCAATTAAGATGAAGTTTTGTTTGAATTGTAGCAAATTTATTCTAGTTTAAAAATGTATATAGTGGTCTTTGTCGAAAACGTGCTCCATCATGGTCAAAATGGGAAAATGTCGAAAAAAGTGCGACTTTTTGGGTGATCCGAAGGGGCTGCCCAGGTCATCATTTTGATTTTTTTAATGTTCCTTTCAGATTATACAATATACATATATTGATTCAATAAAACACACTTGGAGACACATATAGGTACTGTCTTTTTCTAAAACTTGACTTCAGGTTCTAGGCATCGGATTGGTATAAAAGAGGTGTGATGACTTAGGAATTTATTAAAGTTTAATAAGAAATAAATTGTTAAATTTGTAATACACATTTTTTGATATATGGAAAAAAATACGAACATAAGCAAACTTTATAATTTTAAGATAAAGAATAATTTCTTTATTTTTCAAATGTATCTTACATTTTATTTTTATTTTTCTCAATAAATTTAATTTAATTTAATACAGAAATTTTGAATTAAACAATAAGGTACATGTAACACTTTATTTCCAATATCTTAAAATTACAAAGTTTGCTTATGTTCTTATTTTTTTTCCATACATCAAAAAATGTGTGTACAAAATGTAACAATTTATTTCTTTTATTATAAAGAGAAACAAAGAGGTTGTCCTCTGCTTGATGCAAATAAAAACACACACACATATGTAGGAAGTTAAAATTAAAAGAAGTTGCAAACACATACAGTATATTGAAACAGGTTAGTCTTTAAAAAAGACTATTGATGAAAATGCTTTTTTAAAATAATAAGGTTAGTTCTGAAAAGAACTATTGTCCATATGCTTTCAAAATAAGAATGATGTCTCAATATATATGTGTTCGCCAATGAAATAATGAAAAATCCACTTACTTTAGAATGGGACAACGCTTGTCAGCATTTCAAGGCTGATGTCTGTGCCAAAGGCTTTTGTAGGCGCTGGGTCAGCCTGGGAGCGGTTTCCATAGGATGTTCTTTGTTCAGATGCTGGAGCAAGAGTGGCAGATATTACACGTTCACGAAACTATTTATGCGAAGAGATCTGAGACGCTCGAGCTCTGTGAGCCAATGAGAGCCCGCCTAATATCGCCTTGATTTAGATATAAGTTAAGTGAAGTTTGTCGAGTATGTTTAGCTTATAGTCAGTTGGAAATAAGCCCTGGTCAAGATGACATGCTGATTGATGTGTTAGCTTGTCGATTTGATAGTGAAGTGCGTACGATGTATTAATTAATTACGTGTATTATGATGTTGCGCAATGGACGACCCCTAGACACGAATCTGTATATAACCCCTTTTTGTAAATAAATATATATATAAAGAAGTGAATGTGTGTTATTGTTATTTCACCCCTATGAGCGAAAAGGGTGAAACCCGCACGCCTTCTACAAGTGGAGGCCTGTCCAGGATAAATCGTAGAGGTGAAGCCCCGCCTCTTACAGATGGGTGCTCGCGTCCGGGATGAATCATAAAAGTTCATCTTACCGGGAACGATTTGATGACGAAATGACGGAACGTGACGGGATTCTTGTTGATATTCTGGTGAAAAGGTATGTGCCCAGGAAAATGGAAGAATCTTGGCCAGCATGTCAATATCGAGAGAAACTTGACAGACTTCGATTTTAGAGGACGTCAAAAGCTTTTTAAACTTATTTTGATGAAGAAGGCAATCGACACGAGGGCGTGAAGTGAAGCTCTTCGAAGGCTTTAATTTTGGCGCCGCTAGTCGAGAGCGCAAAGCAAAAGCCGTTTGCAGTGACTCTCCTCAATCGGACCTGGTAATTATCTCTTCGATATTATGCTTGCCCACAGACCTCGACAAGAAGTGTCTTTGCCAGAAACTTCGTGGTAAGCACGTCCGATTTTGACCGGATCTGAAAAGGGTGCACGGGACTTCATCAAAAGACACGCGTGAACGACGGACAACCAGCTAAACAGCTGGGGAGATGAATTCTCTCGGAGCTTCGCGAAGCCGGAATTCGATTGAAAAGTTCGACGGAACGGGGAGCATTTCAATCGAACAGTGGATCAAAGAGATTCAGGATTTAGTTGAAGAATCCGGATGGGGTTCGACGGAACTATTTTTTCTGGTGAAGATGTCGCTAGCAGGCTATGCGAAAGATTATATTCAAAGCGAAAGAGGTTTGACTTCTGGAGTTTGTTTCGAAAGCAGCTCTGAAGAGGAATTCTCGCAAAAGATGAAAAAGACGACGAGGACGAGCCGACGAGATGTTGAACGACGCAAAGAGGATTGCTTTGTCCATAGCGGAGGTTTACGAAGAAGATGTTTCATTTTGCAGAAAGCCACTTTCAAGGCCGATTACAGCACGACGACGACGACGACGATGTTGAACAAAGCAAAGAGGATTGCTTTGTCCATAGCGAGGTCTACGAAGAAGATGTTTCATTTTGCGAGAAAAGTTCCCTTTCACCGGCTGCAGCAGGACGCCAACGAGGACGACGCCGATGACGACAGCAACGAGAGAGGTTTAGCAGAAGAAATCGCCGATGTCGATTTGGATGAAGACGAGGATGCTGGCGAGGAGGACGTAGTTGATTTGGGTGAAAGTGGTGTGAAAGAAATTGCCTACTTGCCGGATGAGCTGAAAGAAGAATTTGAAGAATTAACGCCAAGGAAAGTACTTGAAAAAGGTGAATTGTTTGAGGATGAGAGCCAAGACAGAGAAATAGAAAAAAACAATTTAATTATGGATTTGCGAGAAGAAAGAAGAGTCAACAAAGAGATGAAAGAGTGCTCTTTGTTAGAAACAAGGGGTAAAGAAAGATACGCAACGAAGGATGAATAATAACCGCCTGGTGATAGCAACAAAAGGTGTGACGCATACTGAGCAAGTGATATTTCAAAAATCATTTATAATAAACGCTATTTTGTGAAAAATATTGGTGAATATATACGTTTGAGGTGTTCTGAAAATAATTTTTATTTTTGATCGAGGAAAGATGTCACGGATTTTTGCGCCAGGTGCGCGGTTCGTGGGTTCACGGGTGTGTGTTTGCGCGTATGTGTTTGTGAAAAAGTGTCTTTCAGTGAGTGCCAAAAGTTATTCGAGACCCGACTTGAAAATGAACACGTGTTTGAACAATACGAGACGTGAAAAATGGATAAAGGTTTTCTTGAATAATTATTGTAGCTAGATTAAAATTTATAATTTAATTTAAATTATGAGGACGAAATTTTTGATTAAGATTGAAGTTTGAGCAATCAATCGTTCTTAAATTTTTTTGGTTTTTGTTTGAAAATTAGTTTGTTTTTATGAAGTACAATTTTATTTTCAGAACGTCTGAATGATTAATTTTGATTTCAATTTTGAAAGAGGAATGAGTTCAGAGTTTATAGGTGAGATTTTAATAAAGAATTTGAATTTGACGACGAGATATTCAATTCAATTCCAAAATTTAAATTCGAAGAAATTTTAAAATTAAAGATGGGAATCTTGAGAAATTTTATATTTGATTCGGGTTAAATTTTAATGAGATCATTTGAAGAGAATTTTAAATTTAAATTTTTGATGATTATTAATTAAATTTAAATTAAACGTTGAAGAATTTAATTTTTGAATTAGAGGAATGCAACAATTTAGATACAAGAGGAAGTCTAATACTTTATTATTCTTATAGATGTGGAGATCATCATTTTTGTTAAAATGATCTTCTTTTAAAATTAAGTAACATATTATTTCTATATAATTATTATGTTTAAGACGTTGAAAATTGCTTTACGTGTTAAGAGTGATTTGATTTAAATTGTATAGAGGGATTTTTCATACGATTTTTGTGGACTTTAGTATAATTTGATTTTCTATACAGGATTGGGATTGTTTTGTTTTAACGGGTCGTTAAAAGTTTTTAGGATGGCCGTGTAGGAAGTTAAAATTAAAAGAAGTTACAAGCAATATACAGTATATTGAAACAGGGTTAGTCTTTAAAAAAGACCTATTGATGAAAAATGCTTTTTAAAATAATAAGGTTAGTTCTGAAAAGAACTATTGTCCATATGCTTTCTAAAAATAAGAATGATGTCTCAATATATATGTGTTCGCCAATGAAATAACGAAAAATCCACTCACTTTAGAATAGGACCGCCTTGGCAGTATTTCATAGGTTGATGTCTGTGCCAAGGCTTTTAGTAGGCGCTGGGTCGCCTGGGAGAGCGGTTTCCTATAGGGATGTTCTTTGTTCAGATGCCGGAGCAAGAGTGACAAGATGTTGGCACGTTCACGAAATATTTATGCGAAAGAGACTGAGACGCTCGAGCTCTGTGAGCCAATGAGAGCACTGCCTAATATCGCCTTGATTTAGATATAAGTTAAGTGAAGTTTGTCGATATGTTTAGTTTATAGTCAGTTAAAGGCATCGTGCCTGGTCGATGACATGCTTATCGATGTGTTAGCTTGTCGATTTGATAGCAAGTGTACGATGTATTAATTAATTACGTGTATTACGATGTTTTAACGACGACCCCTAGCACACGAATCTGTATATAACCCCTTTTGTAAATAAATATATATATAAAGAAGTGAATGTGTGTTATTGTTATTTCACCCCTATGAGCGAAAAAGGGTGAAACCCGCACGCCTTCTACAAGTGGAGGCCTGTCCAGGATAAATCGTAGGGGGTAAAACTCCCTCGCCCCCTATCATATATAGATCTGAAATTTTATATATCTGTATATATATTATTTACTGTTTGAGACTATAGTTTCGAAGGCTTGACCTTCATCATCAGTCTTTTAATTATAAATATTATTTTTCATAGGATCAGTATAGCGTGGATATTGAAAATTTTTCTTCTTTGTCGGCTGGTTGTAGGTAGAATTAAAAAAATTTAATTTAATTTTAATTCTACCTAGCTAACCAGCTGAGAAAAAAATTTAAAAAATTTTCAATATCCACGCGATACCTACTAATCCATGAAAAATAATATTTATAGTTAAAAAGACTGATGATGAGGGCCAAGCCTTCGAAACTAAAGACTCAAACAAATAAATAATATAAATACAGATATATAATTTCTATATAAATATATGTGTGTATGTTTATTTGCATCAAGCAGAGGACAACCTCTGTTTCTCTTTATGAATCAACAACTCTGCTATTCTCGGCAAAATAAAAACTTTTCAATATTTCTAGTTCAACTGTAATAAATTCCCTAACTTATGACACCACTTTTATTCCAATTCGATGCCTAGAACCAGAAATAAGTTAAGTTTTAGAAAAAGAAAGTAGGTGGCTCGATTTTTTTACTCCATTGTATAAACAAATGTTTTTAACAATAGATTTTATTTTATACTATATTAGATAGAAATTTGTTATAATTTTCTGAATGCGTGAGTTGGAGTACTTGTACTCCAGCTCGGCGGGCAATAGAAAGCCAGACATCGTGGCAAAGGATGCGTCGGGGGTGGTGTGGGTTTTGGACGCCCAGATCGTATCCGCGCTTGTAGGACTGGGTGTTGCCCACCGAAACAAAATAGAAAAATATAGGGGCAACTCCAGTCTGGTGGATAATATTGCGGAGCGATTTGGCGTCGGGGCGGGCTCGGTCAGGGTCGAGGCCATCACACTCTCGTGGAAGGGAGTGTGGTGGCATAAAGCGGTGGAGTCCCTCATCGCCCTGGGTATATCCCAAAAAACAACAAACAATTTGACATATATGGCGATGAGGGGATCTCTCTTTAATTTTTACACTTTCAGCAAAAGAACATATAGAGCGGATGGCGTATGATTATTTTTTGTAAATACAAAAAAAAAAGAGAAATGTGAAATGTGAGTCAGGATTAATCCTGGCTCTCTCAGGCACCCGCTTAGAATCTGAATTAATTTGTTCTGAAGCTGAAAGTGTGAAAGATTTGTAAATAGATGTGTGTAAGTAAGAGGCGGCCCGCTCCTCGGAGGCCCAATAAACAAAATATAAAAAATACTGTATACTCATCACAGAAAGCTAAGAATGTAAGATTTCAAAAAAATCGACATTTGGATCGAATTTCTATTACAAGATTTTACCCAGCCTAACAGAAGGGAATGGAATCAAGCTATCGGAAAAACATGTAATAAAAAAGTTGATATATTGACTGAACTTTTGATATTTAATCGAAGACTTCTGGACGTTAAATTCTCCCTATTGATGATAAATATAGAATGGTTGCCTTAGGGTGGCCGGGTGGAGGCGTGAATGGCTCTCGGCTCATATGGCCTCTCGGAGTCATTTTAATTAAGCGCCTCCAAACGGACCATCGAACAGCTCAAGGGATGGACGGCTTGCTTAATTGAAAACAAATGCTCTCCATTTTTTTTTCTTTTAATTTGCCTCAATTGATTTCAATACGTGCTGAATAATTTGAACACACCCTTTGCAACAATTTCACTCAACACTGTTTATTTTGATATATGATTTGGTTAAGTTTAATTTTAGAAATCGGATTGCGTCTCTTTATGGTTGTTAGCCTATCAGGCTGAAAATTTAAATACATTTATTTATTCAATCGAACCTTAATTTTTTGTACACATTTAACGATTAGATGACTTTTCCTTGAAAATACCGCTACGTTTTGAAAAATTTTCTACTCTTATTAAACGAGCAAAAATTGTTTTTCTAAATATTTCAATCAAAAGTTATAAAAGCAGAAAGCTCAAAATCTAATGTTTTTCTTTTAAAAAATTCATTACTTTACCACCAGAATGAAATATGTAAGGCCTTAAATCAAGATCTTGATTTAAAATTTTCCATAAAGTGGACAGAGAGCTGTTTGGTCCTTCTTCGATACTTTTTTTTATGAAATTGATGAGAGAAGGAGTTACACCAAAGAGGTGCATCCCCTAAAGGCCTGGGTTTGCCCCTTCAGCATAAAAAGGAGAAGAGGTGATTTTATGGGCTGTGTTGGTGTCGAAGGGGTGGGTGAGGGTCTTAAATAGATGAAAGTTCTAAGTCTCGGGAAAGGCGGTATAGCTGGAGACGAGTTCCAGAATCTGGAAGTCATGGGAGGGTCTTAAGCAGCTGAAGGTCGCGGGAAATGCGGTAGCTGGAGACGAGTTCCAGAATCTGAAAGTCATAGGGATAAATGAGTTTGCTCTACAGCGACGATATTTTCTTCGGTACGCACTCTTTTTCGACTCACAGATTGAGCTACATCAAGTAGTGTAAACAAGGTGTGAAATCGATCCATTATTCTCCCAATTATTTGTTCAGATGGACGGTGATGTCGATCGTAAAATGGTCTCAGTAATCTGTAAGTTTCACGAACAGAACCACAATGTTCATAATAAATTTGCACAATTTGTTCAATAGCTGCTCTGACGTTAATCTTTTCATGATGAATTGACAAACATTACTGAATAAACACATAACTTCTCAACTTTGACACATGTTGACTAGATCAGAAATTTTACCATGCAAAAAAAACACCCTTTATATTATATATAGTATAGCGATCAAACAACACTTATGGACTTAGTAACCACATCCTCACTCTGTTGATATTTCCTTATTTTGAATTGCTCGCCTATTTATAGTTGACCATAATTTCTCTCTGGGCAACTTTCATGGTTTTGATTACTTTGAATAATAACATAAACTAATATAGCTCAAATGGAATGTTGACCTTTCAATTCTCGAAAAAAATGTTGTTTTCGAAATAAATATTGGTAGCAAAGTTAGGCATGGAAAAAATAAAATTATAATCCCTACAAGAAAAAGAAAATATATATTAGGTATTTTTTTTTTTACTATACACGCTGTTTCATAATTGAATGTCGATATTGAAGGGGCTTAAACTGTGCATGATTTTAAGACAAAAGGTTGATATTAAGATAGATAGGCTTCACGTACAGATAATTAATTGTTGTTCTTTATTTTTTTACTGGAAAACAGTTTGAGATATGAAAAATAGTCAAGAAATCTTTTTTATTATAAAATGAAGCACCATTAATAATATGATTTTAATTTTTGAAAAAAACAGTGGCGTATTATTTTACTCATCAATCAAAATAATCAGGGTGAAATTGATTGGGACGCCAATGGCTAAAACTGAAAAATTCGTTTTTCCCCCACAAAAGATGTGTTTCTACGCCGAGGTTACACCAACCAACTTTTTTTAAAATATCTAATGTAATTTCGAAGTACTTAAAAAACAACACATTTTTCAAAAAAAATTTAACACACTGTATATTAAAAATAAAGCAAAAACGTACGGACGTATGAAATTTGTGTCTTAAAATCTAGCACAGATTAACCCCCTTTAATATTGACATTCAATTATGAAAGACTCTGTATAGTAAGTCACAGTGGGGATTTTTTCTAATGTTTAAAAAATAAAAATAAAACAAGTCAAGAATTCGCTGATTTTTTCGCTCTTTCATTAAAGAAAAAATAAAACAACAAAATAATATATACCTACCTGTATATAAAATTTATTTATTATTATTATTTTATTTTTTATTTTTATTTTTGAAACAAGAAAAGTAAAAAGAAACGTCATCGCTAAAGCGTGAAAAGTCAGATCACTTGAAAGGTTGATATAATATATATATATATATATACCCTTAGAATGAAAATATGGCTGTCAAAAGTCAAATTGAATAAATAGAAAACTCTTGAAATTTTTCCGCTGTTTCATATTTTTTTGATTAAAGAGATTTTTCCTGATGATTTTGATGTGATATCTTCAAGAACAAATTATGATAATAATAGATACCTATGTCAAATTCACAGATCTAAATGTATTATGCTTCTCCCCTTTTATCAATCCACAAATATATATTTAGTTCAACATTTCTCAAAATAGACAATTTACACATGTTTAATCTAAATTGCCGAAAATACATTTTAAATAATTGCCTTGTAATATCATCCCCGTTTTGATAAAAAAAATAGATTACATAATTACATATGTGTAATTTCAACTCTGTAACTCAAAGTTCTGAGCTGAAAGGTGGTCAAAAATGGCTCGAAAGTATTGGTGTACACTGTACAGCCTGCGTGCGTCCTATGCTCGAATTTGGCCGCCCCTCTCTGTATGTGTCTTTTAATTTCTTTATGATTTACGATTAAAAATATTTGTTTATTCCATATAATAGGGCTTGCGAAAAATTTATTCGTCAATATGGGGTTCTAAATGAAAAAAGGTTGAAAGTGCTGTTCCAGAAATCCCCTGATATTTAACACTTTCATTGTGATGACGTCACATGGGGTTGACCAATCAAAGCATAAATTTAAAAATGTTTTAATAAGAAACTTACACGTGTATTAAATCTCAAAAATCTCACCTTTTTGAAGGCATAACTCCCTTCAACATCTAATTTAACATAGGAATCTAATTTTCATTCTTAGATACTGCTTTTTGTTTTACTTAACATACGGATCATGTTTTTTTACTGTTTATATATAAACTTCTATAGTATATCAATACTAATAAAGTGTATTTTTGTACGTTTATATTATTACTAATGAAGGATTAGAAAAAAAAACTTTGTGGAAAAGTGTAGAGAAAAGCTCAAATGATAAGTCATACATAGTTTGAGTCATAGAGAATTGTTTAAAGGATATTTTGGAGGGTTTTGCAAAGTTAGAAAATGGAAAGGGGATCACTTGGATTAGAATGGTATATGGAAGTTCTAAAGAAATGAAAAAATTATTTAGGTTAGAATGGAATAGAGGCAAGCATTTGCGTTAAAGCAGTCTTAGAACGAATTACAGCATTGTAAGGTTCTTGTTCGATCTCCGGTCAATCTTTATGTCTCTAATAAAAAATAAATGATTTATTAACATAATTAATTTAAGTTATTTAACTTTGTTTAAAAAGATTTTGTATCTAAAGGCCCCGCATTCACTGTATCTGCATTGATCTTCCTCTTTAAAAAACGAAATATATAAATACATTTTCTTTTAATTTAGTTTTAAATACCTATCATTTAGATAAGAGGATAAGTCAAAAATTAACTACACTTTTCGTTCTACAACTTTATTAAACTTAGAAAGAAGGCGACCGCACGCGCATGCGTTGAGTTGGCCCGTCTGTGGCCACGTGTGCTGAATTTAATCACGATCGCGTCAGTTGTCGTCTAGCTATAACAGCATAAGCATGTCAGCTCAACTATCAGATTGCACCAAAGAGGAGCAACGAGGAGTGCTCAGAGGGTGTGAAAGGTGCTGAAATTCACCGGAGACTTTTGTCACAATACGGGGGAAGTGCTTTATCTCGTAAAAGCGGTTTTTTATGGATCGAAATGTTTAAAAGTGGCCAAACGAGCGTATCACAAAAAGAAGGAGCTGGGCGACCGTCAACTTTGACGCTTTGAGACGATGGAACACCCTCCCTACAGCCCAGATCTCGCTCCCTCAGACTTTCATCTCTTTGGAGCGCTCAGGGAAGCTTTGAGAGGTCTTCGATTTGCCTCAGACATGAAAGTTCGGGATGCGGTGCAAAAGTGGCTTCACGACCAACCGAAAACCTTCTACCAGGAAGGCATCAGGAAGCTTGTGGCTCGCTGGACCAAGTGCATTGCTAAATATGGAGACTATATCGAAAAATATTGTATCTGTTGTACACCTATCTTAGTTTAATAAAGTTGTAGAACGAAAAGTGTAAGTAATTTTTGACTTATCCTCATATTTCTGTCATTTTAATATACCTGCCCTAGAGTGGCAACTAACAAGAAAATTTTACTACTCAGTTTCAGGGTCCAAAAATAATACATGGAAGATATTATATAATAAGAATTTAATTTTCTAGTTCGTATAACCAGAAAAAAAATCGTCCAACAATCCGAATCATAAGGCAACTTAATTTCTCATTTTTTATCGTATGGAGAAGATTAATATTTTTTCCAGTAAATTTAAAATAGAATTGAATTGCTTCACTGCCTTGAATGCCCCTATAAATATTTCATAAAAAAAAAAAATGGAAAGACCAAGTGAAGGAAATGTACCTCAGAGTGCTTCCGAATGTGTTAAGTGGCATTTGAAATGCATCATGCACCACTTTAGACCCCACTAGATCTAGTATAGCGCGCGTACATCAGACCACTTCCGCCAATCAAAGGTTCCCCCATTTTTCTCCCACCACTTATGATTCATATGATATATGCCCTTTCTGCACATGGGCTCTCTCTAGTGGCAAGGAATGCTTTTTCCGGTTCTTTTAGTAAACGCCTCTAATGACAGATACATGGATATGAAATCCATTTAATGGCCGTGGTCACTGGTCTTGTATCCTCAAATATCTCAATTGCATAAATAAATAAATAAACGATCCGTTTATATGAAGATAAAATTAATCAATAATAAATTTTGTATTTTTCATAAAATTTGTATATTTTATTAAGCATTTTGGTATTACATTGGAGATGGTGAATTTCGATTAAAAATAATTCTTTAGTTATTTATCTCCCAGCATGCGATATTTTATTAAATCATCTTATGAAGTATTTTGCTTGAGTTGTTTACCATAAAAGTCTTTTTGATTTTAAGTCGATTCTTCCACGTTTTTAGCAATTGCCATTAATAGTCAAAACTTCAAAAATGGAATGCAATAAGGTTATTCCTCTAGTATTAGATAAGAAACGATTGTTATTTTTTATTTTAAGTCGTTTCCTCCATGTCTTGAGCAATGGTTGCCAATAATAATCGAAACGTCAAAAATCCAATGCAGAATTGTTATTCCTCAAGTATTAGAAGAGAATCGATGGCTATTTTTGATTTTAAGTCGATTCCTCCATGTCTTCAGTAATGGTTACCAATAATAACCGAAACGTCAAAAATCCAATGTAGAATTGTTGTTCCTCAAGTATTAGATGAAAATCGATGACTATTTTTGAATTTAAGTCAACATGGACTGCAAATAGCAAGTAATATTTGATTAATAATAAAGGAATACACATATAAATATTTCATATGACATTGGATAAAGTTTAGCAACGATCCGTTGCAGTTTATTTTATTTTTTATTATTAATAATCATATTAACCCCAAGGATGTATGCACTTCATCCTAAAAATAATATTTCTGGTCCCCTACTATGGATTTAGTAGTTGAATAGTCTGAATTTTCAGCTCCAGTAGTTTAACGACTGAATTTTTCGGAGGAATTATTACTACTTAAACTATGAACCTTGTTTCGCAATTCTTTTTTACAAATACATCAACATTCCCTAAACGCTCTATCAAACATTTCAAACAATTAATTGGAGGAAAAAACTTTTTCAAGACTTGGTACCCATATCTGCAAATATGGCTATTTTTTTTTGTCAGTGAACGACTAAAGTTAGAAAGCTGAAACTTGGCTTAAAAGTGAAGTTTATTAATATATATTTGTGTGTTTAAGTTTAAGCTCATGATTATAACGGTTTGATTCGTTTTCTGAGTCTTTTAACTCGAAACTACAAATCTAAAATCTAATCTGTCCTTTGTTTTGAAAATACAATTATTTTGATTTTAGATTTAATTTTCTACGACCTGGTGCTATTAGGAAAGTAGGCCCCTGTTGAATTCAAACGTCATATATGGAGCTATACAATGGTTGCCATTGAAATTTGGAGTTTCTAAAAATGCATTTTAAATAACTAATCCTTATCCTTAAGGACGTTCCCTAATATAGCTTAGATGTAGTTCGCTCTTTCCCCTACTCTCACATGTGCAGAAAGGCAAAAATATTTTCACTGCGTCGTTTCTCGGATCTGGCAACATTGCATTCTTATCGACGCTAAAAGATAAAGAATAACAAAAAACAATTCATAAAACAGCTCAATGAGAAATTCCAGATGAAAACAGTATATTAGTTACTTTGAGAGAATTCGCTAAAAATCTCAAAAGCACCAGCTGAAGAAGTTTTTTAGATATGGAAAAATTGAGTAATTTTAGTGCGACGTTGCCAAGTGCCATCTCTCACTTGCTATGATATGAGAGAAAAAATGAAAACCATCAAAAGTACCTATATTTTAACATTTTTCATACAAAACGAATACCGCTTGATACAATTATTTTAGCAGAAAAATATTCAGTTAATGATTCTCAGTTTTTCAAAATAATTTCAAGAAAATTACGATTGTTATTTAATGAAACAGTCGCTTTAACATTCAACAAACAGTCGCTTTAGCAAGGACTATTGAAAAAAATTTCTACGTATAAAGGACACTTATAAATATGTGTATACAAAGTTTTAAAAGGATTGCAAGAAAATCGATTTATTAGGAAACGTCCTTAAGACATGTATATATACCTATATTATTCATAAGAAGGAAAAATATAATTCTAATAGGATCTCACTAAATCGGCATTGCTTCCGAAAGATGAATAATAAATAAATAAATAAACTATTTAAAGAATTTTAAAGTCTATTTTTCTGCCTTGTTGATATATTAAAAAGATTCTATATTTACTCTCTTGAACTCACAAATCGAAAATATTATCCCGTGTTCACTATTCACATTAAAAACATTTTAATTGAATGTTATATTATTCTATAGAAAAAGAAGAAAAATGCTTTTAGTCAAAAATAACAGAAAATAAGAATGCAAATTGTAAAAATAATAAATCATAGCAATGTACGCAAAATCATTAGTAAAAATAAATTAAGTGAATTCTTCAGTTATTTCTGGAAAGAAAAACATTCAATAATTTATTCTCTTGATACAAAACAACTCCACCCAATGGTAAAACGAAAAACTGTCCAGCATGTGTGAATAGGTTAATACTATCAGGCCAATTATAATTCTCTCTACTTATTTAATCTTCAATATTACCCTATAGCACACATTTCAAATGCTTTCCTCTGCCTTGGGAAAAAAACGTCCAGTTTTCCCGTGTGGCTCCATACATATGTTCTCAGCAATATCTTTCTATTTTCCAGGCTAATTGATGAAGTGATGAAGAGCATTATAATTTTTGTTTTGATTTAAAACGCTCATTTTAATTATTATCATTTCCGTCCATAATTTAATTTATAATTTGAAAGTTTATATTGGGAAAATAAGGACAAGTTTTTATGTGTGACTTTTTTATTTATCCACCAACGTTTCGTCGACTTTGCCGACTTCTTCAGGGCTTCAAATAGTCATGTCACACATTCGTTTAAATTTTCTTCTTACCTTCGTTACCATTGAAGGCCATCAGAATACAATTTTCAAAAGATATTTGGCACATTCACAAAAAATACAATTTTTTTTCTCTTTTTAATAACAACCTTATCAATACAGAACAGAACAGTAATCACTTCTTACAAAAAATAGAATAAAATATTTTTCTTTTTATCCCTATATACAAAAATCTCAACTTCGAATAAATTAAACTTATATATTTTAATATGGACAAGCCTTGATTTAATTACTTTCGAACTTCATCCATGCCACGCTACGAGGCATGTTTCTAAAGTAAGAACCGTTTTGAAATTAAAAAAAAACAAGTATACTTTTCATAATAATTTTATTTTCACATGGAAGCATGTATCTTAATCTACATTTCGACATAGATTCCACCAATATTAAGGCATTTATTGTATCTTTCCACGAGCTTTTGGATTCCCTCCTCAAAGAATTCTGATTGGACATCCGCTGCAACTTTCGATAATTTAGTCGTTCGGTCACAATTGTATAAAGAACACCTCTTGACATTAGAGGAAACAAATCAGATGGTACTCAAATGGGTTAGAACATTTAAAGATGGCCGCACGAATTTTCATGACGAGGAACGAAGTGGGCGACCTTCTGTCATTATTGAAGATTTGCTTCGTCGTCATCTGATTTATTTCCTCTAATGTCAAGAGGTGTTCTTTATGCAATTCTGACTGAACGACTAAATTATCGAAAGTTGCAGTGGATGTCTAATCAGGCTGCAGACTTCTTTGAATACAAAAGCTCGTGGAAAGATACAATAAATGCCTTAAAAATGGTGGAAACTATGTCGAAATGTAGATTAAGAAACAGGCTTTCATGGGAAAATAAAATTGTTATGAAAATTATACTTGTTTTTTTTTTTATTTCAAAACGGTACTTACTTTAGAAACATCCCTCGTATTTTATTTCCCAGCTCTTTAAGAGTGACTGATCCCAGATAACAAGTATAATAATAAAACTTGAGTAAGATACGAGGTAGGTATCTTACTCAAGTTTTATTATTATATTAAAATGTTTCACCTAGAACCAACACCGAACTCCTTAAAAGTTCCAGATAACAAGCTCTGGAATGGCTTAGACTAGCCTCTTTATAGAACATTGCACCAGTCACGCAAAGTTACCGAATTAAAGCTCCGGTCGATCATTTTTTCTTATAATATTTTTTATTTTTCACAGTAAAAACTATCCTGATAATATTGCAATTATTTTATTCCTCCACCCGCTTAGAGGCACAAGTCCTCAGTGGCTAGATCCTCCAAACATCAATACAATCTAACTACAACAAACATCAATACAAATTAACTATAATAATTTTACAAAAAAATATATAGAGAAGCATGCTCATTAAAACAAATAAAATGACCATAAATTTCCATCAAAAGACAAAAAGTAATTTAAAAAATTCCGCGTAAAAACTCGATACCAAGAGCAAACGGCGCATTAGCCACCCCAGCATTTGTCATAAGTTATTAAGGAAACCTGGCCAAAACCTTAACCTCTCTCTACCTCAGCTAATCTCTGCTTGTGAAAACTAAAGAATTCTAAGACTTAAGACTTGACAAATAGTATAATTGATTTAATCATAGGGGGCAGAGGACTATAAGTAGTACAAACTGTTCCACAAATCAATGCCAGATCTTACAAATGAATGCGAACCTATATTAATATCTGAATTAACTAACTCGATATGTTGCTCAAAATTTAGAATATTATTCAAGATACTTCTACAATTTGCTACTAGGGACTTAAATCCCTGATTTCTATTTCTAAAAATTCTCCTTTTACCCCGTTCATCTAGTTTTTTTGATATTATAGTATACTATAAATACACATCTTTCCTAACTTGTAGAAAAAAAGACTTATTTAAATTAATTCCATAAAAAAAATGACTAACTAAATACCTCAAACTTCAATATAATACGGGTTTATTTTTTGTTCGCCAAGCTGTTCGGCTTCTGTGCCTATCGAATAAAAAATTTCATTTATTTTCCAAGCTCTTCGATTTCTTTTACTAGAATTAGTTTTATTTCTCAATCGCTTCTGTTTTTGTTTGTTTTTCTCTTTGATTCGATTTGCTTCTCTAAAAGAATTGAGAGATTTTTTTTTCTACCCTCCCTCAATCGTCCACATATGTTTTTGCACTTAACAACGTCGTTTTGGATTATTTATTTATATTCTCGGTTTTAATTATCCTAGTAAGTGGTGTTTACAAATTCGATACCTCTCCCGGGAAGACACTATGTTCGCTTTTAACGAGGATTCCTGACAAGGAGCCAGGGATATACAAATTCGTGGACGCTTGTTTTTTTTATCCTCCAAGTGGCATACTTAATTGTATTCTTTTTTCGTCTCATATAGTTGTATAATTGATATTTTGTGAGATAAAACGCTAGGAAAACATGACACATTGACGATTATGTTCATTCGAGATAAATTAATCAAAAGTAATTCGTTCTTAAGTATAAATCAATTAGGTTTTCCTCTGCTTGATACAAATTAACATATACCTCTATAAGTGGATAATGATGAATGTCGAATCGTTTTTCGTTTCTTATCAACTCAAAATAAACTGACGTTTTCTGATGTTTCCATCCACTTGACTTTACCATACAACCGGGCCCCTCACTTATATTTAATATTTAATAAAATTATTTATAATCATCTAGGGGAGGGGGGTTAGTTTTTTCCATTTTTAGACTCCTGGGGTCCCACTGATTACGTAAACAAAGTTTGGTTGAGTTTGGTACAAGAGCCTATATTTTCATTTTTTGACTCTACACCCCCCCCCCCCCACCCATTTTTAACGATTAGTTTTTGCATTTTTAGACTTCTGGGGTCCCACTGATTATGTATACAAAATTTGGTTGAGTTTGCTCAAATGGCCTAGATTTTTAATTTTTAACCCCCCCCTTCCACCCCCCTTAAATTTAGGTCGATATGCACCAAAATCTAATCAGCTCTTAATCTCAATGGACCAAAACTAGGTGTGAAATTTGGTCTTGATATTCACACTAGTTTTTGAGCTAGCTCGTCCACAAAATTTGGTAACGCACAGACTAACTAACAACCAGACAACCAGACAGACTAACAGACATTTTGACAAAACAATTATTATCTCGAAAAATATAATTTTTTCGATTTTTACTTATTAAAGCTTTTTTGTAGACCGAAATGCCCTGGTTTCGCCCAATTGTTTTAATCAAAATAGTTTTAGCCGTTTTTAAGATATTTTGAAAAAAAGAAGGAAAAAAACACTTTTTTCATGCACGATTACAATACTTGACCATACCCTGTATGGTAAAGTAAAAAGAGTAAAGCCAAGAACTTAATATATTTAAATAAAATACTAAAGATTTGAGCATCTTTTTTTTGAAAATAGTTGAAATGTTTTTCAAAAAATCACCTGTGTATATTAAGAGAGAAAGAATTTCATTTTTAAGACAAAATCTAGGATTCTAGTAGAAATATTTTTATATTGCGATATCAGAGGGGATTCATCCCCTCAGGAGATGAACCTGAGAACTAACATGCTTTTCGGGCAGTTAGCTCAACCCTCGAGACAAATGATGATGATGAATCCCCTCTGATATCGCAATGTAAAAATATTTCAACTAAAATCCTAGATTTTTTCCTAAAAATTAAGTTCTTTATCTCTTAATCTTATATTTAATTTTAATTTTTGAAATCAAATGAGAGACAAACATTACTAATTTTATTTTAAAATCGCAGTGAAGCGGACAAAAAAATTAAACAACAGAGTTAGCTATTCAATTTACCAGACGTTTCGTGACTTTATTGAGACTTCATCAGTGGCTCATTCAATATAACTCATTGTCAAAAATCTCTCAACTATAATTAATATAAATATTAATAATATTTTTTTATGTGAGGACAAGACAATCTAATATTGTTTTTAAAATGTTTTAATTGTGTTTTAATGGAAAATGTCCCTTGCTGGCTGTCTTAGGGCCGATTGTATGTCGCAAAGTAAATGCTTTTACCACTAACAAGCGGTAGATGGTAAATGGAGTCACTGTCATCTGATTGGCCATCCCAGTGCCTCCATTAACCATCTACCGTTTGTTAGTGGTAAAAAGCATTTATTTTGCGACATACAACCGGCCCTTATAGTTGAGAGATTTTTGACAAAGAGTTATATTGAATGGCTCATGAACCACTGATGAAGTCTCAATAAAGTGACAAAACGGCTGGTAAATTGAATAACTATGTTGTTTAATTTTTTGTCCACTTCCCTGCGATTTTAAAATATTTAATAAAATATGGACACGAATGATGAAATACTATTACTAATAACAAATTTAAATTCAGGGAACGAAGAAAAGTTTATTATTATTATTACAGACAAAAGGATCAGCCGGGGCTCGAACCCGGGATCTTTGCATATGTACTGCAATGCTTTGTCATAAGAGTTTTAACTCCTATATCCACTAAGCTACTGATCCCTGAACCCAAACTAATACCTTTTGTCTATATGAATTATGGAATTTCTTCTTAATCCTCTCCTCGTTCATTTTTCGCAGCCTAGGCCTTGATTCATTAATTAAACAATTAAATATTCCATCGCCTCCCAATCGATCGCAGACCCCAAAGATCGAAAATAATTTTCTCTTCACCCGGGGCTCGACCACAACGAGGCCGTGTAAAGACAATTAATAACAAATTTAAATTTAGGGAACGAAGAAAAGTTTATTATTATTATTACAGACAAAAGGATCAGCCGGGGCTCGAACCCGGGATCTTTGCATATGTACTGCAATGCTTTGTCATAAGAGTTTTAACTCCTATATCCACTAAGCTACTGATCCCTGAACCCAAACTAATACCTTTTGTCTATATGAATTATGGAATTTCTTCTTAATCCTCTCCTCGTTCATTTTTCGCAGCCTAGGCCTTGATTCATTAATTAAACAATTAAATATTCCATCGCCTCCCAATCGATCGCAGACCCCAAAGATCGAAAATAATTTTCTCTTCACCCGGGGCTCGACCACAACGAGGCCGTGTAAAGACAATTAATAACAAATTTAAATTTAGGGAACGAAGAAAAGTTTATTATTATTATTACAGACAAAAGGATCAGCCGGGGCTCGAACCCGGGATCTTTGCATATGTACTGCAATGCTTTGTCATAAGAGTTTTAACTCCTATATCCACTAAGCTACTGATCCCTGAACCCAAACTAATACCTTTTGTCTATATGAATTATGGAATTTCTTTTTAATCCTCTCCTCGTTCATTTTTCGCAGCCTAGGCCTTGATTCATTAATTAAACAATTAAATATTCCATCGCCTCCCAATCGATCGCAGACCCCAAAGATCGAAAATAATTTTCTCTTCACCCGGGGCTCGACCACAACGAGGCCGTGTAAAGACAATTAATAACAAATTTAAATTTAGGGAACGAAGAAAAGTTTATTATTATTATTACAGACAAAAGGATCAGCCGGGGCTCGAACCCGGGATCTTTGCATATGTACTGCAATGCTTTGTCATAAGAGTTTTAACTCCTATATCCACTAAGCTACTGATCCCTGAACCCAAACTAATACCTTTTGTCTATATGAATTATGGAATTTCTTCTTAATCCTCTCCTCGTTCATTTTTCGCAGCCTAGGCCTTGATTCATTAATTAAACAATTAAATATTCTTTAATAATTGTCTTTACACGGCCTCTTTGTGGTCGAGCCCCGGGTGAAGAGAAAATTATTTTCGATCTTTGGGGTCTGCGATCGATTGGGAGGCGATGGAATATTTAATTGTTTAATTAATGAATCAAGGCCTAGGCTGCGAAAAATGAACGAGGAGAGGATTAAGAAGAAATTCCATAATTCATATAGACAAAAGGTATTAGTTTGGGTTCAGGGATCAGTAGCTTAGTGGATATAGGAGTTAAAACTCTTATGACAAAGCATTGCAGTACATATGCAAAGATCCCGGGTTCGAGCCCCGGCTGATCCTTTTGTCTGTAATAATAATAATAAACTTTTCTTCGTTCCCTGAATTTAAATTTGTTATTAATTGTCTTTACACGGACTATTACTAATTTTTGTGTGTTTTTTGTTTTCTTTTATTATAATTTTTTCACTCGATATTAATTAAATTCCTTATTAATTTTAAACTTCAAGCACAACAGAATTAATGTATAGCTCCAATAAATAGCTTATAATAATAAACATTAACAATAAGTTGATAGAGATTTTCTTTAGGAGACGGACTGGTATAAATATGCAATTGGATGTTGATGAAACGTCGGTTTAACAAATAAATGTAAAATAATAAAACCTCTATAGTCTTATTTTTTACAACCACCGTGGACTGCTTTCATCAACATCCAATTGCATTAACAATAAGGTACATACATATACAGATAGATTTACTACTCTTTTGTATTTGAGCATTTTGTTTGTTGTTTATAATGACGTAATATTAATGATATTTCTCTTGTTTCAGGTGAGGAACAATTATACTCGTGGTCTCTATATAGAAAACTTCCATGTTGTTTATTCCACGCTTCTTTAAGAACGTAAGTTATTTCATTCTTAGTTTATAGTAGGTACTTATGAATGTATGTATGAATGTGTATAATAATATTTTTCGAACAGAGTATTTATCAATATCTATTTCATCTAAAGTAGTTTTTTGGTTTGGTTAATTTATTGTATTTTTTACTCAAACTATACTAGATGAAGGAGGAGGTATCGGCCAAAGATGGAATCACTGGGTTCAATAAAACACCTTTAATGAGACGTTTCGGCCTAAATTTTATTTGGCCATCTTCAGTCAATTAGGCTAAAAAATTTTTTACAAATGGATGTTAATTGATATATTTTTTTATAAAAAATTATAAGTTGACCAAGTTGGTTATTTAGACTTACAGTTATACACAAAATGCGGTACACATATGTGATCGAACCAAGCCTTGTCAAAAATAAAAATTTTCTTTTAGCTTCATGCGAATTTTTAACGTGCCTGGACCCAAAAGTTTCAGAATGAAAGTAATGAGTTTATATAAATCTTTTCTATATATTACATTATAATTAGATATTTGACCCCTATGTGAGGTCATCATATATCCCATCATTATTTATTTACAAACAGAAAATCCAAATTAGAATCTAATTACTTTTAAATCACATGCATTTTTTCATTCAATCAAATTATACAAATTCTTATTAAAAAAAAATTTTCAAAAAAGTTTCTATACATTAAGTTCAAGAAAACAACTGTTGGCTCATATCACACAGGATAGATGTATAAATATTGGAAAGAAACATACAATCTCTTTTAAAATTGATAGCCTTATCACCTGCTATTTTTATATATAGCATTTCGGCTATGGATCTTTTATAGAAGTTATCAATCTTGACCAATATTTTCGCATTATCGTAATCAAAAGAATGACTATGTTCGGCTGCGTGGGTGGAGAGTGCAGTGTTGGTCTTTTTATTTCGAACACTTAATTTATGCTCATATAAAAATTCGCATGAAGCTAAAAGAAAAATTTTTATTTTTGACAAGGCTTGGTTCGATCACATATGTGTGCCGCATTTTGTGTATAACTGTAAGTCTAAATAACCAACTTGGTCAACTTATAATTTTTTATAAAAAAATATATCAATTAACATCCATTTGTAAAAAAATTTTTAGCCTAATTGACTGAAGATGGCCAAATAAAATTTAGGCCGAAACGTCTCATTAAAGGTGTTTTATTGAACCCAGTGATTCCATCTTTGGCTGATACCTCCTCCTTCATCTAGTATAGTTTCATCACAGCCACGAACTCTTACAATATTTTTTACTCAAAATTGATACAGGTATCGAAATCCAAGGTCAAAAGATCGCTATGTTAAGATTTGCTGATGACATTGCCCTTTTAGGAAGCAACAAAAAAGAATTAGAGGACTCTGTGTATGGAATTAACCAAATTCTAATAGAAGAAATCAAAATGAAAATAAACAAGAATAAAACCAAGGTCCTAGTATGTACAAAAAAAGAACAAACGAGACAGGAATACATCAAAATTAACCAAGAAAACCTAGAAGGAGTTAAGGAATTCCGCTACCTAGGAAGTAAAATAACATGGGATGGGAGGAGCGAAAACGAAATTAAATCAAGAATTGCCCAAGCAAAAATGGGGTTTAATTCAAAACAAAAACTACTATGCTTCTCCTCAATCAGCTTAGAAAACAGGAAGATGCTATTGAAAAGTAGAAAAACATTTTGAAATTAGTTTTTAAAATAACCTTCTGACAAAAATTTCTCGTTAACAAATAATATCTAGTACTCTTCATAATAATCAGTTCTTGGTAAAGTAAAAATAAATATTCAACAATAGTTGTGATACAAAGAGAAATCATTGAGATTTTTCTTAAGGAAGTTCGGGACTGTTTATCATTTTGATAAGAAAATTCTCAAATTTTTACCATCGAATCATTGATGAATTAAATATTTATAGCCGAAATTTGAAGTTGATCGTCTGTCTCATTACCGAGAAATAAACTATTGAAAATTGTCCTATTAACATGGAAGTAAATTGACCGAGCTTTTAAAAGGCCTATAACTTCTATACAAATTATAGGTACCATTTTCCAAAAATTTATACAGATCAATAATTCAACTTTTATGAATCGAATGATACATTTTTCAATAGATTTGACAGTCTAGTTAATTACTTATTTATAAATGTAAAAATAAAAAGTTATTTGCACCAACAGAATATGACAAAAGCACTAATGAAGAACTCTATTTGTTGAAATCGATTTTGTGTTAAATAAATGTTTTTATAATGAAAAAAAAATTTATCTCTATATTCTTTTTATTAATATTATCGAAACAAAGATTTTTATTCGAAATTAACCTCATTATTAACAATTTTTTTATTAAAAACTTTAGTAGGCAGACGTTGTCACTCTGCAGAAATACAAAAGATTTTTTCGAAGTTCAACCAGATAGATAAGCTGTCCCGAACCTCCTTAATAAAAGTAAGTAAAAATTTCAAGTTAGGTTTCACAAAAATAATACAAATATATGTTTTTGAGTTTTTATCTCGATATATAGTATATATTTCGGGTTTTGAGTCCATCATCAGGAGTTAACATAAAAAACTACAAATTTGAAAGCTTATAATAGGAAAATAAGGACAAGTTTTTATGTGTGACTTTTTTATTTATCAACCAACGTTTCGTCGACTTTGCCGACTTCTTCAGGGCTTCAAATAGTCATGCCACACATTTGTCTAAATTATCTTGTCACAAAAAGTCACACATAAAAACTTGTCCTTATTTTCCTATTATATAGTAAACTTTCAAATTAATACAAATTATGGACGGAAATGATAATAATAATCAAAAACTTCTTTTCTATGTAAACTCCTGAGGATGGGCTCAAAACCCGAAATATATACTATATATCGAGATAAAAACTCAAAAACAGATATTTGTTTTATTTTTGTGAAACCTGCCTTGAAATTTTTACTTACTTTTATTATTAAAATGTATTACCTTGAACCGAAACCTGACTTTATTATGTGTATGTATTTGTTTATTTGCATCTCATAGATTTCTCTTTATAAATCAACAACTCTGCTACTCTCGGCTAAACAAAATCTTTTCAGTTAATTGTAACTTATGGTAGTTATTTAACAAATGCAAAAATTCAAGAAGTCTTCGAAACTTGAAATATAAGTCATTAAAAGCATAATAAACTCACTGTTAATATTTGAAGACGATTTACCACACCAAACATGAAATAATTGAAATTAAAAATGAAATTTTTTACATATGGTAGATTGTGAAATGGTGGGAAAATGATCATTATTTTATTTTTTTCATTGAAGGATTTTCACCCTCTTGATGAAAAACTAATATTTGCGAGGGATGAACCGCGACCTAATATGCTTTACACCTACTTCCACTTGCACTTCCAAATATTTCCAAGTACTTCCAAATACTTCCAAGTACTTCCAAATATTTCCAAGTAATTCCAAATATTTCCAAGCACTTCCAAATATTTCCAAGTACTTCCAATAAATTACCCTTATTTGATATGTGTTAATTTTTTCTTTCCTCACTACCCCTAGGCTGCCTTCCATTACATTCAATTAAAAGTTCTACCAGTCCGTCTCTCTCCAGAGAAAATTTCGTTGCGAAAAAATACAATACTCCTGAAATGGCCGTGAGTACACAGTTTAAATACAGTGAAATTTCGCGTCGATATGGGAAGAAGGCATCAGTGTGTTTTAAGACAATTAACAATAACTATAAAAAAATTATCAAGGCAATCAGTAGAATATGGTACTTACAAGTGTGCAAACATAAAAACATTTTCTCTCCACATATTCAATACATGTGAAAAAAACTATCTAATTAAGAAAAGGAGGGAAAAAAATTGTTTTTCTATGCCTTTGCTAAAAAAGAAGAAAGTTTTGAACGCTACTATGGAGTGAAGAAGGAAATATTTTATTTGTTTCATTCATTGGCCCTTTGAAACCCTGAAGAAGGAAGAAAAAGTCCTCCGAAACGTCGGTTTGAAAGGAAAGGAGGAAGGATTCCAATAAATTACACCTTATTTGATATGTGTTAAATATTTCTTTCCTCACTGCCTTCCATTACATTCAATTAATTAGTACTTCCAAATAGTTCCAAGTACTTCCAAATATTGCCAAGTACTTCCAAAATACTTCCAAAGAGGTGTAAACCTACTTCCAATCGCGGATCACCCCTCGAATATTTGTTAGAATAATATTTTCGGTGTAACTTAAAAAAAAATTGAAATAATTTACCTCGTAGTTTTGATAAAAAATAAAAAAAAAACATATTTGGGCGATTATTTTTGGTGGAGGGGATATAAGAACAGTCGCTTAGAAACGATTCATTCATAAAGAGGATAGATATAGTAGTGTGAAAAGTACAGTCACGTTAAAAATATATAACCTAAAATTTTAGTACTGTTCATATGTATAGAGTGGTTACGAGGCTGAAACTTTTTTGTGTGGATTGTCGCGAAAGAACTACCTTAAATATTTTATCTGTAAACAAAAGAACTAAAAAGAAGAGGATATGCAAACGTAGTTAAGAAATAAATAATGACAAAAATTTAACAATTACAAAGTTACTATATATTGTTGTTCGTACGTTTATTTTATTGCAATTTCCAAGAAAGAAAAACAGGAAAGAGTATGGTGAGAGGAAGAGGATGAAAAAGAAGAGAAAGAAGACAGGCATATCTTTTGAGTGTTTCAAAAGTTGAACGTTTCTTTCTTGCTGCAATAAATTATGTAAATAATGCAAAATACCCGGTTGTAAACAGATAGCTAAGAGACTAAGAGATAGAATGAGACTCTGCTCTTAACTCGCTTTAATCTAATTTAAAATTGTCACCCGATTCTCTCAGGAAAGACGGAAAGTAGATTAAACAAAAAACATTCCAAGAAAGGGAAATTCTTTCTCGATTTCATCGTTCATAATTAGAAAATTAATTCAATTTTTTTTTACTAATCATGTGTAATTATAATCCTTAATAATATGTTTTGTGCAGTATTACTTAATGAAAAAATTATGTCATTTAAGGATTAATTTTTCAATTTTCTTCGGGGTTTATTTATTTGGACATTTTTAACTCTAAATATATTTTACCTTCTCACTGTTATTATTATACACTGGCTGCGAAGCTCGCCCTCGGCGGCCCTCTTGCTAGCCAGGGGTCTACGCCCCCTGGATCCCCACCCCCCGCACACACACCACCATCTCAACACTGCACCCCTTCAACCCGGACCCCCGCTCCCCGTGCACCACAGTCCCACTACGCCCCCTGGACCCCCCACACTCCACCAACCCTGCACTCCACCGCTGCACCCCAACCACCCCAAAGCCTTCAAGCCGGACCCCCATTCCCGCGCACCATACTCCTGCTACGCCCCACCCTCACCACGCACACCCCCGCACCCATTTTTTGCATTTCTAGCCTTCTAGTAACCCACATAATATGTATACAAAATTTGGTCGAGTTTGCTCCAAGGTTAAGCATTTTAATTTTTTGATCCTCCTCCTCTTTTTGGGTGGTTTTTGGGGGAATTTGTTTAGACAAAAGTTGTCCGAAATCACATCCCCTCCAACTTTGCTCATAACAAAATTTGCCGTAGAGTTAATATTTTGTTTTTTAACCACAAAATCAAAAATCCCCCATTTTTCAGGTCAGGGGTCAAATTTCAAAAAAAACAAAAATCCAATCCCAAGATTTAGCATTTATAAACCTATCTACTAAATTTGAATGCTAAAACTTAAAAACTCGAGGAGATAGAGAACTTTAAAAATTTCAAAAATTGACATCAAAATGGCTATATCTACCTTTCGGGGACAAATAGATCAAAATACTATTTTTTTTTTTTTTTTTTTAATTTCAATAGTTCACCTTTCTAAACTAAACCCATATCGATATCTTTTCTGGTTTAAGAGATCTTGAAAACTCTGAAAACACATTTTGGGCCCCTTTCCCTCCTATAGGGTTCAAATTTCAAAAAATCCCTTCTTAGCACACATATAAATCGTTGAAAGAATATACGCTCCAAATTTCTTCTTTCTAGGTCAAGCGGTTTAGGCTGTGCGTTGATACATGGAAATGGAACATCACCTTCTCTTTTTATTTATATTTTATTAAAATAATCTATTAGTGGTCACAAATTAAATTAATTTACTCTAACGGATCAGCAAAGTTTCATAAAAATAATTTAAATTAAAAATTTAGAATCCACAAATCTAGATTGTCATTCAAAATGGAAAGAATGCATTTTAATTGAAAGTACTATTTTGTCAACTTAATTATTCTCTGCGGATTACGCTATTGAAGTCTGTGGAGTTTAAGTCTGGACCAAGAGAGAAAAGATGTGATCCACTTAGCTGCAATCCAACGTCATTTCGCGTATGGCCCGCTAGACATTCGGATGGATCACCAGTGAATTTGAAATCTCAGATGTTATATATTGGATCTCCCAGTCTAGAGCGCTCGGTCTATTAGCATGTATGTTAGGCCGCCTCGGTGGTGTAATGGTCAGAACAACTGACTGGCAACCCGGAGGTCTCGGGTTCGATTCCCGGCTATACCCAGACATTTTTTCTGTAAGTATAGGGTCTGGTAATAAAAATTAAGTGGGAGATAAATTTAACCGAATTTATCGCGCGGAGGATTTACCACTGCTCGAAGCCCCTAAAACCTTGGTAAATTGGATATTGAATTGTATCTAAGTTTCTGAGATTGGCTCGTGATCCCGGCTTCTTTTCCTTCTGCTCTGTTCTTTTCACGATTGAGGGGCCAGCCCATACAGGCCTTTAGGGATCCACCTTCTGGTGTATCTCCTTCTCTCATCAATATCATTAAAAAAAAAAAAAAAGATGCTTGCCATAAATTAACCGAATGTTTTCTACATTTTATTCGCGATTGAATCAAATGTTGAAAACATTCGGTTAATTTATGGCAAGCATCTAACATACATGCTAATAGACCGAGCGCTCTGGACTGGGAGATTAAATATATAACATCTGAGATTTCAAATTCACTTGGTGATCCATTCGAATGTCTAGCGGGCTATACGCGAAATGACGTTGGATTGTAGCTAAGTGGATCACATCTTTTTCTCTCTTGATCCAGACTTAAGACTCAACAGACTTCAATAGCGTAATCCGCAGTAGTCTCGTGATAAATATCTTTTTCAAATATGCGCGGTCAAAACAATTGTCATTGATATAGCAATTATTCTATTTTTTACATAAATGTTTTGGGTGAGATAATTTACTATATACCAGTGGCGGTTGGTGACATTTCAACCAGGATCCTGTCAGCGTAAAAATTCGAAAATACCCAAATTAAGGACCACCCTAGTGTACATACCCTACTTAACTTTAACTACTTAGGGCAACTCGATTACTCTCGGAAAGCTAAATCTTTTCAATTAAAGTGAAATAACCTCTTTTTAACAAAATCATATATATTCGCTATTTTTTAATTAATAAAATTTTAGCATTTATTTATAAATATGTAAATGATCCACGAAATGATTTAATGTTCCACCTTTCTTTTGAACTTTATACTCAAGTAGAAGAGTATGGAAGGAGAAACAAGAGATTATGGAAATTTATGAAAACCAACTTAAAGTGACTGCTTTCAATTATTTACATTTTCGATTCAATTGTACCCCGTGAATGATCTATACAAAGAAAAAACTTGACAATTCTCTATTCAAGAGATGAGAATTTTCATATAAAACATCCTTACAAAATGACAGGAGGGCAGATTTTACGGACAAGAGATTCATTTGGGATTCTTGGAGAATGTTCGATTTCTTTTGGCAAAGATTTAATTATAAATTTCCAAGTGAGTACAAATATAGATTTAAAACACTTACGTCACTAATTACATTTCCACATGTTTTCTTGTAATTTTAAACAACTGTAATAAAATTTCAAACTTTTAGAGTATTTTCATAAATATAAAAGGTCAGGAGGATCTTTAAATTTCCAAATTATTATCCATAATTTCAAATATTTTTTTGTTTTGAAAAGTAAATTGGTTCCCAAAATGAAATAAAATTGTCCTATAGTTTCAAAGGGTAATTAAAATGAATGATTTTTCCAAAAAGTGTGCCGATAGAAAGTTTGAAGTTACTTCCTGGTATATCTTCGAGTTCTAGCATGTCAAAGTCAAATCCAGGCCAGTTTTAGTCGAATAAAAATTTTTCTCGCTGAGGAACTATTAAAATAAAAATAAAACAAATAAGCTGACGTGTTCTGATGTGGTCATCCACTTGACTTTACCATACAACCTGGCCCCTAAAATTATTTATAATCATGTAGGGGGGGGGTTAGTTTTTGCATTTTTATACTTCTGGTGTCCCACTGATTATGTATACAAAATTTGGTTGAGTTTGGTAAATGGCCAAGATTTTTTGACCCTACACCCCCCCCCCCTACACCCCATTTTGAGCGGTTAGTTTTTGCATTTTTAGACTTTTTGGGGTCCACTGATTATGTATAGAAAATTTGGTTGAGTTTGCCCAAACGGCCTAGATTTTTTATTTTTAACCCCCACCCCCCTTAATTTTTGGTCAATATGCACCAAAATCTAATCAGCTCTTAATCTCAATGGACCAAAACTACGTGTGAAATTTGGTTTTGATATTCATACTAGTTTTTGAGCTAGCTCGTCCACAAAAATTTGGTAACGCACAGACTAACAGACAGACTAACTAACAGGCAATTATTATCTAGAAAATAAAAATTTTTCGATGTTCACTTATTAGAGATTTTTCGTAGAGCGAAATGCCATGGTTTAGCTCAATTTTTTTTAATCAAAATAGTTTAAGCCGTTTTTTTATATATTTCGAAAAAAAGAAGGAAAAAACCACTTTTTTCATGCACGATTACAATACTTGACCATACCCTGTATGTTAGAGTAAAAAGGAATAAATAAAGATGATTCGGGAATCTTTAGACTAATCCATTTCTAACAACTTTCAACATATATCATAGGAAATAACTGAGAGTGCTTAGAGCAATAGAATTAGGTGAAATTTAAGATTTTCTTATATTAGGACAGGCTGATACATTTTGGAATATGGTCGATTTTCATCTCAGTGACTGTTGAGTTTACGTCACAAGATTCAATTTCTTACTCATATCTTCACTCAGACAAAGCTGTATCCGTATGGGGATCAGGTCCCAAAATATATTTTTAAAAAATCTAATGTTAAATTTGAAAAATAATGAAATTGATGCCGTATTCGATGAAATTTGCAAAAAAAAAAGCGAAGATTAAAATAAAATTTCAAAAAATTAAGGGTACTTTTTGGACAGTCATCAACCGTGACTGTCACTGTATTGTGTATATTTTTTGTCTGCTTATTTAAAAGAAAAAGTCAAATACAAAAATAATATCGATCCGATGAAATACAAAACAAAGTGAAAACTTTTTCGGATCATCCGCCTATTGTCTTATATCAGTTAGTAAACAATTCCTACTGTTTGCCATTATTGTTAACGAGTTTTAATTCGTTAATATGAATTATAAAAAGAGAGATGGATTAATTTTAAGCTGTGAGAATTATTACTGTTTATGTTTAATAATAAAAAATCCGACTGAGGATTTTATATTAAAATAAACAAGAGATAAATATTTACAAAGTAGAAAAAAAATCAATATATCCCTCAATTACTCCGATGTTTCTTAGTATTATTATTTCTTTTTGATGCAATATAGATAGGACGCTTATGTATTGTCATGGCATAGAATAATAATAATAATAATAATAATAAAAAGAAAAGATTATTTTGCAGATATTTACCTCTCGAGGTTTTAGGCCCTATTTCAATTCTTAGGGCCGGTTGTATGTCGCAAAGTAAATGCTTTTTACCACTAACACAGGGTAGATGGTAAATGGAGAGACTGGGATGGCCAATGACAGTGACTGGCATCTCATTGGCCATCCCAGTCCCTCCATTTACCATCTACCCTGTGTTAGTGGTAAAAAGCATTTACTTTGCGACATACAACCGACCCTAAGTGTGCATTAGGATGGTAATTATTTTGTGTATTTACGAATTTTCTCGCTGACAGAGGCCCATATGGTTCGAAATAAATATAAAAAAATATCCCCCAGGTTTTAAGTCTCTATCTCAATTTTAACCTGTGCCCCACAGCGATGTAAGTTTCCCTCTAAATAACATAGGGTTTTTGTCATTGAACGATCAATTTTTTTTATTCTGGCCAAAGTAATGGTTCAAAAATCTGAAATTTTATAGGCTTTATTATTATAGCTATCCCTCAGAATTTT
This sequence comes from Forficula auricularia, assembly GCA_024734495.1. Taxonomy (NCBI): domain Eukaryota; kingdom Metazoa; phylum Arthropoda; class Insecta; order Dermaptera; family Forficulidae; genus Forficula; species Forficula auricularia. Next base: position 6,000,016 of record JALMQS010000068.1, read on the forward strand.
TAAAGATTTTTAGCTATTATTATTTTGGAGTCTATAGATTACTAACACTATGATATAGCAGTATTAGCAGTATTTTATCTAGCTGTAACTCCAAAATTGTAATAGATAAAAATCTGTAAAAATTCCGAAGGATAGCTACTATTATATGGATAAAGTTTATAGAGTTTCAAATTTGTTGATCTATTGCTTTAGCCGGAATAAAAAATTGATATTTCAATGCCAAAAACCTCATGTTATTTAGATGGGAAATTTTCATCGCTGGGGGCACAGGTTAAAATTGAGATAAAGACTTGAAACTTGGGGGATATTTTTGTTTTTATTTATTTCAAAACATATTACTCAAAATGTTTAAAATGTTAGGCATGCGTCACATCCACAGAATCCATGGACCGCACCCCATTGGCACAATACATTTTTACGCCGCAATTAATCTATTAAAGAAAAAAATACAATTATTCAATCATTTAATAATTTTATTAAATGATATTTTAAACAAGAAAACAATGAAATATTTTTAATGTCGATTTTCTTTTTTAATGTTGTTTGTTCTGCGCACATCTCATGCTTACAATTCAACTCCCATTAATAACAACCCGACATTAAAAAAAATAACTATATTAACATTGTTTACAAAGAGCGTACCGAGTAGTGAAAAAGTTTTCTCTTTTTTCCTTCAATTTTTTTCATTATTTAAATTTTAAATACCAATTATAAAATAAAATAATAATTTTTCTCCTTTGGGTTATGCATTCAAAACGGAAGAGTAACATTTCGGTTGCATAACTTTCAGGCTTTCCCATCAATTGGCTGATCGCTTACGCTCAATAATCCAATTATTACTTTACCATACAGGGTATGGTCATGTATTGTAATCGTGCATGAAAAAAGTGGGTTTTTTCCTTCTTTTTTTCGAAATATCTAAAAAACGGCTGAAACTATTTTGATTAAAAAAATTGAGCGAAACCATGGCATTTAGCTCTACAAAAAATCTCTAATAAGTGAACATCGAAAAAATTATATTTTTCGAGATAATAATTGTTTTGTCAAAATGTCTGTATCTGGTTGTCTGTTAGTTAGTTAGTTAGTTAGTTAGTTAGTTAGTTAGTTAGTTAATTAGTTAGTTAGTCCGTGCGTTACCAAATTTTTGTGGACGAGCTAGCTCAAAAACTAGTGTGAATATCGAAACCAAATTTCACACCTAGTTTTGGTCCAGTGAGATTAAGAGCTGATTAGATTTTGGTGCATATCGATCCAAAATTAAGGGGGGGGGGGGTTAAAAATTAAAAATCTAGGCCGTTTGAGCAAACTCAACCAAATTTTGTATACATAATCAGTGGACCCCATGAAGTATACAAATACAAAAACTAACCGCCCAAAATGGGAGGGGGGGTTGTAGGGTCAAAAAATGAATATCTTGGCCATATACCAAACTCACCCAAATTTTGTATATACAATCAGTGGTACACCAGAAGTATAAAAATGCAAAAACTAACCCCCCCCCCACATGATTATAAATAATTTTAGGGGACAGGTTGTATGGTAAAGTCAAGTGGATGACCACATCAGAACACGTCAGCTTATTTTTAACGCCCTCAGTAGGGATCAATTAATTAACAGCTAACTGAATTTTCGTATAGAAGTCTTTTTATTCGTAACGATAAACATAATATAATCAAAAGTATTCAATAATAAATAAAAAAAATAAATGAAATAATCTTCAAAAAATAAATGAAATCGATTGTTCTTTCGGATCATAATAAATTTTCACCATCACATTCAATTTTATGTCTTTTATTTCAAAATATTTTCCTATTTTGTTTTTATTTTTCTCTTTGTTTTATGTTAATTATTCTTTTTTACTGTTCATATGAGACAAACTGCCTCAGAGCATTGTGTAAAGTTAAATTGTAAGAATTATGAATGAATAAATAAATAAATAAATAAAAATAAATAAACCTCACGATGAATCACCCTATATAATACGATAAATAGGTGAAATTAAAAGTAGGGAAATATGACGCGACTTGAAAACACCACGTGACTTTCCGATTACAAAAAATTTCAGGCATATTTTTGGGTAATTTTTGGCAACACTATGAAAACAACAACTTGAATTTTTTTCTGTGTTTTGAGAAATTGTATTTTTATTTATTTGCCTTAAAAGGTACATAATAAAATCAGGTGAATACCTATATCTACTAATCAAAATTTTATTCCTGAAAAATCGCTTTTTTTTAGATTTTTACATTTTCCATAATACAAACCACCGAATTTAAATATCGATTTTGGTGAAAGTAAACATTATATTAATTAGCAAGTTATCAAGTACGAGATGATATTAAAAATACTGATAAAAAATGTATAGCTTTCTCTTCTAATGTGAAACCTACCAAGTATTTTTTATCCAATAATTTAAAAAAATTACCAAGTACCAACACCAAATTTCTTAAAAACTATAGAACAACTTCTTCTTTAAGTGCCATTACAGGTCTCCCTGACGTTTCGGCACCTCTCCACATATTCCTGTGCTGAGTGTGTTTAGCTGTTTTACACAGATATACGGGACCTACTTTTTAACCCCGGTTCGAAGTTTGGAGAGGTTGACTAGACAATTGTACTCTTGGTAGTTTTCCATTGATTTCCAAGAGGAGGCGATTTCAAATATCTGCCGAGACACAGTCTCAAACCAGCATATTTCAGGACAGCGGCCTGACACTCTTGCCACTGACCCAGAGTCGCCTCCAGAACAACTGGTAATTACAAAAAAGAGAGGAATACCGTATAAACATAAATGAAAAGGTAAATTAAAGCTGTATTTGCTGTATGCCCTTCTTGTAATTTTCTGTTGTAGTGATGTTTTAAAATAATCCGAAAACTAAGCAAAGCTTCTGAATATTTTTCTTCCCTCGTATTTGATAACTTGATAATTAACATACTAAAGAAGAAGGATATCCACTATAATTGGTAAAAAAATATATACACTTGATTTTTATGCAACAATTATATATTGTAAAAAATTACAAATATTTAATCATTTGATAAATTAAATTTGATATTTTAAACATGAAAATCATGAAATATATTACTAGCACTTTTCTCTTTTTATAGGGAACTAGCTGACGACCGGGCTTTCGGCCCGGCGTCACCTAGCTCCTGGCGGGGACCGCTCGTTCATACCAATTTAATAATTGAAATTTAAAATGATACTGTAAGTATTGAAAGAATGTACTGAATGAAATTGATTCAACAATAAGGAAAGCTTTATTTAACACATTGGCTAAGCACAATCACTATCTGACCAATCAGAATCGTTCTAATAATTTAACGCTTTGTCATTGGCTATGCACTGGCTAATCAGATCGTTTGGATCATACAAACATACTCTATATACATACTTTTCCATTTTATATATCTACCTAAATAGATGTAAATATATATTGATATTTAAATATATATATTATACATTTACTCTTTCTTTTTCCTTTTTCTCACTTTCTCGGAATGTACTTTGTTAGAAATATTAATAATTGTATATTCAATGAACTCAGATTGTTATCTACAATCGATATTTATGTCAAGGTAAGGCGTCAGCTTGGCGACGTTTTTTTTATCTCTATGACTATAAATTAAAAAAATATATTGATTGTTTTGATTACACAATTAAATACAAATCTTTCATAAAAATATTCTTCAAACAATTAAACTTTCAAACGTTTCAGGAGAATGTCTCCCAATTTTAAAAAATAATAAAATGTTGTTTTATGAAATGAATATAAGGCAACACTAAACGATTAAATATTTGGAAAAGTAGACGATGTTACAAATTGTCTTGGTGATTAAATTATATTTATTTTTTATTAAGATATTTTTATAAGATTAAAAAAAAAATTGAAAACGCCAGTTTTTTGAGCATGATTATATTACCTGGGCGTATGCTAAAATTAATAGGATAATTGGTTTCATTTAGGCCTAATGTCTAGTGTGAATGGCCCTATTGAATGCAGAAAGAAAGAACTCATTTCTAACCCTCATGTCATCAAACTTCAAATCAAAACACAGTTTAGATGCCATAGAGGGAATGGGGAATGAGTTTGCCCCGGGGTCCTACTATAAAAAAGCCATCCAAGTTTTATACTACGAGGCCATTTTCACTACTAAAGGGACATTTACTCGATCCTTTATTAACCCATTTCAAGAGCTAAAAATATTTTTTTTTCATTAGATCATTCTTACAACATCACATTTATGAATCCCTTTGAGATTCATTTTGACACTTTTCAAAACATTTTAATTCTACAATTGTTTCAGTGTGAAAAGGATTGAAATATCTTTTTAAAATAATTATATAATATCATAAAATTTCGAGTTCTAGTCTAGTTTGTAGCGGACTAAAAATTTGACCGTCTATAATCTGGCTGCAGTAACACTTTAAAAAATAATCATACTACGTATCTACTGACTAATTGGACTAGAGCAGCGTTTTTCAATCTTTTTTGGCCCGCGGACCGGTAAAATTTGTGAAAAAATTTTGCGGACCTGTGTTTTTTTTCAAGAAAATTTTATTAGGTATTAAAGAACTACAACATAAGTTAATTGTAACATTTTTATTATCACTTATTTACAATAAGTAAAGATAAGTAATTATTGTAATTATTACATATAAGTTTAGGACGAAAATTCGAGAAAAATTTTTAACGCTGACGGTCAAATTTATCCGGGAACCGGTGTCGGTCCGCCGGAATGGCGGTTGAGAAACGCTGGACTATAGTATTCGAGGCCAAAAAAAAGTAGCTATTGTGAACACATGGTTCACATTTTTCATTTCACCTACTCTTAGAGCAGTCGGATTTTTTGTTGCTAAAAAGTTGATGAAAAAATTTTTTTGGCGGGAGATGAAAGGATACTCCTGTTTGGTGCTAGGTGCCGGATACACAATTTAAAATTTTTAAGCAAATAATAGTATTAACCCTTATTTCAATACTCCAACAACCCCTACGTAATAAGGGCTTAATCGCCAGATCAAAATAAAAAAATATACTCACTGATAAATTCAGAAATTAGATTAAAAAAAATTGTTAAAAAAACCAAATAAAACGAAACAATGATTCGTGACATGAAACTCGATTCTGTTGCAACTTAAAGAAATTTTTCATTTCACCTACTCTTAGAGCAGTCAAATTTTTTGTTGCTAAAAAATCGATGAAATTTTTTTGGCGGGAGAGGAAAGTACACTCCTGCTTGGGTCTAGGTGCCGGATACAAATTTTAAAATTTTTAAGAAAATAATATTATGATGACCATCACCCAGAGCTCTAGTTGAGACAGGTCACGTCTCCAGAACAAGCTGCTGCTGATATCTCATTCTTTTAAACGACCATATATTAAGTGATCGAAATGTATATTTTTATTGTATATGTTTGTTATTTCATTAATATATATATTTAATAGTCCATAATGTGTTTTCTATCAAAAAGTTTTAATAAACAATTCAACCATCAAATTATTGATAAATTGATTATCAGGATTTCGGACTTTATAAATGATCACCTTTGAGTTCGTTTGAATGGAGAATTAAAAAACAGAAAAGAGTAAACATCGAACTCCGAGGAAGCATAAGTGCGGTAGCGGAAGATTGGGGTTCACTTTTTTTTTTTGAAATTCAAACCAAAAAAAAATCAAAGAATGATCGTTTTACAGAATTGCAAATCGATGGTATTTCCGCCATCCAAAATACAATTTATTTATCCGCCTTTCCTTTCGAGTGCATCTGCAAAGGCTCCAAGTTAGCCAATTGAAAACTTTGTCCTTATTCAATCAACACTGTTCGGTAAAGCACAATCAAGAACAAAGGCTTTTCCAACATTTCAGTCGATTCGAAATAGGCTTAAGAAGAGAAAATAAATAAATTCTGAACAAAAAAGATAATTATATCAGTATAAACCAAGCATTTACAACACTTTTTAAGCCCATGAGAAAAAAAAATTAATATTGAACCCCTCTCGCTTTCAAACATTTATGCTTAAAAAAAATGATACAACCTATTCTTCTGTGAATTGTCGGAAAACTAGACAAATAATAAAAAATAATTATGTTTAATAATTTTTTAGTGGAAAGGTTTCGAATAGTGGTTCCATTTATTTTCTATGTTAAAAAATAAACTAATACGGTACAGCTATTGACATACTTTTTTTTGAATCATTGTATTCTGCGGATTGTCGGAAAAATATGACAATGTAGAATACTTAATCAAAAATAATTATGTTCAATAGATTTTTGGTGTTTTAAATTCAACTATTTATTATTTATTGTTATTCTTATGACTGTGGTTACACCAAGTGTTAACGATCCATATGAAGATAGCTACGTTTTCTGCTTGTTCGTGTTTATTTCAATCTAGTATCTGAAAGCTATTTTACAGTTCACTTGGTTATTTTTAATAAAAAATTTTATATTCTGAAATTATTATTATTTATAAGAGGATAAATTTTTATGATGTCTCAAAAGTGAAAGTATAAATATTACTCCTAAAATAAACAAATATATCCTAAAAATTGTAATAAATCTTATTTTAACAGCAAAAGTTTTTGAAGGCAAAAAGCTGAGAAGTCCAAGGACTACTAAAAAACAAATAGAAATCTTAATACAATCACAGCTGTGATTAACTTCTCCCATCCGAAAAAAAAAACATTTTTCACCAACCGGTCCTTTCGTACTAAATTGTTAACTGAATGTTTTCTACATTTGATTCAATCGCGAATCTAATGTAGGGAATTTTTGTCAAATATTGAGTGAAAATAATATTTGAACTTATATATTTCTAACTTGAAATAATGATATTAAATAAATTTTAATTCTCCTCATTAATATATCGAAGAATAATTGATACGTCAACGAGAATTATTTTGACCGCGCTGATTTGAAAAAAGATATTTTTATCTCGCAAGACTACTGCGGATTACGCTATTGGAGTCTGTGGAGTATTAAGTCTGGACCAAGAGAGAAAAAGATGTGATCCACTTAGCTACAATACAACGTCATTTTGCGTATAGCCCGCTAGACATTCGGATGGATCACCAAGTGAATTTGAAATCTCAGATGTTATATATTCGATCTCCCAGTCCAGAGCTCTATTATATTAGCATGTATGTTAGATGCCTGACATTAATTAACTGAATGTTTTCTACATTTGATTCAATCGCGAATATAATGTAGGGAATTTTTGTCAAATATTTTTGTCAAATAATAATTCTCGTTGACGTATCAATTATTCTTCGATATATTAATGAGGAAAATTAAAATTTACTAAATTGTTGTTTAAATTTTAAAGATAGAAACCGACCTGGCTCACGCCGGTCATGTAAGATTCTAAAGGTCGTCCTGGAACTTCTGAGATCAAATGGATCTGAAATATATTGCTTTTATCTCAAAGCTGTCAAAATCAAACTTACTTTTTGATTAAAGAAGCCATGTTTGTGCATTAAATACGGCGTTAAAATATTAAAGGCACCTCTGGACATGACTTTAATTTTTAACACTTTTGACTAAATGTTAACGCTTTGGTGCTAAACTTTTTGCTTACAGAATATCAATTTGAGGCAAGGAGGTGTTAAAATGAATTAACGCTGATTAAAGATGTTAAAAGTTAACGTTTTTGCTTAGAGAATAGACCTGAATATGTGCTGAAATTTGGCGCCAAGGCATCTCTGTTTCAAGTTTCAGGTTTCTAACATAAACCATTCGATAACGAAAAAATTCCTAAATCACTAAAATTCAAAGGAAGCATACCGCGTCTTTAAAAAGTTTTCACTTTTTCCTCCAATTGAATTTTATTTCCTTTGGCAAAAACCCTGTCATTTTTCTACCTATACATCTTATCTTTCTTATAATATTAAACGAGGAATTCTTGTATACATAGAATAAATAGGTTTCTCGAAAACGCCTCTAACGATTTGGATGAAATTCACGGGTTAGGGGGTTTTTGTGTTGACAATTCGATCTGTCACGGCCTCATCTTTGGCTAAGTTGTTTTTGATGGGTTTTTTGTTAATTGAAATAATTATTCACAGGTTGTTGTTTGAATAAAAATGTATATTTACATTATGTTCAATTTTCCATTTATAAAATTAATTGGTTTTTTATTTTAAATTCCACTAATAGATCATTGCCAATATTATTATATATTAGAATTTGTAAATTTAATTAATTAAAGACGAAAATATGGAATTGAAATAATTATCGAAAAAGAGGCTTTTTTATTTAATTAGTTTTTTCCTCTTATTAAAAACAAGGACTAAAAAGATGATCAAGGACAGTCGATGGTGGTGTAGTAATCTCCGAAGTCGAAGCTCAAATACAATGTATACTTTAATTCATGTAAAATAATTGGTTCAATAAAAATTAATTAATTAAAGGTATTTTTCAATAAAATAATTTATTAGAATATCAATTTCATTCTCTTAAAAAATCCGAAAATTCGAAGGATCATACCTCCTTCTTCAAGATTTAAAAGGGTCAACGAGAGAACCTCGGTGTATATTATTAATATTATTTTTCATTGCAATTTCATTCAAAACTTTGTGGCCAGTGATACGTTTTGATGATGGCCATAAAGGGTGTAAACGTTATTAAAAATATAAATTAAGTTTTATTTCAATTTTATTTTATTTTGGCTACGATTAAAAATCGACCTTTTTACCTTAATTTAAAATTAAAAATAATATTAATATATTGCTTTTAACTGATTCAAAAAATTACCGTTCATCGCTCGGTGTTCCAGGTACTATACTTACTTAAATGTAATCAAATTATTTAATATTTTATTTTTTATGAAAACATTTGTTAAAATTAATAAACCATATCAACAATTACTGAGTTTTTTTTTAGTTTTTATTTTCTTGAACGAAATCCCCTAACTGAACACAATGGGAATATTAAATAATCCACGAGTAGTAATGAACCAATTTAATAGTAAGAAAGAATGAAAAGAAATAGATTGGCAGGGGAGGATCCTCGGGGGTGGCCGATAAGGGGGCCCGGGAGTAAGGGACGTTGGACGGGAAGGAATTTTAATATTCGCCATTCCAGGGCTGGCCCCTGGACGGATTCTGGATTCGAGGGAATTTAAAGGGAGCTCTTCCAGAGGGGGACGGAGGCGGGGCCGCCGCCGTGATGACGCACAAGCGACCCACCAGTTTTAAGGATATGCCACCAAAAACACAAATGAAAAATTGCCTCTTTAAGAGAAAAGGAAAAGAAAACGGAAATATTATATAATTGAACTTGACGATTTATTTTTATATAAAATTATTATGACTGATAATAATTCTTTAAATTGTATAATTTATATATTAGAAGAAATTTTCTGGCGGACTGATAGAAATTTTAATTTTTAGAAAAAAAAAATGACTTCAAAAAAATTAAATGCAACAAATAAAATAATATGAACTCAAAAATCAAATAAAATGCACAAAAAGGTATAAAATAATTATCTAGTTTACTTACAACTAAACGATAAAATTGTTACATGAAATCCCTGTTTGAAGTCGGTGTCAAAAATATACATTTTATGAATCGACCTCGATGGATCTTAGTACGTTTAACGAATAATGAAGACAACATCGCCTAAGATCGCTTATATATATTGTTTGGCACCGACTTCAAAAAAGGATTTCATGTAACAATTTCATCGTTTATTTGTAACTAATTAAGATAATTATTTTATACCTTTTTAGTGCAATTTATTTTATTTTTGAGTTCATATTATTTTATTTATTGCATTTAATTTTTTTGAAGTAGGTTTTTTTTCTAAAAATTATTTTTATTTTTCTCTTTTTAATGATGTTAAGAATAGCGACTTATGATAATACCTTGCATGCATCTCGTAAGCCCTCAATAAGCCTAAAGAAGGAGAGAAAATCCTCCGAAACGTTGGTTTTTGAGTGATAAAAAAGACGAATATGCAATAAATTTATTTTATTCGAAATCATTTATTTCACTATCATTGGACTGCCTTTCTATCACTTATCAGTAGAGACCGGATATCTATGCAATTGCATATTTTTTTGCCGACACATATGAGCCAGGAGATCAATTATCTATCCGAAACATGCATCTAGGATACTGTACCTATATCAAAATATTTTTCAATCATTGATAGAAGTTTCAATAAACGGCTCCAATATTTTACATTAATTTTTGTTTCATCCTCAAGTTTTTCCTCGACAGCACCTCTGACCATTTAATTATTTTTTATTTTTGTTTTATTTAAATAGTAAAGAGTCTATTTCGGAGTTTGGCTGTGGAAGGGGGAACTTGCATCCGGAAATCGAATTGCGAAGCAGATAGGACAGGTCTAAAGTTGCTCGCTCATTCAATCAAAAAAATAAAAATCTTTCAGCCGATTTTCAGAAACCAACACCGCGTTCCCTAAATTTGATTTTCAGAAGTGATGGAACTTCTCTATTCCCCAAACTTCAGTAATCGAACCCCGATTTAGATCGCTGCATGGTGGAGGTGCTGGATATGCTCCAAACTGTTTTGGAGCAACCCAGAGGGTCAGAGGGTGAAACTTGAATTTTTTTTAGTTTGAAGACCGATTAAGTAAAGAGAGAAAAAAAAAGAAAATATGTAATAGTTTTTTCATTTAATCAATACGCTGTACGCCATTATACGGTATTGTACGCCATTCTACGGTATTGTACGGCATTATACGGAACCATACGGAATCATACGGAATCATACGGCAGTATACGGAATCATACGGAATTATACGGCATTATACGGAATCATACGGAATTATACGGAATTATACGGAATCATATGGCATTTTGCGGTATTGTACGGAATCATACGGTGTTGTACGGCATTGCACGGTATTGTACGGAATCATACGGTATTGCACGGAATTATACGGTGTTATACGGTTTTAGACCTTTTAATAATATTATTTTCTTTCAAAATTTAAAATTTATATCCAGCACATGGTGTAATACGGTATTGTACGGTATTATACGGTATTGTACGGTATTATACGGTATTGTACGGTATTATACGTACAAAATGTAAAATTTATATCCAGCACATGGTGTAATACGGTATTGTACGGTATTGTACGGTATTTTACGGTATTGTACGGTTTTAGACCATTTGAGCCTTTTAATAATAATATTATTTTCTTAAAAAAAGTTGGTCCGGATTGCATTTTTGGCATTCAGGTTCAATACCCGAGGAGATTAAACAACTCTTTTGAAATAATAGAAATAATCATAATTTTTCATAAATGGTGGTAGACCAAACTTCCTGGAAGACCTACTAAAAGATAGATAGTCCAGTGGGAGAACTGGAAAAAATGAAGGATGTCCTTATAAGAGAATTTGGGATGGTGAAGTAAAAAAAATATTGTAAGACATTGAACGATCAATTGTCAACAAATTACATACAAATAATCCATAGTTAATACCTCGCAATTAGTAGTTGACCATCTATTTTGATTTTCTATAGAAACCCTGTTTGTTTAATAAGTATTTAGTACCTGGAGCCACCGAGCAATGAACCATAAGAAAATAATAAAAAATTTTAAGAAAAAAATAAAAACCGACTTCAAAAAATTAAATGCAACAAATAAAATACACTAAAAGGTATAAAATAATTATTATCTTATTTAGTTACAACTAAACGACGAAATATTAACACGAAATTACTTTTTGAAGTCGGTGCCAAACATATACCTTTTATGAATCGCACTCGACGGATCTTACTTAGTACGTTTGGAGGATATGCTCGCTTATAGGTATAGTTTGTTTGGTACCGAATTCAAAAGTAATTTCGTGTTAATATTTCGTCGTTTAGTTGTAACTAAATAAGATAATAATTATTTTATACCTTTTAGTGTATTTTATTTGTTGCATTTAATTTTTTGAAGTCGGTTTACATGAAATTAAATAAGATTTGTTTCCAAGTTATATAAAAAAGCCTTTCAACAACTTAATTTGACAACACACCTGTTTTGTTATGATTTAGACACCTGTTAATTAAAATTTAATATAATAAAATTTGTTATAACATATTAGTGGGTTTTAAAATTAAAAAACCAATTAATAAATAAAAAGATAATTGAAAAAAAATGTAAAAAACTTTTTTATTGACATAAAATTAACAAATTAATAGGTGTTTTGGACAAATTTTATATTTTATTAATTTTTGCACAACGTTTCGTCCGTTTCCGGACTTTATCAAGTACTCAATCAATTAACAAATTAAACGTACATAAAATAGTGAGACCATCGAGAAAACAATTTAAAAAATTTAAGTTATCAATCTTGAGTTAACATAAAAATAAAATTTTTTTTTTTTTTTATTTTTATGTTAACTCAAGATTGATAACTTAAATTTTTTAAATTGTTTTCTCGATGGTCTCACTATTTTATGTAAGTTTAATTTGTTAATTGATTGAGCACTTGATAAAGTCCGGAAACGGACGAAACGTTGTGCAAAAATTAATAAAATATAAAATTTGTCCAAAACACCTATTAATTTGTTAATTTTATTTAAATAAAGAATGGACATTAACCAACTGAATTTTTATTGACATTTTCATCTATCAATAATTACTTTAATTAAAAAAAGATCAATTAAGATGAAATTTGTCGAGGTCCAGACCTAGCCAGATCATTTTCTCACCCTCAAAACTTGTTAATATAGTTGGTTTCATCGAAATCGTTAGACCCGTTTTCAAAATAGAACTAAGATACAAATATATAAATATATACTATAAACAAACAATTTTTGCTCGTTTAATAAGAGGAGATAAACTGAAATTAGGTAAACATGTTTGTTTCAAAAAATTCACTTCTTTACCATTTGTGAATAAAATAGCTTTATTTATTCAATCCAATTAGAATAATATATTTCGATTAATCTGTATACAGGTTGGGGAGGCGATAATAAAACGCTGGATAAATTGACAAGCAACACGTGCACCTCTAATTGAAGCACATTCAGCTCCTCTTAGGGCTCCGATCCCATATGCAAAGCGCATCGAACCGCCCAGAGAAGCACCAGCAGGAGGAATGCATCTTAAATTACCTCCGGCATTCGATATCAATTATGGAAACTCGAATGCTACAATTAGATATTCCCTCCGTTCATAGCATCTAAATTTTATAGGAAGGATTACCAATTCAAAGATGGAGGACGAACGAGATCCATTCGACAAATTGATACAATAATTTAAGAAATTCAACGATTCTGAATACAAAGTAGTGGTATCTAAGCAAATAAGATAAGAAAAAAAATTGACAATTTTTGAGAAAACTCGATATTCTAGCCGCCCCGAGGTCTGTTCTAAGTGAATATTTTATTAAATCATTGAGAGTGTTCTCTCCGTGATCTTTGAGTTTTTAAATGATTTTGCTTACTTATCTAACAGAAAGAGTAAAATTACCTCAATCTCAGGGCCTTACCTAGGATTTTTTCGAAAGGGTAAGAGGGGTGAGATTCGAAAAAATATTTGGCAATATTTTTTACTATGTGGTCTAGATAATGTTAATAAAAAGTCGAAATAAGCCCTTAAATTCAAAAGAAGAACTCACTTCCAGCTACCGTCTTCCCCTCAACTTTAACCTTCAGCTGTTTAAGACCCGCATCCACAGATACTTTCAACTCCAATATCCGGCGAGGTTCTCAGCTTTTTCCTCGCCAAAAGTATTCCAAATACTTAATTAATAATTCTCACTTCGTAAAAAATTTTTTTTGTAAATAATATTGTATTTGAAAAAAAAATGTAATAACCCCGAATGTCATCCAAGGCAATGTGAGTTAAATGAAATTTATTAATACCAGATCCCAAAATGTTAGGGGATCTAAAAAAAAATAAATATATGTACATAAATTGCTGAATAAACTAACATTTAAAAAAAAGATACTTTCAACTCCTACCCAGCCCGTAAAATACCCTCTTCTTAAAAAATCAAATAAAATGCACTAAAAGGTTTAAAATAATTATCTAATTTAGTTACAACTAAACGACAAAATATTTACATGAAATCACTTTTTGAAGTCGGTACCAAAAATAGACATTTTATGAATCGAACTCGACGGATCTTTGTACGTTTGGCGGGTACACTCGCTTATATAATTTGTTTAGCACAGACTTCAAAAGGTGATTTCATGAAAATATTTCGTCGTTTAGTTGTAACTAAATTAGATAATTATTTTAAACCTTTTAGTGCATTTTATTTGATTTTTGAGTTCTTATTATTTTATTTGATGCATTTAATTTTTTTGAAGTCGGTTTAATTTTTTTTTCCTCTTTTAAGTGATGTTATTAATAGTGACTTAAGATAATACCTTGCATGCATCTCGTAAAAGAAAGCGTTGGGCGAAGGAATCAGAAAATGATAATAAAATTCAATTCATAAATATATAAAGTTTCTCGAAACGTTTGCGGGTTTTAAATGAACGTTTTAAGATTGTTTTTGTTTATAAAAGATTTTTACTTTATCCAATGCGAAGCATGGGTAAAGTATTGTTTTATTACAATTTCGATTATTTGCTCATTAGAATTGGAGATTTAACTTATTTAATCATTGATCATATCATCTGAACTTGACCAAATTAATATAGGACCACTCCTAAGGTACCCCCTTTCCAATAAAAAACGAATCATCGAAATCGGTCCACGTAGTTATCGCTGAACATATATTAAATAAATGAACAAATAGATATCTTGGCTACCTTGGAGTTATACTGATCCAAACGCAGAAATAATAATTAAAATCGGTTCATAAACAAAGAAGTTATGCGTAAACAATGAACATACATAACAATAAAGAACCAATACCAATGCAATTTATATGCTACCAATCGGAAACTATACTGAACCCAATGCAAAAAAAAATCATCAGAATCGTTTCAAAATTGGCAAAGAAATCGAGTAACATATAGATACACAAAAAACCTCCTTTTTTGAAGACGGTTAAAAAATAGTTTATTATGTATATATTTTTTTATCGGATATTTATTCGGAAACTTAGTTTATAAAATTCCCTCCCCCAATGTTGTATCAAACGTTTTTCTATATTCTATTACGTCAAAAGAGTCGGAATTGTGTTTTTTTTATTTATTCGCACACCATCGATAAAATGATCCCTTTGATGTGGTACTATTTTCTAACCAAAACTCTTAATAGGTTTAAAAATGGATATCGGCCGAAAATTAAAAATGGATAAAGTGATGATTTATCGATGATCATTTTCTCTCTTTTTAGCTTGAACTCCTGAAAGGAAAGGAGTTTCGCGTAATTGACCAGTCCTCAATCATCCCACCAATTTTGAAGCAGTCTGCCTAATTACACAGATATAGAATTACTTTTATAATATGAATATGAAAATGATTGTTAGGTGGGATTTCTTCACTACTATATCTGTCACTATGAAAACCGGAAATCAGTTAAAATTATATTTTGCTTATTAAGAGCAATTTATAACGTGCTGCGGAGTTCGGTAAAAAATAACAAAATTCGACCTAATGAAATATATCATTTTTTCATAGGAAATGATACTAAGGGCCAGTTGTATGTCGGTTTGTAAAGTCTTTGTTAAAGTTAACAAAGGGTAAAACCCTAAAATTCACCGTGCGCCCGGCGGGATGGCCAATCACATGAAAGTGCTATCATCTGATTGGCCATCCGGCCGGGCAAAACGCGAATTCTAGGGTTTTAACCTTTGTTAACTTTAACAAAGACTTTACAAACCGACATACAACTGTTCCTAAGTATTATATTAAACGATCAATAGCGACGTTTCGGTGCTTTGTTCTGCTTCTTCAGGCTCTTGATCAAATTTCTTCTAAACACTTTATCGGTTCATTTAGCTTTGCCATATAACATTTGAATACACTTTATTCACAAAACACCAATATTTAATCGAATGTTTTCTACATTTGATTCAATCACGAATCAACTGTAGGGAATTTTTGTCAAATATTGAGTGAAAATAATATTTGAACTTATATATTTCTAACTTGAAATAATGATCCTAAATAAATTTTTTATAATTTTTCTAACTGATATGACAAAGGATAATTGACCTATCAATGAGAAGTGTTTTGGCCGCTCTGTGTTTGAAAAAGATATTTTATCACAAGACTATTGCGGATTATGCTATTGAGGTCTGTGGAGTCTTAAATCTGGACCAGGAGAGAAAAAGATGTGATCCACTTAGCTACAATCCAACGTCATTTTGCGTATAGCCCGCTAGACATTCGGATGGATCACCAAGTGAACTTGAGATCTCAGATGTTATATATTCAATCTCCCAGTACAGAGCGCTCTGCCTATTAGCATGTGTAAATAAATTTATTTAAGATCATTATTTCAAGTTAGAAATATATAAGTTCAAATATTATTTTCACTCAATATTTGACAAAAATTCCCTACAGTTGATTCGTGATTGAATCAAATGTAGAAAACATTCGGTTAATTTATGGCAGGCATCTAACATACATGCTAATAGGCAGAGCGCTCTGTACTGGGAGATTGAATATATAACATCTGAGATCTCAAGTTCACTTGGTGATCCATCCGAATGTCTAGCGGGCTATACGCAAAATGACGTTGGATTGTAGCTAAGTGGATCACATCTTTTTTCTCTCCTGGTCCAGATTTAAGACTCCACAGACTTTAATAGCATAATCCGCAATAGTCTTGTGATAAAATATCTTTTTCAAATAAAGCGCGGCCAAAACACTTCTCATTGATAGGTCAATTATTATTTGTCATATCAGTTAGAAAAATTATAAAAATTATTTACCAATATTTATTTAGAGTAGCGACAGTAACTTTACAAATTCACTGGATACTTTAAATAAATATTGGTGTTGTTTGAGTAAAGTGTATTCAAATCTTTATAAGGCATAGCTAAATAAACCGACAAAGTGTTTAGAAGAAATTTGATCAAGAGCCTGAAGAAGCAGTAACAAAGCATCGAAGCGTCGCTATTGATCGTTTAATATAACACTTATAACCTTTTATTCTTAAAAATTGTTATATTTAATACTTATTACGGAGCTTTATTACAAAAATTCGATCTAATATTTGATAGATTTTATTTTTTATCATTTTATCTTAATATTAAGCCAAATTCAGGGGTATCTATAATATATGGATATTCGAATTGATTTTAGATTATATAGTTCGATCACTCACTTGTCAATTTTTAGAGAACTTTGTTTATTCTCTACATACTTCTTGGTCTATACCTGAGCTATCGTTATATCAAATTTTGATAAAAAAAATATAAATAAAAAAGTTACACCTCAATCTATCATTTTAGCCTTTAGAGAATTTTTTAGAATATTTTCTCTTATTTAAATTCACTGTATATATGATGTAAGACAAAACTTTTTATTTTTCCTCTTCAATTTAATTGGAACTAATAATTTTAATTTTAATATTTATCAAATGAGTGAAGAATTGAAATCTAAAAATGTTTCCGCTCAACCCCTTCCCCTAATTTTTACTTTATCCAATGCAAAGCATGGGTAAAGTATTGTAATCGCTCTCGGGGCAAGCGTGGCTTCAAAGGGTCCTCAGGTAAAGACTACGGAACCCATGGATTCAATTAAAGTCACAAATTGTAGTATTCATATAGGTTGAATTTTAACACGTGACGGTTTTGTCAAAAATTACATGGGGTCTCGTCGAGAGGCCAAAAAGGGCGATTTTTTCATTTAGTGCGTGCGTATGGATGTATGGATGGATGTATGGATGGATGTTATCGCTTTTTTGGCCCACGATTTTTTCCACACCGTTGCACCGATTGAAATGAAATTGAAAACCTACCATTAGTTTAACAAAATGAAGCGCTGATTAGTTTTTGGTACATATCGGCCCACAAACATTAGTACTTTATTTCAGTACTTTTTTAGTTTTTTCTAAATATCTTGAAAATGACTTAACCAATTTTGATGAAATTTAATATCCTAATTAAGTACCTTGGGGACCACAAAAAAGGATAAATTAAAGTTTTTAGTAAAATTATATTTTAAAGTACTTTACTCTAGAGTTAGATGGTACTTTTTTAATTTTTTTAATTCTTTAAAATTTATTCATTTGAAAGTTTTAATATAGAGCTAAATGCCTTTAGCCTTGCTTAAGTAAGAATGGATAGGCTTCTCTCTGTGAAATGCTAAAAATTTGGGAGGAATTTTTATGAGTAACCATAGCAACTGCGTTGTTTTCTTATCCGTTACCTTTGCTGAAGACATAGAGAAATCGATTTTAAACCAAAAATAGCGATTGATTCTCATCAAATACTTGAGGAATAACCATTCTATATTGGATTTTTGACGTTTCGGTTTTTATTAGTAACCATTGGTGAAGACAGAGAAATCGATTTTAAACCAAAATTAGCGATTGATTCTCATCTAGTACTGGAGGAATAATCATTCTATATTGGATTTTTGACTTTTCGGTTTTTATTAGTAACCATTGCTGAAGACATAGAGAAATCGATTTTAAACCAAAAATAGCGATTGATTCTCATCTAGTACTTGAGGAATAATCATTCTAAATTGGATTTTTGACATTTCAGTTTTTATTAGTAACCATTGCTGAAGACATAGAGAAATCGATTTTAAACCAAAAATAGCGATTGATTCTCATCTAGTACTTGAGGAATAATCATTCTATATTGGATTTTTGACGTTTCGGTTTTTATTAGTAACCATTGCTGAAGACATGGAGGAATCGACTTAAAATCAAAAATAGCGATTGATTCTCATCTAATACTTGAGAAATGTCCATTCTATATTGGATTTTTGACGTTTCGGTTTTTATTAGTAACCATTCCTGAAGACATAGAGAAAACAACTTTAAACCAAAAATAGCGATTGATTCTCATCTAGTACTTGAGGAATAACCATTCTATATTGGATTTTTGACGTTTCGGTTTTTATTGGTCACCATTTCTGAAGACATAGAGGAATCGACTTTAAACCAAAAATAGCGATTGAGTCTCATCAAATACTTGAGGAATAACCATTCTATATTGGATTTTTGACGTTTCGGTTTTTATTGGTAACCATTGCTGAAGACATGGAGGAATCGACTTAAAATCAAAAATAGCCATCGATTCTCATCTAATACTTGAGGAATAACAATTCTACATTAGGTTTTTGACGTTTCGATTATTATTGGTAACCATTGCTGAAGGCATGGAGGAATCGACTTAAAATCAAAAATAACGATCGATTCTCATCTAATACTAGAGGAATAACCTTATTGCATTCCATTTTTGATGTTTTGACTATTAATGGCAACCTCTACTGAAAACGTGGAAGAATAGACTTAAAATCAAAAAGACTAAATTCTTTATGGCAAACAACTCAAGCTTGAGTTGTTTACCAAAAAAGATAACCAATTACAATAATAACCGAAATGTCAAAAATCAAATGTAGAATGGTTATTCCTCAACTATTAAATGAGAATTATTTTTGAATTAATGTCAATATGAACTACAAATTGCAAGTGATATCTAATTAATAATAAAGGAACAAACATATTAATATTTCAAATGAATTTGGATAAAGTTTAGCAACGATCCGTTGCAGTTTATTTTTTTAATGAAAATATATATAAACCATTCAAAGAAGACCAGAGCAGGTTTCTGGATTTTCAGGCTTCCCTTAGGAAAATTAATAGATAGAAATATATAATTAAATTTTTTTTAATTGTTTCTAGATGATTATTTAAAATATTTGTAAGATTCAGTTCAGGATTTCGTTGGGTGGGGTCCAGTCACTGCCGCTCTTCTTTAATCCGGTGGACTCTGAGTGCGGCAACCTATGAGAAAATTTTAACCTATTAACGTGTACTTTCCTTCCCGCCAATGAAGTCAGTATTACAGCGAACCGATTGGAGCCTTGAAATCAAGCGTTAAGGATTGATTTTCTTAAAATTTTTAAAAAAATTTCCGGATACCAGGAGCGAACAGAAGTGTACTTTTCTTCCCGCCAATTTAATTTTCATCGAATTTTTGGGAACAAAAATCTTGTCAATCTCAAGAGTAGGTGGAATGAAAGAAGCAAGCAACAGTAGAATCGAGTTTCATTTCACAAATCATCGTTTCTTTTCATATAGTTTTTTAAACAATTTTTCCTACTCGAGTTTTCGAATAGATCAATGAATAAATTTATTTAATCTGTATAAATGCAGCTAGCAATGAAGCCAATCTTACAGCGAGCCAATTGGAGTCGTGAAATCAAGCGTTAACGATTGATTTTCTTAAAATTTTAAAAATTTGTATCCGGATCCCAGGAGCGATGAGGATGGTTCTTTCCTTCCCACCAATGAAGCCAGTATTACAGAGAGCCAATTGGAGCCTCAGATCATTATTTACGGAGATAGAGACAGAAATTTTTAAAAAATCTTATAAATTTGATTCTTTTAAGGCTTTCGGACCATTATTTAAGGAGATAGAGTCGTTTAAAGATTTCAAAGACAAAAACTTGTAAAATTTGTATGCGGATACATGAGCGAACAGGAATGTACTTTCCTTACCCCCAATTTTATTTTCATCGACTTTTTGTGAACAAAAATTTCTGATTTTGACAAAAAATTTGATATATCCAAATCATAGATATTTTAATATATTTCGGATCAGACGGTCCTAAAGAATTGAAAAAAATATTTTATTTTAAATAGCTCGAAAAAAAATTGTCAAAAAACGAATAAATAGCAACGTTGTACAATCCTATAGCTATGATTTAAGCAACTGCTATGGAACTTGGTACCCGTTTAGATTTCAACCGTTTTGTCGGCAAAGCCGTTTGTACCGAACTTGTTGACCCCTTTTTCACATTTATTTATTTGGACAGAATCATAATTTTTGAAAAGTTGTATCCTTTAATTTATCTAAATAATAACATTTAAACATTTATATTTATAATTATTAAATATTTCTCATAAAATATCTATTAAAAACCCGGTCGGTTTTTCATAAATTTCACCCCTTCATTTCCGGCCCCGAAGAAGGAAAAGTTTCTTTTTTTCAATTTTCTCCTTTATTAATGTGGCAAGCTTTACCAGTATGCCAAATTTCAGCATTCTAGATTGATTGTATTTTCACTATATCTTAATTAAACCTATAATAAATTTCACCCATTCATTTTAGGTCCTGTAAAAGGGATAGTTTCATTTTTTCGATTTTTCCTTTAATTGTAGCCCAAGCTCTACCAGTATGCCAAATTTCAGCCGAAGAACTTTTGGTTTTTGATATGTCTGTCAGTGATAAAAATGATCTGGAATTGATTCGATGAAATATCTCGAAAAAAATCACTTTTTTAATCATCTCCAAAAAGCGACATTGATACAAATTAACTTGATTGATAATTTATAGGAAAAAAATATATTAATTTTCAAAAAATTAAACGCTTATTTTTGTTATTGTTAAATCTACTTTCAATTCATGATTATATTTTAAATATTAACAAATTAATGTAATAAATAATAATTCCAATACAAAAGCTGATATTTTAATTATTTTACATTTTCATCATTTCATACCATATATTAATTTATAGAAAAGTGAAAGTGTAAATTATTCAATGTCCAAGATCCGCTCCACCCACTCAACTGGTTTCTCTTTGTAATCATTAGCATAGAGAGAATAAAGTCACATAAATTTTAACACATTGCAACTCATAAATTTTAACATTTGGTACTGAATTGGATATAGTAGGTATTCTTATTTATGTTCACAAACGTACGATAAATCATATTTTATATTTTCAATATTAACATTGCTATTAAGAATTGTAGAATTAATTGAATATTTTATTTTTGTGAAATGATATGAGGAATATTAATTGAAAAGCCTTATAGACCAAATAATAAAAAAATTGAAAAATTAACACTGGAATCAGTATATTCACAAAAGAATGAAAAAGAAAAAGAAAATCCTAGAATAGTTCTCCCATATTATGGACAAATTTCGGAAAAATTAAAACAAAAAATGAGGAAAATTAGGGTTCAAAACAGTATTCAAAACTCCAATTACTCTAGGAAAAGATTTAGGTTCAAATAAAAAAGACAAATTACCAAATATAGAAAAAGAAGGGGTTTATAGTTTGAAATGCAAAGATTGCGAAGCAATATATGTAGGGAAGACAGAGAGAAATCTGAAAATTCGATTAAATGAATATATAAGAGATTTTAAAAATAAAAAGTGCGAAAATTCTTTCGCGGATCATTTAAATTCAAACAATCACTCCTTCCCAGAAGGAACCGGTATTAGATTAATAAAAGAAGAAAAGAGCCCAAAATTAATTAGCGCAATCGAATCTTTAAAAATTTTGAAATCATTCAATAGAAATTCAAAACTCTGTTTGAACAATCAAATAGAGTTATCCAATAGTAATCTGCTTAAGATGTTTGCTAACAAAAGATAAAAGAAAAAGAAAAACCCTTTTTTTGTCAGCCTTTCTAAGGAGAAAGGAGAAAGGGAAACATATTGTTATATTTGAATGTGAACCGGATAGAATGTCTTTATTAGTTCCTAGCCAGCAGTGACGAAGGAACACCAAGTTTTCAATATCCATATGATATTGACTCCATGAAAAACATTTATAATTGAAGAAAGACTGATGATGAAGACCAAGTCTTCGAAACTATAGTCTCAAACAAATAAATAATATATATACAGATATATCATCTCGATATATATATATATATGTGTGTATGTTTATTTGCATCAAGCAGAGGACAACCTCTTTGGTTCTCTTTGTGAATATTAATATTGTAAATTGGAGAAAACTTTTTCAGACTCTATCGTTTTCAGCAAATTTTGGTGATTTGGTAATTTTTTCTTACTGAACACCTTGAGCTGGTAAACTGAAACTTTTTACTTTACCATAGAGGGTATGGTCAAGTATTGTAATCGTGCATGAAAAAAGTGATTTTTTTTTTCTTTTTTTTTCGAAATATCTGAAAAATGGCTTAAACTATTTAGATTAAAAAAATTGAGCGAAACCATGGCATTTCGGTCTACAAAAAAGCTCTGATAAGTAAACATCGAAAAAATTATATTTTTCGAGATAATAATTGTTTCGTCAAAATGTCTGTTAGTCTGTGCATTACCAAATTTTTGTGGACGAGCTAGCTCAAAAACTAGTATGAATATCGTAACCAAATTTTACACGTAGTTTTGGTCCATTGAGATTAAGAGCTGATTAGATTTTAAGGCCATTTGAGCACTCTCAACCAAATTTTGTATACATAATCAGTGGGACCTCAGAAGTCTAAAAATGCAAAAACTAACCGCCCAAAATGGGGGGGGGTGTATGATCAAAAAATGAAAATATAGGCTCTTGTACCAAAATCAACCAAATTTTGTATACATAATCAGTGGGCCCCCATGAGTCTAAAGATGCAAAAACTAACCCCTCCCTACATGTATGGTAAAGTCAAGTGGATGACCACATCAGAAATTTTTATTACTACTGATACTGATTCAAGAAGAAGTTGCACCAAAAAGTTATTGGATAAAAAATAGGTATGTTTCACATTAAGATATAAAAAATAAAACGAATTTATTTTTGGAGAATCTTTAATCTCGATATATATATTTTGGGGGACTAACCCATCTTCAGGAGCAACAGAAAGTAACTCGAAAGTAACTTTATATCTTAATGTGAAACCTACCAAGTATTTTTTATCCAATAATTTTAAAAAAATGTTTCACCAAGTACCAACACCAAATTCCTTAAAAAACTATTGCACCAAAAAGGTTCAACCTCTGTAGTCTAATCATAAAGATGTAGATTAATTATAAAAATATAAAATTTTATTTGAATTTCTTCAAAATCCGAAGGATAATGAAATGAATATTCTTAAAATGAAAATAAAAGTTATAAATGGCGAAATTTTTTAAGAAATCAATAGAGATTGTTTTCTACTCAATACTAATAAATTTTTTAAAAAGAATCAAAATCTGATATTTTGTTTATTATTTTTGGATTGAAATTCCTTTACGGGGCTTAGCTAACTGGCAGAAATCGTCACGTAACGGAAATGCTCCCTCCAGGTGATCTGACTCAATAGAGGGGGAAATAAGAGAGAGAGAGAGAGAGATAGGATGTGTTATGGTGTATTAAATAAATATTTCGAAAAAAATAAAGATTTTAGCGCGATTCGAAACTAAAGACTCTCGAATTTAAGATTTCAAGACAGCGCTGCTTTACTGAGAGAACATCTTTTTTTTTTGTTTAAAATAGATATTTAAATTTAAATAAAGTAAAAATTTTATACACCCTCTTAATATTCTATACAAAGTTACAATGTATCCTACATTGTATGGAAAATTAAATATAAAAAAAATGAAACACAAATTCATAAGCGGGATTCTTTTAGAGATTTAAATTCAAAAAATTATAATTTAATATTTTTTTTAATCCATAATAAAGCAAATTGATATTATTATTAGTAAAATTTATTTTTTTTTCATTTAAATTCAATATAATGTATGTATTTAAGGAAAAGTTTAAAAGAAATGGCAATTAGCATAGATTAACATTTAAACAGAGCAGGTCAATGAGCGAATACAGGGACATAAAGAAATAGCTGGAACAACATCCCCATCACATGCAAAAAAGGAGAATAAAATCAGATAACCAATCAAGATAGAATATTACAACACATGGTCTCAGACGAGGAGTATGGAAGGAAGAAGGAGAAATTATCTCGTAAAAGACGGAACACAGCGCACACATTATAAATCACACATTATAGATATATATTATACATTATAACTTACACATTATACATTACAAATTCCAAATATATATATATATATATATCCATATACTTCCTTTAATTATATCTCTCTGATACAATATATCTATGGATAACAATACAATCGCATAGTTATCTTGGTGGTGCCTTTACATATAAATCGAACGCTCCAACGATTTCTTCGATATAGTTCGAGAGAAAACTTGAAAGTGACAGCACAAGTCAAAAATACGGAACTCAAGGAAGCTCAAGGACGGAGAACAACAGGCACATCTCGCAACGTCATATTGAAAACGGCCTATAATTGCTGCTGGACACATATACGTAATCTCATCTAGTTTTCTCAATTGTTGTAATCTACCAAGTCCATCTTTTACTCCATTCTTTACTCCTGCTTTGATTTTGCGCTCACTGCGAATATTAAATGATTATAATATTGATTGAACGAGACAATAAAAGAGTGTGTCTTCTGCTGGAATTATAAATTTTATTTATTTATAACGAGACTATAGTTTCGAGGGCTTTGCCCTCTTCATCAGTCTATTACAATGTATTCACAGGAATTAATTTATGAATGAAAGGTTAACATCTTTCATGTGGTTAGGTTAAGAAATTACACAGGGTGGGCAAGTTAAGAATTGACATTTATACTTGTTTTATTATTTTGACTTTAGGTGGCGATCGTGAAGTTTATATTTTAGCAGCTATTTTTAAAATAAAGCTTTCGGGAATTTCTATTTTACGATTTAAGAATTTTTTTGGTGAATTATTGTATGATTTTAAAATTTCTAACGATTCGAAAATACTAATTTTTAAGGGATCTAATTCTGATCTAATTAATTTAATATTTGATTCATCTGGAAAACAATGTTTCTCGGAGATTAAATGGTCAGCAAATGCACTATGCCCTGAACCCCCTTTAAAAACCATTTTGTGTTCCGAAATGGGCGTGTTTAAATTTCGTTCTGTTTTTCCTATATAGGTCGAATCACATTCTCCACATGTTATGGAATAGACACCTTTTTTTGTCCATTTTTTGAATTTTGTCTTTCTTATTATTGCTAATATCAGATCCCAATGTTCTAGAGGATTTGAAAATAGTTTGATATCCTAAAGTTTTGAATTTTAATTTTAAAGTTTCCGAAATTTTTCCATAGTATGGGATTATTAATTTTGGTTTTGATTCTGGCTCGGACATTTGGGAATAAATAAGATTCAGAGTTGACTTTTCAATTTTCTTTTTTAATAGTTTGTCAATAAGGGTTTTCTCGTAACCGTTTTTAGCTGCTATTTGTTTAATTATTTCTAATTCTTTATTGAAATTTGTTTTATCTAAAGGGATATTAGTTAATCTATGAATCATTGAGTGAAATCCTGCTAATTTGTGTGTGATAGGTCTGCAGGAATTATTATTTATAGCTATGTCTGTGGTCGTGGGTTTCCTAAATATTCCAAAAGTATGTTTTTTATTTGAAATTTTGATTTCTACATCTAAATAATTTAGTGTTTTATCTTTTTTCGATTTCGCTGGTAAATTTAATTTTGTCGTGGATAGAATTTATATTGTTGATAAATTCACACAGAACGCGCTTTGTACCTGTCCTTAGTAAAATAATATCATCTACATACCGGTAGTAATATTGAATGTATTTGAAATATTTCTATTCTACGCTAAGAAATTTTGTTTCAAAATTGTCTAAAAATATTTCCGCTAGTAGGGGTGATAATGGGCTACCTATTGCTAATCCATTTTTTTGTTTATATATTTTATTATTAAATTGAAAGAAATTGTGATTTATACAGAGGTTCATCAATTCGCTTAAATTTTGTTTTTCTCTGGCTTGTAAATTAGGGGATTTAAAAATGATTTTGTTAACTAATTCTTGAGTGGAATATTTAGGAAACCCACGACCATAAAACCCTCAACCTGGAGGACCAGTGGTTCTCTCTTCGTCTGGCTCCATCTCATCCTCGACCCGTCCGGCTTGGAAGGCCCTACCAGTAGCTACGCTACCGCCGGCATGGTCCGAAGAATTACATGAACACACAAGCCTCCCCATCACGTCAAGGTGGAGAACCCATGGGAAATTAGGATATATAAGACCTGTGTACGCCCGATAATAACATATGGGGTTGAGTCCAGGTAAGATACAACCGTTACAAAACAGCTTCTCCGAACAACTGAGATGAGAGTTGTAAGAGCCCTCAATTCGAAGACCCTGCATGATAAAATCCGCAGCGAACACCTTAGGCAAATATGCGGTCTTCAAGACATAGTCGATTGGGTTAATGTATGAAGAAGATGCTGGGCTGCCCATGTAGACAGAATGGACGGCCGTCTCCCGAAAATACTTACTTACTTACTTCTTACTTCCTGTGGCCGAACAACATTTCCAATGTTTTAGCCTCCTCTATAATGCCTCGCCATTTTGTCCTATCCCTTGCTATAGAGTTCCAATTTCCTTGAGCACCCAACTCTTCAAGATCTCTGGTTATATTGTCCATCCATCTTTGCCGTGGTCTACCTGGTAGTCTTCTTCCTATCGGTTTTGCTTCGTAGATCCTGCTGATAGCTCGATCTTCATCAGCACGCACCACATGTCCCACCCAAGCTAGCTTTCGTGATCTTATACAGCTCGTGATGTAAGGCTGCCCTGTTAATTCTCTCACTTCCCTTGCACTTCTAAACCTCTATTCGACGGTAACACTATCTCTAATCATTCCACGTATTCTCTTCAAGATCTTGTTTTCGAAGGACATTAGATTTTTCTGATCAGATAGGGTCATGGTCCATGTCTCACACCCACAGAGCACCACCGGTCGAATAATGGCGTTGTATATTTTAATTTCAAGTTTTCTTGAGAGATTTTTATTTTTGAGCAGGCTATTTAAGGCTGCCCCACAACGGTTTCCTTTCATTATTCGAGTCTGAATTTCCTTGCCTACTTCATTCTTTGTTGTTATAAGAGTCCCTAAATAAGCAAAATCATCAGCATACTCGTATCTGGCAACCTCACATCTCAAGCTATTGCTGTCGTTGTTGCTATGTCTTGATACTTTCATTGCTTTGGTCTTTTCAGCATTTATTTTAAGACCAACTCTTAGGCCCATGTATTTGATTTTATCATGCATGTCCACCAAACCTTCTTCTCTATTCGCTACAATCGCAATATCATCCGCATATGCAAATACTTTATGCAGACCATTCAGTGGTATTCCTTCTCTCCCTTCATCTAAAATTCTTATAACTTTTTCCAGAATAAGGTTGAAAAGCAGGGGTGATATTGCATCTCCTTGTCGTAGTCCTGTTTTGATGCTAAATGGCTCCGAATACCTATCCTCTACCTTAATATAGGCTCTTGAGTTTTCCACACAGGCCCTGACCAACTTTATTAGTTTATGAGGGAATCCAAACTCGTTCATAATATTCCACAGGCTCTCCCTATGCACGCTATCATATGCCTGCTTGAAATCGATGAAAAGGTGGAAAGTATCGAGCGCAAATTCCCATCGTTTTTCCATTATTTGTCTTATACTAAATACTTGGTCAGTTGTAGATCTTCCTTTACGAAAGCCGCATTGGTAATCCCCAAGGCATTCTTCAGCAAACGGAGTCAGACGTTTTAGTAAGATATAACTTAATATCTTATAAGCTGTTGGTAAGATTGATATTCCTCTGAAGTTTTCACACCTTTTTATATTTCCTTTTTTGTGTATAGGAACAATAATAGCGTCATGCCATTCTGCCGGAATTTTCTCTTCATTCCAGCCCTTTATAATATAAATAATTTATCCTCCCAATTAATAAATAATAAACTCGACAAAATGAATAAATCTGCCCTAGTAGCACAATGTTTCAAACTATATTGTAACTATATAGATTGAAACACAGTAGTAGCACAATGTTTCAAACTATATTGTAAGTATATAGATTGAAACACAGTAGTAGCACAATGTTTCAAACTATATTGTAACTATATGGATTGAAACATTGTGCTACTAGGGTGGTGTATACAAATTAAATTGTAACGATTGCGATGCATTTATTTTGGACAAATTGGACGATCTTTCAAAAAACGGCATAAAGAACACGAAGCTTCTCTCAGGCAATTAATAAGAAATCAACCCACAAATTCAGATTCCACTTCCGCATTGGCTATTCATCTATATTCCTTAGATCAGTAACCATCACACACTAATCCCACTCCAATTCATTTCGAAAGAAAAGGATTAAGATTGGATCTTCTTGAATCCACTGAAATAAAATATGCCCTGACGAATGATGAAAATGTTATCAATAACTCGATTAGCATTCAAATTTTGTATTAGTTAAACTTCTGTATCTTCCTGAAAATGGGTCTATAACCCGGAATATATATATATTGAAAAAATTTACCTCTTTTATTTTTTTAATTTTTAATGTGAAACAAGTGATCTAGAAATCCTAACTCATAGTAAATGAATATTTCATATTATATTTATTTACTTTTATCTTTATTAAAGATGTTTCACTTTGCACCAACACCACAATGTCTATCACTATTTGTTTTTCTTACTGTATAATATATAATTTTTATATTGTACTTCTCTCTTCACCTTAAGCTTGGCAGGATATTTTTTTTTCTTATTATATAATTGAAAATTAGTAAGTGTATTTGAGCTTTGAAAAATGAAAAAAAATTCTCCTGATTTGAGGTCTTTCCTCCATATTTAATTGTAAGGATAATTGATAATAATTCCGCAGAATTTTACAATATAGTTTTTGTTAACTTGAATGAAATTTCCAGCTGCAAGTATACATATATAGATGTGGAAGGGATTTCATCTCTAGGTTTAAGCCAACTGCCGCTGAAGGCTAATATAATATAGAATTGATGAATGTATTCTGATTTAGAAAGATTCTACATCTGAAGAGCCAAAAGAATTATGGGAATTTGAGAATTGAATAAAATTTTCATATTTAGTATCTTATTATAACTGACGTCAACTTTTAAACATACTCTTCTTCTTCTTCTTCTTCTTCTTATTGTTAGGCTAAAAGCCTGTTTATTCCAGAGCGTCTTCCATCCTTTTCTTGGACGGCCCCGTCTTTTTTTCCCGGTAGGGTTGCTGTCATGTACCTTCTTCACCAGCCGGTCTTCGTTCATTCGCAATACGTGTGCACTCCATTCTGATCTTCTTCTTTGGACCCATACGCTGATTTTTTTGTATATTGCACTTTTCCCTAATATCTTCATGTTTTACCCGCAATTCTGAGTAGCGATTTCATCTCACAAATTTCCAATATTTCTCTTGTTTTTGCGGTGTCTGTTCTTGTTTCGGCCGCATATGTCAAAGATGCGTACTTTTACTTCCGTTCCCAGAAACTTGTTTGACCAAACCGTTTCATTCAGGCATCCTGATATTCTGGACGCCTTAATAGATTGGAGTCTGACTTCCTCGCTAACGCTTTTGGAGCTGGTTATCTGAACGCCGAGATAGTTGAAGGATTGCACTTGTTCCATCCTTGAACATACTCATAAACATACAAAAGACTTTGAAAACAATAATCAGAATCAAAATAAAAAACCCTTCAAATTCTCAACCTCAAAACCACCTCAATCCAACCAAATATATTATTTTCCAACCATATCATAATCAAGATAAGTTTCACAGAATGAGGGACATTCGGAGGGAAAATCTCATATATTGTTTTTTAAGGTTTTTATCAAATAAAATTACGAAGCTCGTCCGGAAGGATAGCCTGCCTGCCGGGAGGCCTAGTATTAAATTCAAGCAAAAGAATAAATAAATATCTGCTCATTGAGCTTAGAAATTTCCGCAACTTAGAGAAAAATAATTTTAAACCATGATTTGTCTTCTGTCTGCCTTTGAGTTGTTTGGATTCCAATAACCAGGATAGCTAAGAACAGAAACAAAATAAAAATTGAATCAATGGTTAAGTTGAATGAAATTTCCAGCTGCAAGTAGGATATTTAGATGTCGAAAGATTTCATCTCTAGGATTAAGCAAACTTCCGCTGAATGGTAATTTAGAAAGATTCTAGAATCTGAAAAGCCAAAAGCTCTATGGGAATCGGATAAAATTTTCATAATTTATCTTATCATAACTGACGTCGACTTTTAAACATTATATTTTCAAATACTCGTTTCAAAAAGTCGTTCAAAACAAAAAGCAGAATCAAAATGGAAACCCCCCAAATTCTCAACATTAGAAACACCTCAGTCCAATATTATTTTCTAATCATCTGATCTAGCATACTTATCAATCATTAAAAAATCTTAAGTTTTTCACACATTTCAAAAAATCAAAATCTAGGCCCTTGGACCAAATGCAACCAAATTTTGTATACATAATCAGTGGGCTACCAGAATACTAAAAATTCAAAAACTAACCGCCTAAAATGGAGGAGGGGGTTCTAGGCTCAAAAAATTAAAATCTATGCGGCCCTTGTACCAAACTCAACCAGAAGTGTATGTATGGTAAAGTCAAGTGGGTGGCCACATTAAGAACATCATCTTTAGATCATTTTCATTAGCCGGATACTGACTTACCGAGCAGCCTCGCGAGGCTGCCTCGGGTGTTTGCCGCAGAACTGTCCTGAGTGAACGCAGGAAATGACCCGAGGCGCCTTTGAGCATTCACAAAAACCGACAGCCGATGGATTGGGCCGAGCCAACGGGCACTTTTGGCTTGGGCGAGGCACGTACTGACCGACCAGGAATTTGCCTCAAGGGGTTGGCCTCGCGAGGCAAATCCTCAGTCCGGCTATTTTCTCTCCAAAATTATTTTCCTGGATAATTTCTTCACCGGATGTTTTTCCGTATCCTCCCTTATTTGTTGGAAAGATTTGAATTTATGTCAAAATAGAAGCTTTTCTGACTGAAATGGAATTCGATCCCGAATCATCGGGATAGGAAGTCTCTCTAGCCCCACACTAACGCCTACATTACTATACAACAAATAGAAACCAACAAATGTAATTTTTAATGATTTTTTATGGTTCAGGTAATTTTAAGTACTTGATCGTTTAAGAGTAGTTGAGAAACTAACAGTGCATACTTGAAAAAATTTAATTGTATTTAATTATTCACTCACTGTATATAATAATGTGTCTCTCTGTGTGTGTATGTGTGCACTTATTTGAAAAGCTTTTGTTAAATGGTAATTGAAAAAAAGTTCAAAGGATTTCATTTTTGACACTTCAAAAAGGGAGAGAGAGAAAAAACGAATGGTCCTTCGGCGAGGAGACGGAAATGCCAGCTAGGACATTTGTGCCTGTGTGTGTGTATGTGTGATCGTATGGTTTTGGCAATGACGCCCCCCCCCCCCCCCCTCGCGTCACTTCTGCTCGAGTAAAAGTTACAATGTAAAACATATGACTAAAATCAATGGCTTGACAACTGAAACTGTTTATGACATAAATACTTTAAAAGTTTTGTTTTTCCGAGAAGGCGCAAACCACTTATTTATTTATTTATATTCAATTCAATCAAATAACCAGGCATAACTAAGGTTTTTCAATCGTTATCCGAGCATTTTTGGAGTATAAAACGACTTGAATAAAAATTATATCATAAAAGTTGCATTTGTGTTTTAATTTGGTTGCTGTGAAGTAGATACGAATACCTTTGCTAAATTGATCAATCTCTTGAAATTGATAATCCCATTTTGAAGTTGATTAATTCCATTTAAACATAGTACGTAGTTTTAATTCGAATTGAAATTAACCATTTTCAAAATAGAATTAAATAATTTTAAGTGAGAACAATCAAATCAAATGTTCATTTTCCGATAGTAGTGAATATTCGATTTAGTAATTGGATAAAATACGAGGGTGTCTTCTTCTGAATCTGAATTGTTATGGATAATTTTTATTATATGTCAGAAGGGTATAATTTACTCCCTAGCGAATTGAACCTGAGTGTCAAAAAGCTTTTGAGCTTGCAATAAAAATTAAGGGGGTTCGGGTCTGTTTATCATTTTTATAAGAAAATTCTCAAATTTTTACCATCGAATCATTAATGTATTAAATATTTATTCCCGAAATTTGAACTTGATCGTCTGTTCCAATTTCGAGAAATAAATTATTAAAAATTGTCCTTTTAACATGGAAGTAAATGGACCGAGCTTTTAAAAGGGGCTATAACTTCTATACAAATTATACCATTTTCAACAAATTTATACAGATCAATAATTCAACTTTTATGAATCTAATGATACATTTTTCAATAGATTTGACAGTCTAGTGTCTAGTTAATTATTTATTCATAAATGTAAAAATAAAAAATTATTTGCTGCCAACAGAATATAACAAAAGCACTAGTGTAGAATTCCAACTCTATTTCTTGAAATCGTTTTTGAGTTTAATAAATGTTTTTATAATAATAAAAAATTTATCTCAATTTTTTTGCAACGAAATTTTCTCTGGAGAGAGACGGACTGGTAGAAATTTTAATTGAAGGTAATGGAAGGCCAGGGGTAGTGAGGAAAGAAAAAATTAACACATATCAAATAAGGTGTAATTTATTGGAATCCTTCCTTCTTTCCTTTCAAACCGACGTTTCGGAGGATTCTTTCCTCTTTCTTCAGGGTTTCAAAGGGTCAATGAATGAAACAAATAAAATGTTTCCTTCTTCTCTCCACAGTAGTGTTCAAAACTTTCTTCTTTTTTAGCAAAGGAATAGAAAAACAAATCTAATTAAGGAAAGGAAAAAGAAAAAAATTGTTTTTCTATGCCTTTGCTAAAAAAGAAGAAAGTTTTGAACACTACTGTGGAGAAAAGAAGGAAACATTTTGTTTGTTTCATTCATTGACCCTTTGAAACCCTGAAGAAGGAGGGAAGAATCCTCCGAAACGTCGGTTTGAAAGAAAAGGAGGAAGGATTCCAATAAATTACACCTTATTTGATATGTGTTAATTTTTCTTTCCTCGCTACCCGTGGGCTGCCTTCCATTACCTTCAATTTATCTCAATATTCTTCTTATTAATATTGTTAGGGCCTCGGTTGAGTGCGTTGTGGTGAGTGTCCGCGCCCCCACCTAGTTGGTGGGGTCCTAACAATGATTTGTGCAGGGCGTTGTTTGTGCACTGGTGGAAAGCCGGGTTGGGCGCCACCCGCTTAATTAGCGGGCTGGGCTACTAGGTGGTGGATGGCCCCTCCTTCTAATCGATGATCAGTCGAGATTGAATTGCTTCACTTATAACATGACTGAAATATTATCAGTCATGCAAAAGTGTCGCAACGATCTGACTGAGTCATCTAGCGGCCGTGTCTAAAAGCTCGTAGCCAGAGCAACAGCGAGCCGCTACAATATTGTAACCAAAATAAATTTGCCGCGGTTATATTCCGGGAGCCTAGTGTCTGAACAGTGAATTAGTCGAGTGGGTGATGACTGAATGAACATGTGGCAGGAGAGATGACATATGGGTGTCGAGGTGGCAAGGTGTAAAAGTAAACTTGCTCTGATCTGTTTTCGTTTCGTTTTTGTTTATCGTGTACCGTGTACCGTTAATATTATTGTTTATCGTGTGTTTGAGTGTTGTTGTTATTGTTGAAAAAGAACTCAACAATAATTTATATATATATATATATATATATATCTTATATCTTAAATATCATCAAATATTTAAGTTATTTATTTATAGAAATGGCCGATTGCCTAATTCAAATACAAATATTGTTTTAATAATATAATTATTTGTTGTTCAATTTTAAATTATATAACTATATTTAATTAGTAAAACCCAAGATTGTTAACCACATTGTTATACATATATACAAGACCCGGTTTGAATAATTATAATATTTTAAACAACAAACATTTATTATTTTATTTATTTTTGCCTTCAAAAGGGCAAAGTGAACATTACCGATTTTTCCAGCAATCACAATATTATCAAAAGAAAGATTTTTATTCGAAATTAACCTCATTATTAACAATTTGTTTATTAAAAAAATTTAGTATGCTGACGTTGTCACACTGCAGAAATACAAAAGATCAACCAGATAGATAAGCTGCCCCCGAACTCCCTTAATAATTAAATTAGAAAATAAACAATAAATTAGAATTACACAAAGGACCATCTGGTGTATCACTAATATTTCGGCTTTCTCTGACTTCCCTTTTCTTTCATTTAAAGAAATTCAATCTTTGTATCTTTAATCCATTCAACCCATTAATAAAATTTCTAATCCATTCACTTGTGTTTATTTTCAATTTCTCATTTAATTATATTTTCTCTGTTGATTTGATCATCCTTTACTAACCCGTTTTGTTTTTTAGTTGAAAATTTATCCCAAATGCTAATGAAATATTCTAGTCTTGAAATGATGATAAGTCGCTGGGGGGGGGGGGGGGGCGAAAAGGCTTTTCAGTTTGCCAACCAAGCGAAATTAATCTTCGGCTACAAAAACACAAGTAACTACAACCAATAAAGTAAAAGCGGACAAGAACTGCGAAATGTTAGACTAGTAATAAATGTACGATATTCATTTACATTAAAATTATATTTCATATTAATCAACTACCCCATTTATAATCTCCCTCTGTCTCTTTCTTCAAGTTTAATTTAGGTAATTCAATTCCATGATAATTATTCATGAAATTTTTAATAAATATCCATTTTTCTTTATTAGATATGAAATTTACAAAATTGATTAAATATATATAAGTTATTTGAGTTATTCTAAGTTATACTTGAAAAGGTCTTTTGGATGGACGGACGGACTATTCGTGAATAAAATATCACCCTTCGTCAATAGAGTGAAGTTTAAATTTGAATAGCGCTCCTAAGTAGATGAAAGATTTGTATAATTAAAATAGTTTGCAGACTCGAAAGGATACTCTCTCTATATATTTCGTGTTGTTACTCCATCAGGGAAAAGGAAGAGCTAAAGAGCTTACGAAAGCGAAAATAAACAACTTGTGGCTTTTACCATTTTAATCATTAAATGTGCAAAGGAACAATTATATTTAATTATCCCTATTTCTCATTTTAAAAATAACTATTAATTGAACAATTCTTTTATATATATATACATATCAGTGGCATGCTGTGGATGCGCATCCCTAAAATTTCAAAATACAGGGTGGGACATAAATATTTTCTAATATAATCTAAATTTTATAAATATTTATGCATACATATTCAGGCAAATTTAAAGTGGGATATGCATATTAGTTATATAGTCAATAAGGCTTATAGGAAATTGGGGATGTTTGGTAGAATTTTGAAGGGTACATCTAGAGAAGTTAAGTCAAAAAATTATTTAACTTATGTAAGACCTAATTTAGAGTATTGTTCTGTGGTCTGGGACAAACATCCACAACGATTAGAGAGAAAAATTGATATGGTACAAAGGAGGGCGGCTAGATTTGTTTTTGGTAAATTTGATAGGTTTAGTAGTGTCACTTCAATGATTAATGAATTAGGATGGTCTAGCTTATTGGAGAGAAGGGAATGGGCTAAATTGAAAGTGATTTTCAAAGCCTATAAGGGTTTTAGGAGTTGGGAGGAAATAACGAATAGATTTCAGGAACCAAATTATTTAGGTAGAGCTGATCATAGAAAAAAGATTCGTAAGCCAAGATTCTTGAAAAATATCGGTTTACATTCATTTGTAGGATCTGGCATTGATTTGTGGAACAGTCTGTCTGTTACTACTTGGGATTATAGTCCTCTGCCCCCTATGATTAAATCAATTATAAATTTTGTCAAGTCCTAATGTCCTAGAGTTGTGCAAAATTTTATTTAGTTCTCACAAGCAGAGATTAGGTGAGGTAGAGAAAGGTCATACCATCCTTGTTAAGGTTTTGACCAGGTTTCCTTAACAACTTATGGCAAATGCCGGGATGGCTAATGCGTCGCTTGCTCCTGGTATCGGGTTTTTGCGCGGAATTTTTAAATTACTTTTTGTCTTTTGAGGGAAATCTATGGTCATGTTATTTGTTAATGAGCATACATTTCTATTTTTTTTTTTTTTTTACTTGTTTATCATTTGTTAAATTGTTGTAATTAATTGGTATTGATGTTTATTAATGTATTGTAGCGAGATTGTATTGATGTTTGGAGGACCTAGCCACCGAGGACTTGTGCCTCTAAGCAGGTCGAGGAATAAAGATTTATTTATTTATTTATTTATTATTTATTTATTTTCCACAATTTAAAGAGGTATAACAAATGAAAAAATTTAACTAGAAAAAACTGAATATATTTTTGAAAAGGGCATAAAATATATATTTTTTTCATGTGTTTTAAACATTTAATCAGACAAAAAAAGGGGGAGGTGGGGCAAAAATGTAAATTCTAGCCTTTTCGACCAAACTCAACTAATAGTTTGGACGAAAGGGCTAGAATTTTCATTTTTGACCCCATTTTGCATGGATAATTTTTGCATTTCTATTGGTTGAGTTTGGTCGAAAGGAGTAGAATTTTCATTTTTGACCCCTTTCCCCTTTTTTATCTGATATAAGTACTTAATGTTTAAAACA
Source organism: Forficula auricularia (assembly GCA_024734495.1). NCBI lineage: Eukaryota > Metazoa > Arthropoda > Insecta > Dermaptera > Forficulidae > Forficula > Forficula auricularia. The sequence goes on from JALMQS010000068.1 coordinate 6,037,296, forward strand.
CGAAAAAAACACATTTAAAAAATATATATATTTTTATATTCAGTTTTTTTTCTAGTTAAATTTTTTCATTTTTTATACCTCTTCAAAATGTGGTAGGTAGATCTTTATGCCTCACACTGTATTTAGAGTATTTTTATACCTTGTCATTAAAAAATCTAATATTAAATTTGAAAAATAACCAAAATTTCTATGTATTTGATGAAATTTGCAAAAAAAAGCGAAGAATAAAATAAAATTTTCAAAGTGGAGGTTACTTACCATATTTGGACAGCATCCCTTGGTTAAAAAGTCACAGCTCACCCATAATACATATACCTATATATATCATCATCATCATCATCATCAGCCTGTCGATATCGACAATCCACTGCTGAATATAGGCCTCTTCCATCAAATGGAAGGGAGTTGGCATTAAGTCACCACGCTTGCCAGACGGATTGGTGACTAGGAATCAGATTATAGCCGGTCAAATATCAATGCAGGGACTCGGACTCGAACCCGGGACTCCTGCTTAGAAGGCTAGTGTCTTTAAGCTCTCGGCTAATCCGATTCCCTACCTATATATATATATATATATATATATATATATATATATATATATATTTATTTATTTATTTATTTATTTATTTATTTATATAAAACCGATTTCTCAAAATCAGCTCTAACGATTTCAATGAAAATCACGAATTAGAGAATTTTTTTATTTATTTAAATGAAATTTACCAATTACTTTTATTGGGATGCAAGCAACACGATTGATGTAGGAACCATTTTTTTTTTTTAAGATAAATTGTGAATTAAATTTACCATCTCTGATGAAAATGACAACAAAATCCTTCGAAGTAAGATTTCTCTCAATATGTCTAGTAATGAGTGAATATACTATCCGGAATTATTTTTTTACTCAAGGCTTTCAATTCAAGGCTAAGAAATGAGTCATTATGTGCACATTTTACTATTTAAATGTAAAGATGAAATTTACCAATTACTTTTTGAGGGATGCAAGCAACAAGATTGATGTAGGAACCAATGAGACCTTTGATAATATAAGATTTTTAAACGGTAGCCTACCAAAAAACCAACTTCGTAAATCATTAAATTGGAACAGTAAATTATAAGATTTCTATTCCCTTCTACCAGTTTCCATTTCTTTTTTTCTGATAAATTGTGTTATAAATTTACTATGTGATTGAAATAAAAACAAAAGTCCTCGATCTAAGATTTCTCTATTATATGTATAGTACTGCGAAAGAAAAAAATGTCCATAACGATTCCCTTCAAAACCTATTTATTAAAAAATTTCAATTTCAAATAGATAAACGAATAACACAACTTTTTTTTTTTTATTACTTTTATTGCTTTTCCTTTCACCCCTATTGACTTGTATTTCATTTGGAATTCATATTACTTTTCAAAATGAATCCATTGAATTTATCCCAGAAACTTTTTATCTAGAGAAATTATGCATTTATATAAGTTTCTTATATATCCATTATATAACACAGAGTATTATCTGAGCACATGTGGATTAGAAACACGTAGCCATGCTTTTGCTGTTCCAGTATTCATATTAAAACAATAGAAAAATCAAAATTTGAAGAATAGATTTATTAGAATCAAAAACTTGTTTCGATTGATAATACTAGTTATCTAGAAATTGCACTTTTTTTTAGCATATTGCAGAGGTTCCCAAACTGTGCGCCTCGGACTTTTCATAGGTGCGCCGCGAAACTTCATAATTAATTTAAGCAAGACGTTTGGCCTAACTAGACAAATAACAAAGTGAGAAGCTAAAAATTTATTTATAATTCATTTTTATATTTTATTTACAATTAGACAAACCTACATAAACTTAAAAAATTTAGCTATACAAAATGCGATGTTTGTTTTGATATAAAGCGAAAAAATAAACTTTGACACCCTTGAAAAAAATCTGAAATAAATAAACCTCCGTCGGCCTTGCAGCAAAACTCTGCAAGTTATTCGAAAGTTTTCTTTCAGACCGCAGTATTAAGGTTGTCATCGATGGAATATCATCTTCCGCCTTTCACACCAACGCTGGAGTTCCTCAGGGATCGGTTATCACCCCTACACTCTTTCTTATCTATATCAACGACCTTCTAAACTTGTCCTCCAATCCGGTACATTGTTACGCAGATGACAGCACCCTACATAACGCCCCTGCATCGCATAAAAACCGTGCAGACATTGTCTCCTCAATTAATTTAGACTTATGCAAACTTAAAAACCGGGGATTCCAAAACTTAGTTAACGTCAATGCAGTGAAAACTCAGTGTTGGCTTATTTCCTGGCGCGTCGACAGAAACCTCCCAAACATATTCGACTCAAACTCACTAGAATTCAGGGATAAAATTTCAATGCTAGGCGTAACTCTAGGGTCTGACCTTCCATGGAATGACCATATCTCAACCACTGCTAAAGCTGCAGCGCGTAAGCTTGGTCTCCTATTTAGGTCTAGACGCTGTTATACCCCCAGTCAACTTCTTATACTGTATAATGCTCAAATTCGTCCCTGTCTCAAATATGGCTCTCATCTGTGGAGGGGTGCCTCCAAGCATTCTCTTGCTACACCGTTTCTGCCCTTTCCCTGTACTACAGATACTATCACGGTGTCTGTTTAGTCGAGCTGAAATCAATTATCCCCCCTAAAGCCTTCTTTACGAGAAACACGCGGTTTTCGTACCACTCAGCACCCCTTTGCTGTCAAATTGGATAAAGAGATCGAACAAGCGCTTTCGCCAGCTCTTTTGTCCCTATGACCTCCAGAGACTGGAACTCGCTCCCTGCCACCATCTTTCCCGCGACTTATAACCTTCAGCTATTTAAGACCTGTATCCTGTAACTCCTTCTCTCATCATTTTCATTAAAGGAAAAGGCCCCCCCCCTGTGTTCTGAATTTTTGTTTTTCATAGAAATAAACTATTAATTCCAAAGATATTTGTATCGATTCTAATACCGGAGTATTTAGAGAGATGAAATACGATAGTTGTTTTGATTAAAAGGGAAAAATATTAAATTTGACACTTTCGAAAAAATCTGAAATGTATACAACGGGTCCCCCTGTGGTCTGAAACTTTAATTTTCAAAGAAAAGTAAACTATTAATTCCAAAGATATTTTCATCGATTCTAATACAAGAGTATTTATAGAGGCCAATAAAGTATATTTGTTTTAAAATATATATTCTTTTACTTAGGGTAGGGCGAGATGGAAAAATTTTAATTGAAAAACAAACGCCGCGACTCGGAAAAGTTTGGGAACCCCTGCCATATTTCATTTATAAACAAAATAATAGACCATTAAACATGAATTAATTTGTAAAAGAATGACATAAAGCACTTTAGGGATTGCCATAAGCCATTCCATTACAAAAAAAACGACACAAATTTCAGCAAAAGTTTTTTATACTTATAAACTAAATATTTGGGATACGGTTCTGAAAAATTATACTTATATTTGACTGAGCTGAAACTTTCTTGAAACATTCTCCATAAAATTGAGAAATATAGTATGTCAAAAATTTTTACATTCATCCAATATAATTTTGCTTTACTTAACGACCCTGAATCGAATAAGATCAATTTCAATTAATTTTAACAACAGTAATTTCAAGCTATCGATTAAAAAATTGTCTTCAAGCATTTTTTTTAATACCTGTGTATCGAATCCATTCAAAAAAATTTATTTTCGAAATTCCTCGATTCTGATCGTCCAGGTGAAATATTCAGAAAATTAGAAAAACAATGGATATTTAAAAAATAATTTTTATTTTGCTTATAGAATTATTTTAAATTTATTATTGCAAATTATCGTCTTAATATTTATTAATAGGCACCAATGGCTAAGGTGTCTTCAGATCTAGTTTACTCGAGATCGAATCTCGCCTTAGTCAGAACAATTTTCATCTTTGTCCAAAATCCAAGGCGCCCCATTAAATCCAGGGGATGGCAATGGGAAACCATCTCTGTGAAAAATTTCCCCAGGAAAATTACAATTGACAGGATACTTTCCAAAGGAATCGAGCATTACAATTACAATGAGCCTAAAATAGTCCGAATAAAGGGACGAAATGTTGCTTTACTACTTTATTACTTATTAATAATGCTGATACTCTGCCTGAATTGAAAATATTTTTGTTTACTTTGTGAGTTTTTAGCTTTTCCCACAAGAAGATATCAATAAATGTGATGAAGATTTGCATTCTGGATATTTTTTATATTTATATCTTTGTTCTAAAAGTAAAAGGGACAGAAAACTTAACATTTTTATCTCCTTAGTTATTCAATTGTAAAATAAGCTAAAAAACTATTTCTCATTTAAAATTTTGAATTTTTATTTAAATCACACATTATTAATTATTGAATACGAACAAATAATACAATATAACTACGACGTTTCGATCGACTTATTCTGCGATCGTTCTCAAGTATGAACACCTACTCCGATTATAGGTTAACTGAGTCAATCACGGGTCGGTCAGGCTTATATAGACTCCATGTACAGTCCAATAAAAAAACCAGCACACTGACGACCTCAGCGCCCACTGTCGGACTGAGCATTAGATGTTGCGAAAAATATAGTTATACATAGTTGGATTTTATGGAAACTATAATATTCTTGATATGTGGGTTAATTGTTATTTATTATTGTTATTATTGTTATCATTTGATTTGTCAATATTTTTCGCTTAATGGTTTTTAAAAAACATGTAATGCTCAGTCCGACAGGGGCGCTGAGGTCGTCAGTGTGTTGGTTTTTTGACTGGACTGTACATGGAGTCTATATAAGCCTGACCGACACGTGATTGGCTCAGTTAACCTATAATCGGAGTGGGTGCTCATACTTGAGAACGATCGCAGAATAAGTCGATCGAAACGTCGTAGTTATATTGTATTATTTGTTCGTGTTCAATAAATAATTATAATTAATAATGTGTGATTTAAATAAAAATTCAAATTTTAATCAAATTAATCACAAAAATAAAAGCTTCAACAGCCTCATTACTAATAAATATTTTTCCTCTGTTTTCTTTTCTTTTTGTGAAATTATTTATTTATTTTTCTACTAAATAAAAATTTACTTATTTCCGCTGTTTTATTAGGTATTATCTTTCTAAAGACAATACATAAGGAAAAATAGTGAATTGAATAAAAAATTAAATATTCTGAGGGGGCGAGGCCCTCTGATATGTAATGTAAAATTATTCTATTAAAATCTTAGATAAGAGACCTCAAATATAAATTCTTATCTTCAATATTCTAATTTGAAATTGATCAAAGAACAGGCAAACTATTCGTAAAGAAAACCATCATCTTGGAAATTTCAATATTGTCTAACGCTGAATAGGATACGATCTTTTTCATCATTGTACAAATTAATTTCCATCTGTACACACAAGCGGGCTGATTATTATATAATTTATGTTTACCTTGAGACGTAGATATAGAGCATGATATTAAATTCTAATAACCAAAACCTCTAAGATTTTTTTCCTGGATGTTTAATATCAATTATTAAAAGGAAATTCGCTTTTAGTTGAAAGCGTTTGTTCCTGAATAACAAATGTTAAGTGAATTTGATAAGGTATACGATATTTTGGAAAGCAAAAAGTGATGTAATAGGAAATCGATTAATCTCTCTCAAGATGTTTGAATTAAAACTTTTTTGAACTTTGGTAATAAAATTTGGAAAATATTTCATTGAAACTATAAAATAAGATTTTATTGAAAATAAACTAATCATATGTTTTGTTCTTCTTTCTATACGTCTGCCTTAATAATATATTTTTAACCTAAAATATATTTGATATAATTAATATACACCTGGCTTCGTATATTAATATGGGATTTTATTTTTATTAGAAAATAAGCTGACGTGTTCTGATGTGACCATCCACTTGACTTTACCATACAACCTGGCCTCTCTCTTATATTTAATATTCAATAAAATTATTTATAATCATGTAGGGTGGGGTTAGTTTTTACATTTTTAGATTACTGTGTGCCCACTGATTATGTATACAACATTTGGTTTAGTTTGGAACAAGAGCCTATATTTTCATTTTTTGACCCCCCCCCCACCCATTTTCGGAGGTTAGTTTTTCCATTTTTAGACTTCTGGGGTCGCACTGATTATGTATACAAAATTTAGTTGAGTTTGGTCCAAGAGCCTATATTTTCATTTTTTGACCCTACACCCCCCCCTCCCCACCAATTTTGGGCGGTTAGTTTTTTACATTTTTAGACTTCTAGGGTCCCACTGATTATGTATACAAAATTTGGTTGAGTTTGGAACAAGAGCATATATTTTTATTTTTGACCCTACACTCCTCCCCCACCAATTTTGGGCAGTTAGTTTTTGCATTTTTAGACTTCTGGGGTCCCACTGATTATGTATACAAAATTTGGTTGAGTTTGCTCAAATAGCCTAGATTTTTAATTTTTAACCCCCCTCCACCCCTCTTAATTTTGAGTCGATATGCACCAAAATCTAATCAGCTCTTAATCTCAATGGACCAAAACTACGTGTGAAATTTGGTATCGATATTCATACTAGTTTTTGAGCTAGCTCGTCCACAAAAATTTGGTAACGCATAGACTAACAGACAACCAGACAGACTAACTAACTAACAGACATTTTGACAAAACAATTATTATCTCGAAAAATATAATTTTTTCTTGCACCATTACAATACTTGACCATACCCTGTATGGTAAAGTAAAAAATATATTATTATTATTATTAGTTGATGCAAGAAGATGTACTTAAAAAGTAAAATCTCAGTAGCCCGGGGTAGACTTTTTCATTGTGAAAAGATTAAGTCTTTTTACTTTTCAAGTTCTAGGTTCTTCATGTTTTCAGAAAAAAATTTTAAACGTTTTTTTTTTTCAGTAATTAGTATCTATATTAATATTGTTTTTAAATATATTATTATTACCTATGTTAATTTTTTATTATAGTGGAGTAATTAATAGAGATTGTGGTATTGGTGCAAGGTGAAACATCTTTAATAAAGATAAAAGTTTTAATAGGGTTAAAGATGATGGAGGTATGTTTGTGGTAAGAAATACTTACGGTTTATTACTTTTAATCTGCTTCGCGGTGGTGTAATTCAATGGAAATCTCTTTATCATAAATTTGATATTATTTTTACTAATTTGAATGTTGAAATTTAAAATTACAGACAGAATAGTTTCTAGTTCAGTGATAAACGTTTTTATAAATTGTTGCTATATATATATATATATGTGTGTGATTGTAATGAATTATGTGATATATCTATAATGAAGATTTAAGAATGAATGTTTCATGTGAAATGACAAATTCCGGTTCTTGAACGAGATAACTACTGAGGATGGTCGACCAGTGGTGGTATAGTTATCAATTAAATAATTCTAATAGTTATTAAAATTATTGTTTTATTATATTTGTGACAAAACCAACCCTTCAATTTAATGAAAAATTTCAAATTATATAGGTATAAGAAATAAAAAAATAAAAAATAAAAATAAAAAAAATTAATTATAATAAAGGGGTTGAATTGATATGGGGAAAGGTGGGTGATGGAATTTAAATACTAAGGAAAATGAATTAATGTTTAAGGTTTAACTCTGCAAGAATGATAGAACAAATTTATATATATATATATATATATAAGTTACTGGACGGGCCGTTGGTTGCGGCCGCCAGTGTTAGCGGTGGGGGTGTCCGACGCTAACTAGGATATTGGTAGGGGCTGGTTGTCGGAGGAGAGGGGAATGCCCCTGTCACCCGACGATTGTTCCAGCCACGAGGGAAGATAAGGTGTTGGAAAATGAATAATCAAAAACACATGAGCAGACCATATTTTGGTGGTAGCTGAATTAACTCGACTCGAGTTGACGCATTTATAACATTCAAAAAATATCATGGCTCACGCCGCTAAATGCGTTGACTCGACTCTCATTAATTCATTGGTTTATTATTTCATTATTGATTGATTGACTCACGTAGTATACAATGTGTTTAACAATTTAACTGTTGTGCACTTAAAGAATTATTACTACATTAAAGTATTGTTTAGTTGTGTATAAATTTGAATTGATAGATTGACGAGTGATGCCCTCTAAGGGTATAGTTGTGGAACCTTGGCCTGGGCAGCTCTCGCTGCCAGTGCCAGCGTGTCTCTGTTGATAGTTGAAATGAGTTAGTTGAAAGGAGTCTTAGTAGATTCATTGAAATGAGTAGTTGAAATGAGTTAGTTGAAAGGAGTCTTAGTCAGTCTCTGTTTGATAAGTTGAAAGTTTGATGGTTGACTGCGTTAGCAGATTGAATTGAGTTGAATGTTTTGTATAACTGCATCAGCAGAATTTTGATTATATTTGAATTGAGTGTAGAAGGACAAAAAACCAAACTTGAATCATCCCATATCTCATCGTCGGATAAAAAACCAAAGTGAAACGAATTGCCACAAGAAGTCTGCATTTACGCCACGCCATCACCATTGTATTAAATTTCATTCGTATGTACAAAAAACCATTATTTTTATCATTAAAACCATTGTTAATATCATATCAAAAAATCTTTGCTTTTATTTATTGAAGAAGGAGAAAATACACCTTCCTTTATCTTAATTAAAGAAATACAGTCCACACCATTATCCTAAGTTCATTATCATATTTATACATAAAAAATTATACATGATATGATCTAGGAAATTTACAATTTTATACATGGTCCATCGTCGCAGGATTATACATTAATCCTTCATAGCCAAAGGTAGAATTTTCTCAAAAAAGAAATTCTCCACTCTTAAAGTCTAAGAGCATAAAAGAACCAGAGATTCCTTCAAGAAAAGGTTGGTGTAAAAAAATTAAGTAATGCTGCAAGATATTGCAGAGAAAAATATTGCAAATAATTAAATTGCAATTTTTTTTGTATTGAAAAAGCAAAGCAAAGATTGGTTTTAAGCTGATTTGGCAACACAGCATTTGAAATTTGAACTGCAATTGGAAAATTTATCTATTATAGTCCTTTCTATTAAATTAAAAATGGCTTCCAGGAAAGTTAGATTATTTAGATGGAATACGGAACGCCTGCAAAATTCCGTAATTAAGGCCACGAAAGAAGGAAACCTGGAAAGCTTGAATTTATTAAAAACATTAAAAAGAGATTTGAATAGGTTACTCGAAGAAAGGACTGAAATAGAAAATGCCGTATATGACGCATTTGAAAATTTACAAGCTGAAGAACAACCACTAAATTATGAGGAATTTGATTTGGTAAAAATAACAAATTCAAGTTTGGATATCATAAGGGATATTGAGTGGATTTTAGAAGAGAAAGAAGAAAAATTGACCAATGCCAGAATATCTCAAATTGATGTTAAAATGACAAGTCCAATAGAGAAATCAAATGCAAGTGTTCCTGTTATTAAATTGCCCATATTTGAAGATGGTTTTGTGGAATGGGTAGAATTTTTTGATTTATTCAAAGCCCAAATTGATTCAAGAAATAATTTGTCGAAGACGGAAAAATTAATGCATTTGAAGAATTCGTTGAAGGGAGCCGCCTTAAATAAAATTAAAGGCTTGAGTATAATCGAGAGCAATTATGAAGCAGCTTTAAAAGTTTTAAAAGATTATTATGAGTCGGAAAGACAAATAATATTTCAAACTATTGACAAGTTATTGGAGTTCCCGAAAATTAAAATATTAACTAGGGAAAAATTAAATTATATATATGATCATTTCCGAAATGCCTATTCTGTGTTGCAGAATTTTAAAAAGGTCACACCAGGGAATGATGATTTTTTTATAAGGATATTAATTAGGTGTATACCGCAAGATTTTATACATCATTTTATAGAACATTAAATTCAGAAACTGTACGTAGTTTCAATTTTTTTTGAATTTTTAGATAAGTGAAATTAAATCGTAAAATGTAATTGAAATAGAATCCAGAGAAGTTTCTGACCAGCAAGTTACAGTCGAATTCTCCGAAAATAATGAAAAAATAAATATTTTAAAAACTTATCGACAGTGGTAACAAATAAAATTAATAAATGTTTCTTTTGTAACCAGGAAAAATCGTTACAAATTAGATAATTGTTTTAAGTTTAAAAAATTAAGTTTTAGTGAAAATGAACTTTATTTTAAAATGAAAACATGTTGTGTTTTAAAGCAAATCATGATTTTTTATTGTGCAAATCTTATTCAATGTCATTGTGGGAATTATCATCATAATCCCATATTACATGCATCTAAAGAATTAATGATTATTTTAAGAATACAGTTAAAAATAAAATTTTAAATCAATTGAAAATGTAAACAATTCCAATGTTCAAAATATTAATGAAGTTGTAAATGTTTCAGAGACTCCAAAAAGACTTGTTGTACAAATTTACCTCAAATACAACAAAATATTTTATTGGGCATAGCGATGGTCAGACCGACTTCCGAAGGCAAGTTCAATACGCGATGTTTATTGACACGGCGAGTCAAAGTAACTTTATTAATGAATTGGCTTCTAAATTGAAAGTAAAGGTAACAAAAGAAAATAATAATTCGATTTATGGATTGGGTTCAAGATTGGTTTATACATGGGTTCTGTGAATGTAAAAAATTTCACCTATTAATAATAACTTTTTAGCAATAGATTGTCCCTCTTTCACTGTTGAGAAGATTTGTGACAATTTGGAAAGATTTCAATTCAATATAAACGAATTTTCTCATCTCAAAAATTTGCAGTTAGCCGACCCTGAATTTCAATTAGTCCTGGTAGATATGCTATTGGGCTCAAAACTGTAGCTCAAATATTAAGAGGAGGTGTTAAGAGAGGAGTGAAAATGCCCCGTTGCGATTGAAAGTGTGTCGGGATGGATTTTGTTAGGAAATTGTCCTTCAGAGTTGAAAGAGCAGGCTACCAGTCAAAAGAAAATCCTATCTTACGTTGGAGTATTTATCAAAAAAATTGTGGAGTTTAGATAACCTCACTGAGATTGATCCAGTTAAGTTTTGATCAATGTGAGAAACATTTTTTGGAAAATTATTTTCGATTGCCTTCTGGAAAGTTTTCTGTAGCCCTACCATTTAAAAATCCTCATTTAAATTTGGGAGAATCTAAACAAGGTGTTAAAACGTTTTTTCTCTCTTGAGAAAAAAAATTTGAAGCTAAGTTGGAATTTAAAATTCAATATTCTAATTGTGGCGGATCTTTTTTAAATTAGATTTTTGCAGAAATAGTGTCTAATCCTCTATTAATGATAAATGTTTTTATTTACCTTATCATGCGGTTATTCGTGAACAAAGCTTATCCACAAAAAATGCGGATAGTTTTTGACGGTTCAGCGAAAACAGAGAATAGTATTAGCCTTAATCAAATTTTAATGAGATGATAGGTGACCGTTGCAAAGTTTGAGATAGGTCCCATATGTCCAAGTTTCGACATGCGATCTGATAGGTTCTCACCTTTTGATATACAGAAAATGTATGGCATGATCTCGATTTAACGAACGAGAGATGAGATTTTCAAGATTTGCTATGGAGGTCTGAACTCATCAGAGCCGGTGCAGACTTTCCGCCGTTGAAAAACTCTTGCCATTCGGCTTTCTGAACTCTCCTACACTCTTCTTGGCAGCACGATGAGTTCCCAGAGGGGAACTCTGCCGAACCTAGAAGGAGATAAATTTCCAAAGGCCGAAGGCGGTTCTGGGATAACTGTTTTTGCATGTGTCGACGGCTTGGTAATCAGTTGATCTCTGCAAAGAAGAGGCTGAAGCGGTTATTATTTGGAAAGGTAAGTCAAGCTATTTGAGAGAAGGAGGTTTCTTTGCACTGACAAAATGGGCGTCAACAATAATCATAGACGTATCACTCAGTTGTCAGAGGAGTGGAGGGAAATTATCTGAAAATTATTTGCTGAAAACCCGGTCGCAAACAGATTTTTTCAGGTTTGAGATTTGGAATACTCAAACTTGATAGTTTTCAAATTGCATTACACCCATAACAAAAAATTGCTGTTGCAATCAAAGAGAAAACTTTGAAGTGAGTTGAGCTCAAACATCGGATCCGTTTAGAGTTTTGCGAGTCCTTGTTTTAATTAAATTTAAAATCATTTTTCTGCAACTAGGTAAACAAAGGTTAGAATGGGACCGTAGCCTGTTAACGACAGGGTTAATTTCTCTGATCATGGTCGGAATATCATAGAAGACTCTGAAAATTTCATTGGAAAGGTTTTGATATTCCACCTGGCTTATTGGAGCTGCAAAGCCTGAAGAGGATTTTCTTCTTTAGGCTATTGGTGATGCTGAAGCGAACTGGCTTATTCAAGCAGCTCATTTATCTAGTGGGGAATTCTTTCAGAAAACCTTGCAAGTTAGTCAAGGTTAAGCGTTGGTGGGTCTCGCGAACTGGGAGTCGCCCCCTTTAAAAAATCAGTCAGTCTTCCTCGATTAGAATTAGCTGGAGCACTAGTCCTCAGCGAATTTTTACATTTTATAAAACCATCTATTTTGATCCTTTCAAGGGAATAATTTGTTTAACTGATTCGATGATAACTTTAAGTTGGATTCAGTCAGAACCTTATAGATGGCAAACTTTGTCGCTTATAGAGTTTTACTTATCATGTTGAGAGATGGCTGGCGAAAGTTAGAAAAAGAAACCTTTCGAAAAATTTTGGCCAGCCACTGAACGAGGTAGAATTAAAAAAGGTTCGCTTGAAATTTATACAATTGTCCCAACTAGAGTCTTTTCCTGTCAAATTAAATGATTAGAGACAATAAGAGGTTAGCAATGCCAAATGTGTTTTTAATAAAAATCTATTACATGTATTTTATATACAATTTTAAAATTTATTTCTTTTCAATTCTTTGTCAAGTTACCCTTTGAAAAAAATAAAGAGTAAATTATGTACATGTATGTTAATTCATTTGAAAAACTAAGTTAAGGAAAGGAACTTTCATTTACCAAATATGATAAATTCCAATTAAAAATTATTAAATTCTATTTAAAAAAAATTATATTCGATATATATATATATATATATATATACGAGTATATATATATATATATATATAGTTATGGGTTATTTTAAATTTATATAATTAAAGAAAAATAAATTTATATATCAAAGATTCATTTACATGAAACTATTTGATATTAAAATAAAAAAAATTATAGATTGCAACATTTTGATTTTTTTGATATTTAAAAAACAAAAAATAATAGAAAGCGATATAACAAATTTTAGCGATGAGAATTTATAGCAAAATTAGTATTTATATTTATGCCTACCCCTCCGTTTGATTGACCTTTTAGGTCGAATAGACAAGTTAATAGTTGAAGCAGGGACCAACCCTCAGGGAGCTGACAATTTGTTAGTACGTGGCTGGCGCCCACGGGGTCCCTAGCTGGGTCTGACATTTCTTCCCATTTCTCATGTCAGACTCCCTCTCTCTCTTTTCTCTTTAAAAAATTAGTTACTTATATTAAATTTGAGTTAAAATAGATATTATATATAAATAATAATAAATTTTAGTTTTGTTTGAAATTATTAAATTTCAATTTTTTGGTATTTAAAGCTTTTTAAAAAGGTATGCTTTAGTTTTGTTGAAAAGTTTATCCAAATTTAGATTTTATTTTTTGATTCGAAGAGCCATTACACAAATAGCTCCTTTACCAATTGAGTAGCCTGTAATTTCAAACCTGGGATATTAATTCTAATTAATTAAGGTTTTATTTTAACCATTATTAAATTTTATTTATTTATAAATAATAATAATATTTTTTATTAAGAGTGTGAATTTTCACTATGTTAATTCACTTTGAGTTTGTTTGAAATCTCTTTGCTCATCGGCACGAGGTTTGAGGGAGATTTACGCCCTCCTTCACACCTTTTACTGTATGCATGAAGGGATTAATTATTTATTGGGCCCATAAGGGTTTCTTAAAAAAGGTTCCCCTTTTTTTGGGTTGGCCATGAATTGGTGGGAATTTAAAACTAATTTGGGGTCAATCTAGCAAAGACTCACAGGTAAACCCCCTAGCGAGTCTTTGGGGGGGAATTATGTATAAATTTGAATTGATAGATTGACGAGTGATGCCCTCTAAGGGTATAGTTGTGGAACCTTGGCCTGGGCAGCTCTCGCTGCCAGTGCCAGCGTGTCTCTGTTGATAGTTGAAATGAGTTAGTTGAAAGGAGTCTTAGTAGATTCATTGAAATGAGTAGTTGAAATGAGTTAGTTGAAAGGAGTCTTAGTCAGTCTCTGTTTGATAAGTTGAAAGTTTGATGGTTGACTGCGTTAGCAGATTGAATTGAGTTGAATGTTTTGTATAACTGCATCAGCAGAATTTTGATTATATTTGAATTGAGTGTAGAAGGACAAAAAACCAAACTTGAATCATCCCATATCTCATCGTCGGATAAAAAACCAAAGTGAAACGAATTGCCACAAGAAGTCTGCATTTACGCCACGCCATCACCATTGTATTAAATTTCATTCGTATGTACAAAAACCATTATTTTTATCATTAAAACCATTGTTAATATCATATCAAAAAATCTTTGCTTTTATTTATTGAAGAAGGAGAAAATACACCTTCCTTTATCTTAATTAAAGAAATACAGTCCACACCATTATCCTAAGTTCATTATCATATTTATACATAAAAAATTATACATGATATGATCTAGGAAATTTACAATTTTATACAAGTTGAATAAACTATTTGTATGAGGTCGCAGTGCCATCTAGCGGTGAGCCATGGGACTGGACCGGACTATATATATATATATATATATATTAGGGTGGGTCAAAAAAATCCATTATTTTTTTTACAAGTGACACGGAAAAATGGGTTGCTAGACACCTTAAAAAATTATTTCTTAATATGAGCTCTTAATTTTAATAGGAAGATCCTCCGCATCGCAGTTTCTTATTTTTTTCTCAGTCCAATAGAAAAAAATCATACCTCATCATTAATTGATTGTACAGAAAAATGTTTTTAAAGAATTTCGTAGGAAATTTAATGCTCTACAAAAAAGGTATCTTATATTCTTTCCGTACACCTCACCAAAAGATATTCATCATCAAACTTCAGTACACATGAAAGTATGATGATGAATATCTTTTGAACGCTTAATTTAATCGCCAAAACATAAGACACTCTTTTATAGAGCAGTTAATTTCCTACAAAAATTTGTATTGCGAATTTTATAAAAGACATTTATTGTCGAGTTATGAAATTCATAATCAAAAATGCAATTTGTCTTAAAATAATCAAACTTAAATCTTCAATATCTTTCAAATGGTGAGGTTTACGGAAAAAATATAAGATACCTTTTTTGTAGAGCATTAAATTTCCTACGGAATTCTTCAAGAACATTTTTCTGTACAATCAATTAATGACGAGGTATGAATTTTTTTCTAAACTGCGATGCGGACTATCTTCCTATTAATATTAAAAGCTCATATTTAGAAAGAATTCTTTTAAGGTGTCTAGCAACCCATTTTTCCGTGTCACTTGTAAAAAAAAATAATGGATTTTTTTGACCCACCCTAATATATATATACCAAACTATTTTTAAACATTTAAATTATATAGATTATAGAGGAAAATTAGATTTTACTGGCTTTAATATCAAGTTGCTTAATTACTATGGATTTAAAAAAATTATAATATTAGGATAATTGAATTGAAATTTCTAAAAAAAAGAATCTCGCTAACGTCCTTGTGTTTTTTTTTATATATAAATATTCCATAAAATGTGGGATACATTGTAAAGTAAATAAATATATAATGAAATATTCATTTACTATGAGTAAGGTTTTCTAGGACACTTGTTTCACGTTAAAAATTAAAAAAATAAAAGAGGTATATTTTGTTGATAGCCCAATATATTGAAAAAAATTTACCACTTTTATTTTTTTAATTTTTAACGTGAAACAAGTGACCTAGAAAACCTAACTTATTTTCCATATTTTCGTAATTTTTTATTTATTTATTTATTTATTTTTTGGGAGGTAGAATTTAAATAATATTTCTTTTTTAACCATTGTGACTATTCTTTTCACCTCTTTTATTATTTCCTTTTATTTTTACTTTGATGATGATTTTGATCTATCTCAAATTTTTTTCCATAGTTTTTTTTCTTTGTTAATGATTTTTTTAAAGCGCTATCTCATTTTTCGTATACGCTAGTTCATCAGAGAGATGAATTACCTTCTTTTACTTTTTTTTTTTTACTATTTTTTTTATTTTTTTATTTTTTTCATTTTATTGTACAGGGATCTCAACATCAATTCTAAAGCGTTTCTATTTCTTACGCCACTTTTTTCACAATCGCTGAATGAGCAAGATTCATTAGAGTGGTTTGTATCTCATCTATCTATAAAATTTGATTTTTTTAACAGTAATCAATCTATGTAAAATTTTTGAAACATACAGGGTAATTCACATTTGTGATTTCTAAATCAAATCGAAAGTATGTCTAAATGGACACCAATTTCAAATAGGTGTCAATTGGGGTTGGATAGATCTTTAAAATGAATAAAAATTGAATGTCTTTAACAATTTTTAATAACAATTTTGATTTATGATCACAAAAACTATATTCTTCTGGTTTGTTTCAGAAATTGAAAATATTATCAAAAGATAGTTTAACTGATATGATTTTGTTTTTCGCGAGTAGCAGAGTTGTTGATTCATAAAGAGAAATTAATGATGTTGTCCTCAGGTATATACGGAAAATATAGATTTATTTCCATCAAATAGAAAACAACCTCATTGATTTCTCTTTATAAGATAGTATAACTAATATGTTAAATTGAAAGTTTTTGTGCCGAGAGTAGCAGAATTTTTATATATTGAAGGAGACAATAAAAGAATGTGTCTTCTGCTGGAATTATAAATTTTTTTAAAAATTTAGCAATAATAAGATAAGAAAGACAAAATTCAATGGACAAAAAAAGGTGTCTGTTCCATAACATGTGGAGAATGTGATTCGACCTATATAGGAAAAACAGAACGAAATTTAAACACACGCATTTCGGAACACAAAAGAGTTTTTAAAGGGGGTTCGGGTCATAGTGCATTTGCAGCACATTTAATCTCCGAGAAACATTGTTTTCCAGATGAATCAAATATTAAATTAAATAGATCAGAATTAGATCCCTTAAAAATTAGTATTTTCGAATCGTTAGAAATTTTAAAATCATATAATAATTCACCAAAAAAATTCTTAAATCGAAAAATAGAAATTCCCGAAAGCTTTATTTTAAAAATATCCGCTCAAATAAAAACTTCATGAACGCCACCTACAGCCAAAATAAAACAAGTATAAATTTCAATTCTTAACTTGGCCACCCTGAACAATTCTTAACCTAGCCAGATGAAAAATTTTAACCTTTCATTCATAAATTAATTCCTGTGAATCAATTGTAATAGACTGATGAAGAGGGCAAAGCCCTCGAAACTATAGTCTTGTTATAAATAAATAAAATTTATAATTCCAGCAGAAGACCCACTCTTTTATTGTCTCCTTCAATAACTAATATGGTAATAAGCAATCAGAAATGGAAGTTCTAATTTAAAGAAATCAAAAGAATGAAACTTGAGGAATATACCATATATAAAGAGAAATCAATGGGATTGTCCTCCGCTTGGTGCAATAAACATAGACCATATATAGAATATAAACTATATATTATTTACAACAAGCAGAGGACAACATCATAAATATTTTTTTATAAATCAACAACTCTGCTACTCTCGGCAAAACAAAATTCTTTTACTTAAATTTGATGAATATATATTGTAATTATTTTGATTGCGAATAACTAGATATAAATAAAAAAATATGTTTACACAGATTATGATACAAAGCTTTTTTGTATACCTTGTAGCCATTTGTATTTTTGAGAAAAAATAAAATATTGAAATTTTAATGCTCAGCAATATAGTCAGCCCCTGCTGATGCAACCTATCGACAGAGTGTTCTATTTGAATGCATACACTTCCTCAGCCAGGCGGTTTAATGTTCCTTATCAAAAAAATATTTTGATTTATTTTAATTTTTTTAATAGGATTTATCATTTAAAATACTTTAAAAATTAGCAAATAAATTATTCTTCAATATCATAAAAAAAAACTTAGATATATACTACATCGAAATATAAAATCATAGAGGTTATTTTAATTTAATTATAAGTTAAAATTTCAACTCTTATATTCACTTGGATGAATTAAAATTTTATTGGGTACTAAAAAGAATTGGTTTTTTGCTTTTCGATGCTTTTTGAGATAAAATCATTTTTATTTTTAATTTTGATGCTTGAAGCAATAAACATATGCCATATATATGGTAGAATTATATATATTATTTGCATCAACCAGAGGACAACCTCAATGATATTTTTTATAATCAACAACTCTGCTACTCTCGGCAAAACAAAATCTTTTGAGGAATATATGTTGTAACTATTTTTATCGCAAATAACTATATAGATATTAATAGATATAAATAAAAAACATGTTTACACAGATTATGATATAAAGCTTTTTTGTAGACCTTGTAGCCATTTGTATTTTTCGTGAAAAAATAAAGTAGATTCTTTAATAAAACAGTAAAGAACCGATAAATTTCTTTTAGATAGAATAGTTGTCTCAAAGTAGAAAGGATAATGCTAGTCAAATTCTCAACAACCATATTATGATGGTAGGGATTATGACTCAATGACAAGCAGGTGTCAGACTTGCGTAAGATATCAAGGACCACATTTGGAGCAGTTTTGAGAGTATTGATTTTTTTATCAAATTAACAATTAATCTTAAGTGTGTTGTTTTCTTAAATAGATATAAAATGTATGTACATATGAATATTTCTTATTACAATTTTGACCAACCGTAGTTCTGTAAAGGATTATAAAATAAAACTTGAGTTGTGGTAACATTTTTTGCTTAAAAATCTCGCCATTAATTGCTCAAAATTGTTTACAGTCGGTATGAATCACCCTATATAATGTTAAGTATAAATTGTAGTACAGGGTGGGCCACGGGAACCGGAGGTTTTTGAAATAGACAGTAATCGGCAAGTAAGGGGGGGGGGGGTAGAAAGCTGGCGAGGGTCGCATTCCAATCCTCTGATAGTACCATTCAGTGTTGCCGAGTAGTGTCTATTCCAAAAACGTCCGGTTCCCGTGGCCCACCCTGTATAATTCTTTATGATAGGATGAGTGAATAGAATAAAATAAATATATGAACACTTTTTCTAATTAATTTGGGCGTAATTTTTTCCAGGTTAGCGACGAGCTTGGCTACGTCCTGTATTCGGCGCTTGGCTCGTTTTACATGCCATCATGCATCATGGTGTTCGTCTATATCCGCATTTATTTTGCGGCCAAGGCTCGTGCTCGTCGCGGTATTCGAAAATCTGGTGCCCGACCACAAGCAGCTGCGACAAGAACGGGTTCCGGCGGCAACGAAGGACAACATAGCAGTACAAGTTTCACAGTACCGCCACCGCCACAACACGGACAGCAAATTTCAACGATTGTCACGACAGAACATCACGGGGGAACACCGGGAACGCCTGCCATTCCGATTGTCACCTGTGATCTGGCATCCGATTTGAGCACCAGCGATCCTGCACCTCCCGAGGATCCTACTGGAGGAATTTATCTGGAGGTGAAGGCCCGCATTCAATTACACTACAAACGCAAAGTTGGAATTAGAACCAAACGTTTGTATCAAATGGCATTTTTTTTCATTTGTCCAATTTCTTAAAATTTCGAATTAAACAATTTATAAAGTAGGTATTTAATGATCAGGGATAGGTTGAAAACAAAAAATTAATTAAAACAGGAATTCGAAAAATTTATTATGATCATTTTAATCCCGTTGAGTGGAAAATCGGGTTAGATAATTTTTTGGGTCCATCTCTGTAATCCGGGATCTTTGAATCGTAAAGAGAAGAAGAATAAAATACATTTTTGGGATTGAGTCGGAGGTGAAGGTATGGATTCGGGTCTTAAAAGAGTGAAGGTTATGTGTCGCCAGAAAGTCGGATGCAGGAAGAGAGTTCCTATCCCTAGAAGGCAAAGAGTTTTTTTTTAATTGAAGGAGACAATAAAAGAGTGTGTCTTCTGCTGGAATTATAAATTTTATTTATTTATAACGAGACTATAGTTTCGAGGGCTTTGCCCTCTTCATCAGTCTATTACAATGGATTCACAGGAATTAATTTATTAATGAAAGTTTAAAATCTTTTTTTTAAGCTTAGGGAACGCGGTGTTGGTTTATAGTAAAACATTATACAAATTATATTAGGTTGGAGTTGGTGGTGTTTCACAAAAAGGAAAAATAAAAAAGATTTATTTAAAAATTTCTCAATATTTAATTGAAAGTAATGGAAGGCAGCCCAGAAACAATTTTTTTTCTATGCTTCTGCTAAGGAAGAGGAAAAAAGTTTTAAACACTGCTGTGGAGAGAGAAAGGATTATTTGGGATTATTAAAGGATTATTTGTTTCCTTCGTTGACCCCTTGAAACCCTGAAGAAGGAGGGAAGAATCATCCGAAACATCGGTTTGAAGGGAAAGGAGGAGGGAATCCAGTAAAGTACACCTT
This sequence comes from Forficula auricularia, assembly GCA_024734495.1. Classification (NCBI taxonomy): domain Eukaryota; kingdom Metazoa; phylum Arthropoda; class Insecta; order Dermaptera; family Forficulidae; genus Forficula; species Forficula auricularia. The sequence continues at coordinate 6,057,917 of JALMQS010000068.1, forward strand.
ATTTGGATATGTGTTAATTTTTTCTTTCCGAACTACCCCTGGGCTGCCTTCCATTACTTTCAATTAAAAATTTCTACCAGTCAGTCTCTCTCCAGAGAAAATTTCGTGCAAATAAATTTCTCAACATATTTCAGGTTGTTAGCCCACCGTCATTAGTACATCAACTTAGTCCTGACGGTGGGCTAACAGGACTGAGAGTTGATGTACTAATGACGGTGGGCTAACAATTCGAAATATATTGAGAAATATTATTTGTACGTTTCGGGTTGTTAGGCCACCGTCATTAGTACATCAACTTAGTCCTGACGGTGGGCTAACAGGACTGGGTTGATGTACTACTTACGGTGGGCTAACAACCCGAAATATATTGAGAAATTTTTAAATAAATATTTTTTACTTTTCCTCATGTGAAACACCACCAACTCCAACATAATATAATTTGATAAAAGAGTGAATAATTTTTAAAGAGTCGGTTCACTGTGAAACATTTTTAATAAAAAGTAAATAAAATATCAAGGTGGGTTTCACAAAATAAAAAAATATATGTTTTGAGTTTAGTCTCGATACATTTATTTATTTATTTTTTGTTAACTTCTGATTATGAGCTCAAACCCCGAAATATATATATATCGAGATAAAACTCAAAACTTATATCGTCGCCTTAGAGAGTAAACCTGCTAACTCACAACAAGGAAATTTTACAGAGAAGAAAAAAAACAAACAAAATTTGAAATTGTTGTATGGAAAAAACTATTTTTAACATTTTTTTTTTCTACAACTTACGATAGTAATTTTAAGTAGCAGTGGACGATGCTGAATCTCTTTTTCTTTCAAACGATAATAATATGTCATATTTAATAAAAAATAGAGTTAGTAGGTTTACACTACGATATTTGTTTTATTTTGTGAAACATACCTTGAAATTGTACTTACCTTTTATTGATAAAAGAGTTGGCAAATACATGTGTTGCGACCTTTTTTCAATCACAAGACACACTATTTTCCTCTAATATATTAGAAATATTTATTTTTTTACATCCATATACTCTTAAATATTTATATAAAATCAATATCACATTATCTTTTAGTGATTCAATGCGAAATTATCCCGAGCTGGTTGGGCGAGATAGAATAAATTGGGTGGAAACAAATCCTCGTGATAACTTGGAACGCCCAAAACCCTGATACTAAAATAAATAAATAAAATGAAAAAATAAAAAACACTTCCGCATCGAGCATGTTTACTTTTATATTTATATATAAAAAAATAATATCGTTCAGAAGATAAGTCACGTTATTCAGTTTGTGAATTATCTCCTACCTAAATTAGAAAGGAAATATTGATCAGTTTCATATTTAATATTCGAATTCTACCGTGTAAAAAAAGAAATCAAACTTCCGAAAGAGAGGGAAGGGAGTAAAAAAAAATTCGATGGAAATCTAAAATTAAAAATAAGATGCAAATTCCATTGAACGAAATATTCAAATGTATGCCAAACAAGGAAGGCTAGAATAAAATGATCATTTTTTAAATGGAAATTTATTTCCCAGCAGGATTTTTTTTTATGTCACGAACACTCTATTAGTCTTCGTCATAAAACGTAAATAAATACTATTGTTTATAAGAATTTTGTTGGCTTGGTGTGTACTGGATATATTAATTTTTTATTGTTAAGGATAAATAAACTGAATTTGCTACTTTCCAGTCCGCCTCCGTGGTGTAATGGTCAGAGTAACTGACTGGCAACCCGGAGGTCTCGGGTTCGATTCCCGGCTATACCCAGACATTTTTTCTGTAAGTATAGGGTCTGGTAATAAAAATTAAGTGGGAGATAAATTTAACCGAATTTATCGCGCGGAGAATTTACCACTGCTCGAAGCCCCTAAAACCTTAGTAAATTGGATATTGAATTGTATCTAAGTTTCTGAGATTGGCTCGTGATTCCGGCTTCTTTTCCTTCTGCTCTGTTATTTTCACGATGGAGGGGCCAGCCCATACTGGCCTTTAGGGGATCCACCTTCTGGTGTATCTCCTTCTCACATCAATATCATTAAAAAAAAAAAAAAAAAAAATTTATTTTGTTTTTCAAATGGTTATTCCAAATATTTTCGAGAATGTTCTCAGCATCTCTTCCTCAGTGGAAACCACTCCCCACCAATGTACGACTTCATCAGTTTGTACAGAACATTGAAAAAGCTCGATCACACAACACACACATACATATATATACAAATTTAAAATGAGATAACATACGAATATATATGTATATGTGTGTTGTGTGATCGAGCTTTTTTCAATGTTCTGTACAAACTGATGGGGTCGGCACATTGGTGGGGGAGTGGTTTCCACTGAGGAGGAGATGCTGAGAACGCTCTCGAAATGTTTGGAATGACCATTTGAAAAACAAAATAAATTAATGGAAAGAAGCAAATTCAGTTTATTTATCCTTAACAATAAAAAATAAATACTATTGGTTTGTCTCTCCAATATATACAACAGTTTCAAACTAACAGACGTATAGGGAAAGCGTAAAATAACTACGCCTGGTAGTTTGAAACCGTTGTCAAGTATGTAAGTAAAATCAGCATCGGCTAGAGGCGCTTATAACGGCGAAGTAAAACTGTTATCAGCTGAAAGTAATGGAAGACAGCCCAAGTGCATAGAGTAATATAGAGTGAAAGGCTCCATAAGGGGCCAATGTATTTTAGCTTATACGAGTTACAGAGCTCTCTAGCGAAACCAGGGCGAAACCATTGGGCAATAAAATGGCGGAAACCGCTCTCTTCGGGGCAAATTTTGGTAATATTATTAAGAGTAAAAAATGCGCTTATATATAACATAAAGGGTATGTATATTCTATCTAAGACAAAGGCTTTGAATGTTCAATGATCTTTGGATAGCTCTTAGGAACTAAGAGTTTTCGCCCTACAGTCGCTAGAGAGCGCTTTTTCGATATACGGTAGCCTTCCACTCTATATTACTCTATGCCCAAGAGTAGTGAAGAAAGAAAAAATTATCATATTAGGCTAAGGTTACACTGGATAAGAATTCGTACGAAAATTTATTTCTACTGCTTTGTAAGAGTTCATAGGACCTCATCAGAACATCAGAAGTAAACAAATACATTGTAGTTAATAGAAGTGTTTACATTGCTCGCGCCATTTTCTTATGAGTTCTTACGAACTCGCACGACTATTTCAATCCGATCAAATAATTTGATTTTTCATCAGCTTTCGTCCGAAATTTGTGCAAAAGCACATTCAACCAGGCGTAATTTACAATCAATTTGTGCTCTGGAGAAATGCACTCTCGAAAGTTTGAATATTCTTGAAGTTTCATCTCAACAGATTTCAAAATATAATCAAACGTAGATGATGTAATAGGTAATACGTGTATATTCAAAAAACTTTTGATCATTTTCTCTAATCTCGTCATATGACCTCTCATGGCAAATATTTATGAACCCATATCCGTTTGTTCAAATTTTCCAACAAAAGAAATTTTATGACCGGAGTATCCAATTGATATTCAATCTCACCAAGTCGATCTATCTTTGAAAGAGAAAAAATGTATACTGAACAATACCACGTTCGAAATCACTGTAACCACTCTAATTCGTACGAATTCAAACGAAATATTTCACATGTGCTCGTAAGAATAAATTTTCGTACGAATTCTTATTCAGTGTAACCTTAGGCTAAGGTGTATTTATTGGACTGTCATTTTTTTTCCTTTTTTTCTCCTTTCTTTTTAAACCTACGTTTCGGAGGATTCTTCCCTACTTCTTCAGGGTTTCAAAGGGTCAATGAAGGAAACAAGCAAGATGTTTCCTTCTTCTCTCATAGAGAGCAGTGTTTAACATTTTTTCCTTCATTGGCAGAAGAATTAAAATATGTAGAATTTTTTTGTTTCCTTAATTAAAGAAAAAAATATATATTTTAATGCTTCCTTAATTAAAGAAACGAAATTCTATTTTAATGCTTCTGCTAAGGAAGGAAAAAATTTCAAACTTTGCTGGAGGAGAAGGAAGCATCTTGTTTTTTCCTTCATTGACCCTTTGTAACCCTGAAGTGAAGAAGGAGGGAAGAATCCTCCGAAACGTTGTTTTAAAAAGAAATGAGAAAGAAAAGACAGTCCAATAAATACACCTTATTTGGAAATGTGATAATTTGTTCTTTCTTCACTACCCTTGGACTGCCCTCCATTACTTTCAGCTGAAAATTCTACCAGTCAGTCTCTCTCAAAAGAGAAAATTTCTTCAAAACTGTTATTATTATTATGCTAGAAAAACTTTCTGAGCAACAATCATATTATATATCAAGAAATTTATTTTAAATTAATTTTTAATATATTTGTCGCCGATTCAAATCATGAAATATCAATAGAATTTGTAAATTTTATATGCGGCCCGAGGCATTTGTTTTTTCTTCAAATGGCAGTATAAGGCAAAAGGGTGGACACCCCTTTTCGGCGATGGCATTAAGTGAGAAATAAATATAATCAAAAACAATGTAGGTACTAAAATGAACTTTTTATTCCATTTAATAATATATGTTTCGATTTGCCAAAATAAACTTTATAAATTGAAGCAGACAATAAAAGATTGTGTCTACTGCTGGAATAATATTTTTTTTTAATTCCAGCAGAAGACTCAATATTTTATTGTCTCCTTCAACTTATAAAAATTCTGCTGCTGTCGGCAAAAAGAAACTTTCAATTTAAACTTTATAAAATATAGTTGTATCATTCGCATCCATAATAAATTTGTAACAGTAATAGTAAGGAATTGGACAAAAATTAAAAACAGAGTTTTTATTAAATGGGCTAGACGTTTCGTCAATTTATTTTGACTTCTTCAGTGGCCCATTTAATCACTCTTTGTCAAAAAACAATTTTATTATACGAAAAAACATCATTTTGACGAAGCGTCTGGTCCATTTAATAAAAACTATAGGTTTTTAATTTATGTCCAATTCCCTGCAATTCCTGTTACAAATTTATAAAATTAACTTTGCCTTAGAGATTGTCCACTACACATATTCATATTTCTATTGCTTACACTTAGGAACACTATGAAATTTTCAGTTTTAGAAAAAACATCAATAATAAAGCGAAAAAAATTTCAAGAATGGCTAATTTTGCATATTTCACAATTTTTTCTCATTGTCCGGTTTGAACTAGAAAATGAAACTTGAATGGAAGATATTATAGCTTTATTAATACAAAGGTTTGTTAAATTGAAAGTTTTTGTGCCGAGAGTAACAGAATTTTTATATATTGTAGGAGACAATAAAAGAGTTGGAATTCCAGCAGAAGACACACTCTTTTATTGTCTCCTTCAACAAAGGTTTGTGATATAGGAGTATTTAAACTCATAAGCTATAAAAGTTCATGAGCTATCAATTGATGATTGACGATGAGAAAAAAATTGCGAAATATCCAAAATTTTCGGAAAACTGAAAATTTCAAAGTATATATACTATATAAGTGTAGGGAATGGAAATATGAATATGTGTAGTGATGGACTATCTATCTCTAAGGCAAAGTTTATTTTATAAAGTTATTTTTGCAAGTCGAAATATATATTATTAAATGGAATAAAAAGTTGATTTTAGTACATTGTTTTTGATTAAATTTATTTCTGACTTAATGCCATCGTTTAGAAAAGAAGTGGGTGTCCACTTGTGCAGCCCTAGTCTAGAAGGATAATGATTCGAAAGTAATTTTTATTGCATATTAAATTTTGTTTTTGTATATTTTTATTAGTTCACAAATTGATATCAAAGTTATTATTTAAAAACCATTGGATTAGATTCATAAAATAAATTTTAAAGAAAGTGCATTAAAAAACTTTCGAAGATAAATATAAATATAGAGGTCACGGGGGATATTTGATCTGAGTCATTTGGTATCAACATGTGGTTTTTATTATTATTTATTTGTTAATATTTTCTTTCAAGCCTGAATTATACTATGCAAGATTTAATGCAAGTTTTGAACAGTAATTTTACAGACTAGAAGTTGTTTCCTAGTCAAGTCATAGATAGTCCCTAAAAGCCTTGCCCATCCATCATCAGCCAAAATAATTACATTGGTGAATTGTTATTCTTTGTACACTTTTCTATTGACATGTGGAAATTCTGACTCCACCGAAACCGACGTCTAGAATCTATCTATTTTGAAAATAATCAAATTGAAGCAGGATAGTTTGTCTTAACAGAATGTGTTAGTTTCGTCGTTTTCGTAATTACTTCTATATATCTTGGACATTGGCATTTTTCATAAAATAATTAATTGTTTCATCTGAGATTTATAATGTTTTTTACTAATACCAACGGAAATTAGAAAAGATGCAGAAATCAGCGAATATGCTTAATTTGTCTGAAAACAAAAACAGTAGGTATTTCTAAATGTTTTCGAAATGTTACTAAGAGCTAGCTGGATGAAAACTTTAGACATACCTTGTATTGTAACCACATCAGTAGCTCGTATCAAATTCTCATAAAAAAGATAGTGTTTAGGTTTGGATCCTAGCGCTCGAAGAAGACCTTTTGTGTCGGAAAAGTATGCGTGCCTAACACTAAAATTTACGTTTATTAAATAATTCGAAAAATTGCAACATTCAAGGTAATGTTTACATTTATCTGAAATATTAGACTTTATAAATCTGAACACGGTAACGCACAGGAGGTTACACACTGAAACGCAGCTAAGTGATTCATTAGTACCCTCCAAATTTAGCTATTTCAATAGGGACTGAGGGTTATGATGAATCTTGGGCTTCATAAGCTCACATAATTATAATAGAGTGAGTGTATAAATCTGAACCTTATTAGTACTTAGGCTTTCGAAAACCACTTGATGCAAACATATTCACAGACATCAAACAATGGTCCTTCACCTGATGCGTAATAGTCGGCTACTATTCCCGGTCCTTTTGTTGTCAAAAATAATAAATAAATAAATAAAACAGAATAGATAATCCTATATTGAGATATATGGTACATAGTTAAAATCAAAAGTTTATCAAATCATAGCTATATTAAAATACCTATGTCAAAAATATACCGTTATAAAATAAACAGTCACGTCCACAGACATAAAAATACGATTGGCCACGGACTAATAATTCAAAGGATTCATATAATAAATATGGTTTCCAGGCCCAGCAAATAAATTAATCCCAGTTATGCTAATGGACGAGAATTCAAGATAACTCTTGAAAATGCAGACATGTCTATTTCTTAATTAGAGGAATCCTAGGATCCTCCTGGGAGTAACTTGAAATTTAGTACTCTTTAGAGATAATGAAAACATGTAAAACCCGAAAACTAGTACACAGCCTAACTGTTTTGGTAGTACAGTGAAACCCCTCAAATCCGAACTAATTGGGGCTGTATCCTGTTCGGATTTCAATTTGTTCGGATTAGCCGAAAGCAGCTTCGACAATTGAAGATAACTGATATCAAGTGAAAGATTAAGTGATATTTTGTGTGTTTCTATTATTATTCCATTGTTTTTGCAAAGTGATTAGCCTAAAGAAATTCAATAACCAATTTTTACCGTTTTTCAATCCTGGATGACATAAGTATGTAGACACATTTACACTTTATTAGGTATGCTAACTGTACTTCTTTGTTAATTTTTTCAACTTATAAGGTTATAATGTAGAATATATACATAATTATTTTATGACTAAATAAATAAGTTTCTCTTTTTTTTGCGTTCGGATTTCCCGGGATTTCGGGGCTCGGATTTTGAGGGGTTTCACTGTATTATGTCTCGGTACTGTGACAATAAAACATGCCTTTAGAAACTTGCATCATGTAATTCAGGCCTTATCTCTAAATCTATAACAAGAAGTGTTGGGGTGTTCAAGGGTGAGTTTGTGTGCTGAAGGGGGTTTGTATGTGTGTGTGTGTGGCTGTGTGTGTGCACAAAGGACAGTGGCTGGCCTAACAGGTGCTTTTGTGCCCTCGCAGGTGAACAAGGACACCCTGAAAGTGTCTGCGTCCCTGCCGCCCACTCGGCCTGGAGGCCTCTCGGTGCCCGGGGCGGCAGCCACCCCTCGTGGCTCTATCAACGGCGAACTGGTAGCTCGAGCACGAGCACCTAGTGTCGCCATTGATGCCGACATGGTCTCCGAGTTTGACCCCTCGTCGAGTGACTCAGGCGTAGTGAGCCGCTGTGCTGTTGTGAAACCGTTGAAATTGCGTCTCTGTCAGCCGATCTTTGGACGTCGTAGTGGCGCAAGCAAGTCGAAACGTCGTCCGGGGGGTGGGGGTGGGGGGAGCGTGAGTGGGGGCGGATCCGGAAGCGGAAACAAACGTGACGCCGGGGAGGACATCGCGCCCTTGACGCCGACGTCAACCGTCCCCCCAAAAGTGCATAAACCGCGAGATCCTGAACGGGAGAAACGTCGCATCGCGCGGAAAAAAGAAAAACGTGCCACCCTCATCCTCGGGCTTATAATGGGATCGTTTATCGCCTGTTGGCTGCCCTTTTTCTTTCTTTACATTTTGACACCACTCTGTCCAGTGTGTGCGATCCCGGATTTTGCGTTTTCCATAGCCTTCTGGCTTGGATATATGAACTCAGCGCTCAATCCCGTTATTTATACAATATTCAATAAAGACTTTCGTCGTGCGTTTCGGCGAATTCTGTTTAAGTGATGTTTAGCGCCGGTGTGCTGTTGTTATGCGTGCACTAGACAGCCCGGCGACCGGATACGTTTCAACAAATAAAAAATGTTCATTCAAAAAAAAAATCTTCATTATTAATAATATATAATATTATATTAATATAAGTCTAAAGCTAAGAATAAATTAATTCTAATAATAATAATAATAATAATAATAAACTTTTCGGTGTCTTCTTTCGTTGTCATTTCGGAAGCCACTTGGTGTGTGTACATTGCTCTTCAGCGCAATGACATCTTAATTTCTCTGTGATATATATATTGAAATATAATAAATATAAAACGCTTTAGAAAAATTTTAAATAAAATTTGTGTATAGCCATTGAAAAACTAGAAATTAAAACAAATACATATATATATATAAAACTATAATTCGAAATATCAAATAAAAATAAAAATCTTGTGATTATAAATTATTCCTAAACGTTATTTCGTTAAAAGTGTTGTCTGTTCAAATTGTTTCTGTTATTTTTCTTCATAGTAGAGTATTTTTCCAAAATATATAAATGTATGTATATTTATATTTATTATGATAAATATGGATATAGATACTTCCCTATTACAAAAAAAATTTAAAAAAATATAAAAATTGTAAATAAATATTAAATAATAATAAAATCTCTCTAAAGAAATATACTATTATATAATAATAAGCTTTCCTGGTTGAAATTCTAAACTAATCTCCAAAATAGAAATCGATGTAAAAAAAATGTAAAAAAATGATGTTCAAAACACATACTATAAACTCTTGATTACAGATTAAAATATATGAAAATTTGATGTTTAGATATTTTATATTTTAAAAAAATTTATTGGCCCTTTCATTCATTTCTATTTAGTTGTTTTCCTAATTCCAATTTTTATAATAAAAATGTCCCTCTTTTTTTTTTATTTTTGGTTTTAATATTTTAATTTGGATGAAATTCTGTATATATATAATACAGAGATGTATCCAGGGCCCAAGTTCCTCATTAAAACACCTTGCTTAGACTACATATAAATGTAAATCCAAGAAAATCTACGTAATATAAATTATATTTTAAGATTGTATTAAACTTTATTTATCAAAATTTTGATTTTTTTTTTAATATTAAAATGTAACTAGATTAATTGAAGGAGACAATAAAATAGTGTCTTCTGCAGGAATTATACATTTTTAATTTATTTATAAAGAGACTATAGTTTCTGAGAATCCTGAGAATCAATTGTAATAGACTGATGAAGAGGGCAAAGCTCTAGAAACTATAGTCTCATTATAAATAAATTAAAAATTTATAATTCCAGCAGAAGACACTATTTTATTGTCTCCTTCAATTTATAAAAATTCTGTTACTCTCGGCAAAAAACTTGCAATTTAATGTAACTCAAAATTTTGGTTTTTTCACCCATTGACCCCCCCTTTCGGCTGGAAAAATGTGTGGTTACTTAACTGGAATAATTCATGTCTCAGTTTAAGCATAGACAAATTTTTACCCATAAAATTAGACAAAAATATTAAGTCATCCCTATTCCTCTAACACTTTAGTCAATAATATTCTTATCATTGTGTAAAAATAAGTATATTATTATATTGTCGTTCTGAGCCGAATATCTTATTATTATATTAAATTATTTTATTAATATGGTATATTATTAGTGAATTAATTTTATTTTCAATTTTTAAAAATATAGTTTTCATGTATTTTTTTATTTGTTAAATAATGTTCATATTTAATCTATGAAATAAAAATTTAGAAAAAAATAATAATTGTTCTTTAGGTCAAGTATATCTAATAATTGTTGATGAAATGATTTTTTTCTTAAAACAGATAGATGTTTACCGTTTGGCTATTAGAATAAAAAAATATCAAATTTCGAGTACATCTAATATTTATTATTAAATTGATTCAATTATTTATTTAAATGAAGATTTAAAATTAATCAAGAGTTTATAGTATTTTATTTTTCCTACAATATTTTTCTTTAGATCAAAAATCCTTTGAGAAGGGATTAAATTAATACATATATAATATTATATACTTATAATATATAAATATCATTTCACAGCCTAACAGTATTTTCTGTTAATCCTTCTCAAATAATATAATTTTGTATGATATTTGCTGGTACAATCAAATGGTGAACAAAAAATAAATAAATAATACAAGAGATAAAATAATTTCTTATTATAATAATACTGATATTATATTATTATAGAGATCATATGTTGGATTCCCTATTCGAGCCACTGTGCCTGACCAGAAATAGCATTTCATCTTTCCAATTTTAAATCGAAAATTTATATTATTGTTCTTGTTAAAAAGAAAATAAATTACAATTTTCTAGATTACATGACAAAACAAGTAGAAAATTTGTACAGCAATTTTTTATAGTGAATTCAATTTACGCCCCTGTCATTATTCTGAGGCGAACGACGCATCCAAATTACATAAAATTGATGAAGTGCGCATGCGTTGTACTCCTCAGTGATGCAATAATGTTTCAATGCCGTAAATCAAATCACTATTAAAAATTTGTTTTTTTTGTTTTTATAGAATCCCCTTTTGAGAATGGCTAAATTCTTCCCTTTACTCTTTCACTCTTTTACGTGTTTCTTAAAGAAAAAAATGTAGATATTAGCGTAACAAATATTGCCAAATTTCTTGGCGTAATTTGGTAGAGTGTCTTCCAAATAAATAATTAAAACAAAAAAATGTGAAAAGAAAAACGTAAAAAAAAAAAATAATAATAAAATGTACTTTAATATATTATATTATATCCGAACAGAAAACATTTTGATCGAATACGGGTTACAACAAATAAAAATAAAAAAACGTTTATAAATCATATACAATCACAAACAATAAACAAGCAACACGAATATAAGAATGATTTTATATATTATATATCTAGAAAGGGATATACATAATATATAAAATACATTCTTTGATAAAGAAGGAATATTTATTTGAAGAATTTCGGAATATTTGTTGGAGAATATTTTCGTGAATCATGGAAATGGAGAACACCAATTTATATATCTAAAATAATATTATAGAATCAATTTAAAAAATAAAAATAATAAATGTAATAAAAATATAACAAATAAATATATACTTATATCCGTATTAGCAAAGAAAACAACGAAATTTTAATGGTGCTAAGCTTTTTCCTTAAAATATATATGTATATATATTATTAATTAAATATATCTTCTAAATATCGCCTGGGTAATAATTGTTTCTTGTTTTATAATTTTTTTTTTTTGTATTATTTTTATTTATTTGTATGTGTGTTCTTGTTTCAATTTTTTGTTTTATAGTCTATTTCCAAATATCAACGGACATCGAATCCTTCTTACGTCATAATGATAAAATGTTCGTTCTCCCAAAACACTAAAGAAATCCTTTTCGAGAAAATGACAAGTTGGTGTAGTGGGAGAAAGAATTCTAGTGACGTTGGGTACGTTACTGAGTCCTCGAATCCGTTTATGTTTTGAATAGACTATAATTTAAATGTACTAAATCTATAGCAATGTTTCGAATTCGGTTACTCTCTACAAGTATTCCGAAATCTTGTCTAATATATAAATAAAATAATATCACATTTCATAGTCTATTTTCCTTCGAAAAAAATGTATAATTGAAAAATAAATAATTAAATAAACAGATCACGTTTTGCAATATTATATATTTATCAAAAATACTTGATATTTATAAATAAGAAAATGCGGCAATTAATCTAAATAGAATTATTATCTGATGGAGCAAAGTATTGTATTTGAGCCCCACGATACTTTGTTCTATCATATAACTTAGAAAGATGTAAATAGTTAATAAAAACAAATCAACAAAAATGTATAAATAAAATAGAATACAATTCTTCATCTCGTGATCATTGTTTGTAAACGTGGTACCTAAAAAACTAGATTTAAGCTGGAATTAAATCTAGAAAATTAATTATCTAATGGAATTATACAAGTCAAAGATTTTTCCTCTTTGGTGAGATCAAAAAAAATTTCCAAAACTCTCGATTCTCTATTTCATTTAGAGATCTAATAATTGTCCATAAATACTTTAAAAATAAATATATATAATATATTAAATGTTTGTAGTTAAAAGTGATTATACCTTTTTCAATTATCATACCATTTATATATTTATATGAATAAATATATATATATATATATAAAATGGACAAATCTCTAGAATACAATCTTACAATTTTTATTTCAAGAAAAAAAATCTTAATGTCAACCATTAAAATGGTTTGTAATATTATTGTAAAAAGTTAAAAAAAACACTAATTGTTTAGAAGATTCTATGAATATAAATAAACAAAAAGTAAAAAAAAAATATATATCTCTGTACAGTCTTGATAATAACGAAAAATAAACAAAAACATTACAACAACAATTGTAATTATTAATAAACTTATGTGTATTATAAAAAATCTAATAAAAATTAAATGAATTTATAAATAAATAAATATTATTTATTTATTTGATTGTAAAAAGTAATTAACTTCCAAGTTATAATAATAAGGTTGTGATTTTATTCATTAAAAGGTAAAACCAAAAGAAAAAAAACAACTAAAATTGTTTAATGCTGCCGATTGAAAAATGGAAGTAAATGTAAAGAAAAGCACCCCTTCGTTGTCACGGATGTGTTTTGGATTTGATTTGAGATTCAGCAATCTCTGATTCTTGAACCAAAGGGGCCATGGATTATAATCCATTTTAAGTTTTGAAATTCCCGATTTTTTTTTAATTATCATCACTATTATTTTATTATTTCGAAAGGTCAAACGAAACTGTAATCTATGACTAACTAATTGTAACCATTGTTATAATAAAATTGTTAATGAACCCTATCTTGCTGGCCGAAACAAGTTCACTTAACAATTTTATTGAAACAATTTTGGGTATCTAATTCATAAATTACTATGTAGGAAAAATAAAATTATAATCGATTAATTTATCAAATGAGTATTTTAATATTTTAGGTCTATTTTTTTATAGAACACTTATTTCGAATCGAAAAGTTTAATTTCAATCATCGCACCCTGTTAACGTGATTTCACCAGTATAGTCTATAGTGCAAAGAGTAACACTCTTTGGTCTAATGTTCTTGTAAGGTAGCGCTAAAATCGACTGTAGCGCAATTCCGTATGTAAAGGGCGCTGCACACGAGGCTTGTTTTAACAATTTTTTGTCTACTTGCTGCTATCAGATGGCTTCCCCGGACCAAGCCAGGAAATAGAACATGTCCTATCTTTTAAAGGAGTTGACCCCCTAAACGATTACAATCAGATTTTTTTTAAACTTTGGAAATTGATAAATATTTATGAAAAAAAGAATCCTTGCAAAATTTCATGAAATTCTGAGCGCTCCTTCCGAATATAATTAATTTATAAATTAACACATATCCTTATATTATATTTCGACTTATTCTGATCGAATTATAAAAAAATTATATTTAATTGAAAGTAACGGATATGTTCAGAGGTAGGTGAGGAAAGAGAAATTAACACATATAAAATAAGGTGTAATTTATTGAATCCTTCCTCCTTTCCTTTCAAACCGACGTTTCGGAGGATTTTTCCCTCCTTCTTCAGGGTTTCAAACGTCGGTTTGAAAGGAAAGGAGGAAGGATTCCAATAAATTGCAACTTATTTTATATGTGTTAATTTTTTTCTTTCCTCCCTACCTCTGGGCTGCCTTCCATTACTTTCAATTAAAATTTCTACCAGTCCGTCTCTCTCCAGAGAAAATTTCGTTGCAAAAAAATTATATTTAATGACAATGAAAATCCGTTGAAATTTTAGGTACTCTCTCTTTAAGTATTGACGAAACTGTGTACAAAAATTCATAGTGACTAGTGCGCTAGATTCTTCAATAAAAATTAATAAAGTCAAGAAAAATTATTTCTTTCGAAAACACCTCAAATTCACTATTGAAACGTGGCAACATCGCATACTGTTAAAAGAGCATCTCCCCGAAATATGCAATCAAATAACTTTTTTCCTACGTTCAGAAGAATATAACTCTGGAATAACATAAATAGTATGCTAGCGTATTTATATTCAAATATATCCATTGCGCATGCGCTGTACAGCGGCGTTGTCAAGGGTTTCTTTAACTTGAGTGTGTATACACAGACACGGCTTTTGCATATGTGTACGTGTCTCACTCACAAAAGTTTGCGCTTTGAGGCGGGGAAAAATAAAGGCCGTTCTGTCTCAAATTTTTGGCAGTGAGTGTACGGTGTCAACTCTCTTAAATCAAGCAAGCCAGCCAGAAAGACCGCCAGCAGTGACGTCATTTCGTCCCGACAGGCCTCTAAATTGCAAACAGAGAGCTCCCATCCCCAAAACAGGTAGAGGAAAAAGCCTCGTGTGCAGCGGGCTAAAGCGTTAGCTATGCTAGTGAAAAACTGTGTGGCGAGACTCGTGTCGAGCGCCATGAGTGATCACGTTATGTTAAATATTACTAAAACAAATTAATAACCCTTTTAACTTTTTTCTAATGTATATTTTTCGTAAATTACATTATTTTTAACATTTAGCTATAATATATATTTTTTTTTAACAACGGTGTTCTAGGGGTATCTATATATTTTCTAAATAATCATTAAAATCTATAGAAAAAATAATCATTTGTATATATTTCATGTATAATATATGCTACAAAGTAAATCCCTTAATGAATCAAAAAATTAAAAGATATAATAATAATAAAATCAATTTTGACTTATGTATCTATGATTTTATATAAAAATAATGTACGTTTATAAATATTAAAACATTAGTTTTTTTTGTAATATTATATTTGTTAATATTTTTACGTGCAGATATGTTTTATTTTACGAAGGTTGAAACTAAATTTTTGTAATCATCAAAAAGACAGTCTTATGCTAAACTCTTTAGAATAAGAGCATATATATGGAATCCTGTTTTAGCACGGTATATAGGTTCCAAAATATTTAATGTAAAAAATTTAATGTAAAAATACAACAGTATTAGATGCAGAGAACCGGAGTAGTTATATCCAAGGCTGCGGCAACAAAAATCTTACTGCAATCCACTTTGAGGTGTGAGGTTTTCTACGTTGCAATCAACTGGGTATTATTATTCCAATAGTCTGTATTTAGGAAAATATTAGATCGGCTACACACCTGTAAAGACATAATAAATACATACATTAAAAATTAGTAATCATAATAAAACATAACATCATGAAAATAATCATTTCTTGAAAAATTTTTCTAAAGAGTCGTTAATTTATTTTTGTCACCATGTTATTTCAAAACTATTTAAAAAGAATTAAGAATTGATGTTTCACTGGATGAGTTGTTTATTTGGAGTAAGGTTTAGGTTGTACCCACCCAGAAGAGACATTTTTGATGAAATATTTTCATCCAAATGAACAACTAATTCTAGATTCAAATGTTCTTAGCCAATCTAATGGCTAGCTATTTAGAAACACTTGAAAACGACCCTAGAATTAGATGTTGAAACTGTGTGAGATAATCTCATTAAAAAAGTGTATTCCAGGTAGTTTCAGTCTAAACTTCTTCTTGAGTTATTTAACAAAGAGACCGTGCAAAACAGGGTTGTGTTTACTATTATTAAATTAAATTAAATTTATATACTTTTACTATGAAAAGAATTTTTCGGCTGAGTTTTCAAAAAACCATTTCACCATCTTTGAAACGTAAACCTTCTTATCTCAAGATGCATCTGTAAAATTTTAAAATATAATATAAAAATTTCTTGGGAACCACTACATTTTACATCTGATTATTTGAATTATTAAAAATGCGTTCAAAAAAGCCTCATGTCCCGAAATAAAATTTCAATAAGTTAAGAAAAGAATATCAATTTTTTATATAAAATAAATAAAAGAATGAGCAAAAAAAAAAAATCGAAAAAAGAAAAAAAAATGAAAAACTCTCTTGATTATGTTTTAATTTATTTAAATGGTAACTTCTTAATAGAGAGAATTCAATAAACTAGATAAATAATAATTCAATGTGCAAAATTCTTACCTTCTTTGAGTGACTATTATTTCATGTAAATAGGTGTATAAAGAAATTGTATCCATATTTATACATACATATATATAATATAAATATTAAACTATCATGTCAAAAGAATTCTTTCCAATTACACTTTGCCAAGTTCGATTCGTCATCTATGGATTTGAAATTATTATTAATAGTAATACTAGACTTCTAAGCACTTATTACTGAAAAAAAAGAAAAAAATTAAAAATTACTAACTGATCTTGCATTTAACAAAAATATATATATATAAAAATAATTATCTGTATATACTAATAATTCTTTTGAAATTACAAATGGATTAAAACAAAAAAAATATAAAATCTTTATTATTTTATTTTTAGAAATTTAAGCTTTAATATGTATTTCCTTAAAAATAAAAAAGATGTCCAATCCATTTCTTACTTTCCCACCATTTTTCTTTTTCTTCATCGATTTTTAGCAAAAAAAATGATGTCAGTCTCAAGAGTAAGTGTTATGAAAAAAGTTTTTAAGCAGCAATAGAATCGAATTTCATCTCACGAATTATCTTTTTCGTTTCATTCGGTTTTCTTAAAAATTTTCTTACTCTAATTACTGAATTCAGCAATGAATATATTTTTTAATATGTATTAATTTGACCTGGCAACAAAGCCCTTATTAGGCAGGGTTTGTTGGAGCTCTGAAATCAGCGTTAATAATATTATTTTCTTAAAAATTTTAAAATTTGTATCCTGCACCTAGGACCTAAAAGGAGTATACTTTCCCTTCCCTGCAAAATTTTTTCCATCGACTTTTTAGCAAAGGAAAATCTCTCTGCTCTAAGAGTAGATGAAATGAAAAATTTGTTTTATCAGCAATAGAATCGAGTTACATAAATAATTATGCAATAAGTTGAAAGTTTTGTTAAATTTTTTAATAAAAGGCTACCATTTAATGGATGGGCATTTTAGAGAGACTTTTGGTCACTATTTCAGTATAAGAACTGCTAGTATTTTAAATAAACTTCTACTACTTATACGTATTAAAAATAAGATGTCACTAATAGATGCTGTTTTTTAATAGACTAGCTTAATTTTTCTATTAAATGTATTTTCTGCACCAGGTTTTATTGTTATATCTTGTATTTAACTTATGGTTTCCTTCTCTGTCCAACTGTTTTTCTCTCCATCAGCTTTTATTTGTCATGGTGGAATCTTGTATTCGAATTTCGACTTACTTATACAGTGTTGAGTTTATTTTCATAAAATTATTAATGAATACCTATTTACTATGATAATACCTATATATTATAAGTATAAATCAACTACTTAGCCGGAATGAAGTGGGGGAAGGGGGGGGGGGGGGATTTAAAAAATTAAACTTTTATGCCTTGAGTCCGATCTAAACCAAATTTGAGAAAGTTACTCTTTAAGAGAGCCCCTATGAATCTCACAATTTATTTATATCCTAAAACGCTGAACGAAAATTGTTAAAGTACTGACCAAGTATTTATTCCCTTTTATGACAATCATTAATTTAGAATATAAATTTTAATTATTCTAAGCCAAATATAAACTTCGATTCTCGTATAATAGTCCAGTCAACTAATGGGTTATAGAAAACATTTTCTAGGAGAGAATTATTTTCTTATGGAATGTGTGTGGGCTAGTTAGGAGGTAAAAAAGTTACTCTTAGCAAAATAAAAGCTTATAATATTTACTACAAGATTGCTTCTATTTAATTTTTCTTTATTTCTTATGGTTTTTGAGATATTTGACCGCGAATATCTTTTATGGATGAAAAAAATAAAATTTCCTGTATTTTTCGTCAAACTTTTATCTCTATCACCTCAGCCTTTCGTTTTACAGTAAAGGTCCTCAGAAAAGAAGTTGTAGAGTATTCAATTTCCTTTAAAATAATATATACATTAATGATTTTATTTTCAAATCGTCTGGAGTTATAGCAATTTTAAAATTTCACTCGATTTATACATTTTGTTAGAAACCCCGACAATAGCCCAGTATATAGGGAGGTTTCAGCTTACATTAATTGCGGGAAAATATTTTTTTCTAGTATCGTTTGGTATGGTGTCGGTATGCCAAATCTAAGTTTGCGACCTCGAATGTGTGGGGGACAACTTTTGGTGGCCGATGAACTTCGAAATTTTCGGACTTTAACCCAAAAACTCGCATTTTTTTCGATTTTTTTCCCATTTCGACCATGATGGAGTACGTTTTCGACAAAGACCATTCTATACATTTTTAAACTAGATTAAATTTGCTACATTTTAAACAAAGTTGCATCTTAATTGGATAATGGTAACCTATGCCGCAATTAGGTTGAAGTTTTGAAAAACTGCAATTTTTTGCAAAAAATCTCAGTTTTCCCTTGATAAAAAGAAAAGCTCTGATCTTTAATATTTGATTTCTATCTCATTCTCTAGGAAATTTTATTGACTTGAACGTTTACTTGGACCACTTTTTTGAAAAAGCTCTTGGATTTATAGATATCCAGAATTTTCCATAGAAATAATCCATATAATGTTTGCTTACTTAAATGTTACTATTTGTATATATATTCTTTCTGTTTCTGCTCTTCGAGGTAGCCACCTCAGAGCATTGTTTTAAATAATTAAATAAATAATACTCCTAGAATATAAATAGCTTTGAGAATAATTGAATTGAAATGAGTAAATGCAAAATTTATAATAAATAAACGGAACGAGAGTGAAAAGAGTTTTCCATTAAATGGTGGATTTTGAGCGAATTTATCATCTAATATTTTTCATCTTATATAAAAATTAAGGCAAATTGATTCATCACATTAAATTAAATTAAATTTTTAAAAGTTAAAAAACAAAAGTGTTTCGTGATGAGGGTGTCTAGATTATATATAAATGTCCCTGACTAAATCGTTGGTCAAATTTTTGAGCAATATTTTAAATTAAGTGGATATTGATGACGCATTCCAAAATTCAAAAAAAGAGAACCTAGGTTTCGGTGGCATATTCACTCCTTCTTCAAAACCCTGAATGCCTCATCAATATCCACTCAATTCACTTATCAGCCCGTCTCCAAAAACTACTTCAATCTTATTTTAAATTAATATTATGTCACATGATTTTTAAATTTGTACTTTTTTAACATTAGCTAATAAATTTTTAAGTTTAATAAAAATTAAATGAAACAATTTTAATTAGTACATTTTTAAAATGAATATAAGGCTTATTTTATTTAATACTTATACTTATACTTAAAAGAGACAAATAACAGGGTATAACAAAAAAAGCGTTCTTTTGCAATTAATTTTCGAATTTGCTGATTAAAATTAATAAAAAATGTCGAACTTTCCTTGTTTCTTTCATCTGATATGTATATCCGAAAATATTTTTCAGTAATTTTAAGTAGGCACATCTTCACTTGTCGCTAATAAAGGAAAAATTACAGTGAATACAGGCTTAAATTTTTCAAATGGAAGCCCTGTCAATTTTTAATTCTTTATTTTTCTTTCTTCAACATGTGGAAGGCAACGGGAAACCACCACATTACAAATCCCAAGAATATGCAACATGACGATTTCTCTTCGAGTAAAGAATTCCGGAGGTAAACTAGCTCCCTGTTCGGATCTCCGGGAAGGGGCTACCCGAGGAGAGACCATCATAAAGGGAAAAATAAATAATGACTTTCTACGAGTCGGAGCGTGGAATGTTAGGACGCTAAAGGGAATAGATAAACTAATGAATTTAAAGCGGGAAATGGATAGACACAAATTGGACATTATTGGGATTAGTGAAATGAGATACCCAGTAGAGGGAGATTTTTGGTTTGAAAACAGCCATAGAATCATTCATACGGGGGGCAGAATGGGCAGGCAGGAGTGGGCATTATTATGAATAAAAAAATAGGGCAAAGGGTAAAGAATTATCTTCAGGTAAGCAAAAGGATTGTTATGATCACAGTGGATTCGAAACCGAAAGATACTGTGATAATCCAGGTATACATGCCTACTACATCATATAAGGATGACCAAGTGATAGAAGAAATGTACGAACAAATTGAAAACCTGATGAAGCGCGTTAAAGGGGATGAAAATTTAATAATTATGGGGGATTGGAATGCAAGAGTAGGAAAAGGCAAAGAAGGAAAAGTGGTGGGCGAACACGGTCTAGGAGATAGGAATGAAAGGGGCGAAAGATTAATTGAATTTTGCAGTAAGCACAGTTTAGTAGTAGCAAACACACTCTTCCAACACCATCCAAGAAGGATCTACACGTGGAAAATGCCAAAAGACAAGGGAGATTTCAAATAGATTACATATTAGTCAAACAAAGATTCAGAAATCAAGTAAAGGACTGTAAAAGCTATCCTGGGGCTGATATTTTTAGTGATCACAATCTAATTGCGATGAAATGCCAACTAAAATTTAAAAAACTAATAAAAAAGGGAGGGTCGCGAAAAAACTGGGATATATCTAAATTAAAAAATAAGGAAACCCAAAAACTTTTCGAAAACGTAATGAATAAGAAACTGGAAGAAAAACACCCACAAATAATAAAGAAGAAGAAATCGAACAAGAATGGAATGCTATGAAATCAAGCCTGACTGAAACAGCCAACGAAGTCCTTAAATCAAAGAAAAACGAAATTAAAAAGCCATGGGTAACAGACGAAATACTGCAACTGTTTGACGAACGAAGAAAATTTAAGAACAGAAAAGACGAAGAAGGGAAAGAAACATATAAAAAATTAAGATGGAAAGTTATAAGAGAATGTAGAAAAGCAAAAGAAAAAATGATTCAAGAAAAATGTAAAGAAGTCAACGAAAATCTAGTATTGGGAAAAGTTGATGTAGCCTATAGGGCAATAAAAAGAAATTTTCAAGAAGACAAGCCAAAAAGCAAGAACATAAGAGATAAAGGAGGCCACATTATTCTAAACGAAAACGAACAGGCAAATAGATGGAAGGAACACCTAGAAGAACTCTATGGAGAAGAAAAAACAATGAACCCAATAGAAGAAGAAGAATCTGTGGACGAAAACGAATTAGGAGACCCCATACTCAGGTCAGAATTCGAGACAGCTTTGAAGGAACTAAAAAATAATAGAGCACCCGGAATAGACAATATACAAGCTGAAATCCTAAAGAACTCTGGGGAAAAGGCACTTGACAAACTCTTTGAACTAATTAGCAAAATCTATAAATTGGGAATCATCCCAAAAGATTTCCAAAAAACAAAATAGTCACACTTCCCAAAAAGACAGGCGCGGATAAATGTGAAAATTTCAGGACCATTAGCCTAACCTCACATGCCTCCAAAATCCTAACCAAAAAAATCCAGAGAAGAATAGAACAAAGAGTTGAAGAAAATCTGGGGAAGACCAGTTCGGCTTTAGAAGAAACAGAGGCACCCGAGAAGCAATTCTCTCTCTTAGACTAATAATAGAAAGGGCTTTTATCAGGGAAGAATCTGTCTACATCGGATTCATAGACCTAGAAAAAGCATTCGATAATGTCAATTGGGAAATTATGTTTAAAATATTAAAACAGGCGGGAATAAAATTCAGAGAGAGAAGACTAATCTACAATCTATATCAAAACCAGACGGCAATTATAAATATTGGTGATGAACACAGAGAAGCCAAAATAAAAAAAGGTGTAAGACAAGGATGTGTGCTGTCACCCATGATTTTCAACTTATACATAGAAGAAGCGATTAAAGAATTCAAAGACAAAATTGATACAGGTATAGAAATCCAAGGTCAAAAGATCGCTATGTTAAGATTTGCCGATGACATTGCCCTTCTAGGAAGCAATAAAAAAGAATTAGAGGACGCCTTGAATGGAATTAACCAAATCCTAATAGAAGAAATCAAAATGAAAATAAACAAGAATAAAAACCAAGGTCCTAGTATGTACAAAAAAAGAACAAACGAGACAGGAATGCATCAAAATTAACCAAGAAAACCTAGAAGGAGTTAAGGAATTCCGCTACCTAGGAAGTAAAATAACATGGGATGGGAGGAGCAAAAACGAAATTAAATCAAGAATTGCCCAAGCAAAAATGGGGTTTAATTCAAAACAAAAACTACTATGCTCCTCCTCAATCAGCTTAGCAAACAGGAAGTTGCTATTGAAGACATATGTATGGAGCATAGCCATGTACGGGTGTGAAACCTGGACAATTAGAGAAGAGGAGAGAAAGAGATTAGAGGCTTTCGAAATGTGGTGCTACAGAAGAATGATGAATATCAAATGGATGGATAAAATTACAAATGAAGAAGTTCTTGGAAGAATCGGAGAAAGAAGAACCTTGTGGAAGAGTCTGAAGAAGAGAAGAGGTCAGATGATGGGGCACACACTGAGACATGGGGGACTGCTTAGGGATATCTTGGAGGGGGAGGTGGGAAAGAAAAGGGGAAGGGGAAGAACCAGATTAGAATATTTCAACCAAATAATTGGGGGATATGGGATGCCAGACATTTAGAGAGGTTAAACAGCTGGCGGGGGACAGAGTCGAGTGGAGACGGATTGTTGCATCAAACCAGTCTTAGGACTGTATACTCAATGATATTTATCAATAATTGTTACTTTTTAAATTATCTTTATATTTAATTAAATTTTAATAATTTATTTATAAACAAAATGACACCTTATTTTTGCAAGTTGGTTAATTATTAACCGAGTTATGGTGGTTTTAGTTATGGTTAGTTATTCTTAAGTAAATGAAAAAAAAGATGGTGCTGGATTCCAATCACCGATTGTTTGAATTTTCATAATTTGACAAGCGAGTTGAACAAATCGATGTAAGATGGCAGCATTGGAAAATGAATAAAGTTTAAATTCAAATATTCAAAATTCGATGATGGCCGATTTCATCTCATCCAATTAACTATGACTAACCTATAATAATGACAATAAAAAAACATCATAACTCGATTAATTGTAAACCGATTTTCAAAATTAAGGTGTCATTTTATTCAGAATAAAATGCTTAATATTTTATTAAATAAAAGATAATTTGATAAAACTAACTATTGAGATATAAAGGATTGAATAATTGAGATGTAGCCAACATCATACTCAATTTTGAGATTCTATATTCACTATAATTTTTGACTACTTTTTCTATAGCGAAGCATGGATTTTATCCAATTAAGATGCAAAATTGCTTTAATTGTAGCAAATTTAATCTAGTTTGGAAATGTATAGAATGGTCTTTGTCGAAAACGTACTCTATCATGGTCGAAATGGGAAAAAATCGAAAAAACTGCCAGTTTTTGGGTTAAAGACCGAAAATTTGGAGGCCACCAAAAGTTGTCCCCCACACATTCGAGTTCGCAAACTTAGATTTGACATAGCGACACCATACCAAACGATCCTAGAAAAAATATTTTCCCGCAATTAATGTAAGCTGAAATCCCCCCTATATACTGGGCTATTGCGGGGTTTTCTAACAAAATGTATAAATCGACCTGAAATTTTTAAATTTCTATAACTCCAGACGATTTGAAAATAAACCCATAAATGTATATTTCGTTTTAAAGGAAATTGAATGCTCTACAACTTCTTTTCTGAGGGCTTTTACTGTAAAAGGAAAGGCTGAGGTGATAGAGACAAAAGTTTGACGAAAAATATAGGAAATTTTATATTTTTCATGCATAAACGATATTCGCGGGCGAATATCTACAAAAACCATTAGGAATAGAGAAAAATTAAATAGAAGCAATCTTGTAGTAAATGTATCAACCATCCGGTCTCCCTACTATTAAATCATTAAGAGACTATTTCTCAAGTTATAATTAATTTACTTAAAAACAAAATTTGTAATTTCAGTTTAGACAAGTTTTATTATAAATAGTAGGGCCTATTGACACATCCTGCACTTAGGGCATACGAAATGAATGCATACCTAACATAATCAAAATAGGCAAAGTTCTTTTGTTTTTGATTTTTTAATTATAATAAAACCCAAAATTGAAATTCATTTATTTAAATTAAAAATAATTATGATGTATAGATATAAATAAACTTTCGTTTAAAATATGTTTCCTGTCTAAAAAAGTTCAAAACTACTTATTTCTGTCTATTTTACTAATAACAGTTTTTTATATAAATAAATAAAAGAAAACCCAACAGTTAAATCCTAACAACAGTAAAATCCCAACAGTTGAACAAACGTGGTCCTCAGTAGGCCCATCCGAAAGAAGAAGAAGAAATAAAAGAAAACACATATTTCTATATCTATTAAATATTTTAAAATTATTAATGAGAGTAAAAACATTCACTTTTATAGGAATTAAAAATAAATATTTAAGAAATACTATTTCTTAAAAATATTCATAATTTGTAAAAAGAAATATCTTTTATTTTTATTTTAAGAATTTTCTTAATAAATTTTGCCCTTATTCAATATTCCTCTAAACAAATTTCAGATAGAACGCGAAAATATTTGAAGGTAAGTTATCTTTATATTGATTTCGAATAACAAAAATAGCCTAAAAAAAGATTTAAGCAATAAAATAGATTGGATCAAACTTAATATAGCAATAGACTAATAAATAAGATACCCATTTATATTAGAAAACTATATCAATATTGATAAATCAACATCAGATTCATATTAGCTAAAAATATCAAAGATCTATAATCCATATTATGCTTTAAGTAAGTATATGCAAAAAAATTTCCATAAAATTATTTTTTCTATTCATATAAATGGAAATTATTTTGTGTTTCAAAAAATAAAGAAAATATACATAGGTCCCGACCCTAAGAATCATAGGGATAAAGGAGTTGGAAAAAACTTCTGTAACGAATTTGATACAAACAAATTTGAATGACCAGTCTATGATGAACAGCGATATTTTTTCGAGCTACATTTTAAAATTTTATAATGGCAAAATTAATATTACGCTGTTTAACTTGGAAAAATCAAACAATTTTGAAATGAGTACCTACATTGATCGGTGAAAGCTGATACTGGACTCTTTCCAAAGAAAATCAGGACTAATTAAATGAAAGTTTCATCTTAGATTTCGTCAACTAAACGTATTTTAGAAGAATTTAGTTGTTTCGCGACAATACTAGCAGTTAATGCTAGAGTATACATATAGAACAGACAATTTGGATTCATAATTCATAAGCTCAAAACTTTTTGCTGTTTATGTATGACTTCTAGCCAATCCCGTCCGTGCTCGTTTGACAAATCGTTTGTCAACACTGGCCGAGCTTGTATATATTTTATCATAGAAATTTCAGATAAAGCACATTATAAAGAGAGATTTATAAAACAAGAGTCCTTAATAAGCGATTGAAAGCTGTTACGACAATGGCTGAAGTGAAAAAACGTTTAAAAAATTACTAAAGTTAACCCACTTTTTAGGTTAAATAAATGCGTTGTTGCCAGCTTGTTTTTAGTGTAAAAAAATTTTAAAATACTTTTTTCATTATTTGTTCATTATCAGAAACTGTGTTGTAACAATCAATTAAAATTTTCTTAAAAAATGTATTAGTTATTGATTGTTTAATGTTGGTTTAGTTTTTTATAACAATGGTAAGAAGAGTTTCTTAATTATAATTAAATATGTATGTAAACTTTCCGATATCCCGTATAGTGCAATGTATAAGAGTCTGAAAAACTCTATCTTTGGAATTTAATATCTCCGGAATTATATTGTTCATAAATTTCGTTTTGCCACCAATCGATGCAGAAGTATTTAAATAATCTGTCAAAATTTCAAAAAAATCCTAAAAAACCCATATGGTGAAACAACTACCTTAATTAATTTTTGTTAATGATACGTCATTTGAATTTTTTCAGTATAAATAATCTTACAAAAATGTAGATTGTGAGGCACGAACATTTTTAAAAGTATTAAATTAAAATTATTATTCATAAAGGAATTTTTTGTTAAAAATATATCATAATGAAAAAGCATATTCCTAATAAATGACTCAGATGATTTTATTTAATGAAATGACATAATGTAATAAAAATTTCTTATTCATAATAATTTTTTTATAAAAGTGTGATAAAATTCTGATATACAGTGACTCTATTATTTTTCTCTTCGTCCAAAATTCATCTGATAGTTCAGAATTCTTGTGCTTTCGAAATCGAAACCATGACCTTATCAATGGCTTTTCAAATGCAGAAAGCGGAAACTAAGTTATTTCCATTGATCGATGACACATGTTCTTTTATTATTCTCTGACTCAAAAGTCTTGATGTTTCCTCAATATATTGTAAGAGTTCGTGGCTGTGAGGAAACTGTACTAGATGAATGAGGAGGTATCAGCCAAAGATGGAATCACTGGGTTCAATAAAACACCTTTAATGAGACGTTTCGGCCTGAATTTTTATTTGGCCATCTTCAGTCAATTAGAGTTATACACAAAATGCGGTACACATATGTGATCGAACCAAGCCTTGTCAAAAATAAAATTTCTTTTAGCTTCATGCGAATTTATAACGTGCCTGGACCCAAAAGTTTCATGCTGAAAGAAGTTTTTATTTTTGACAAGGCTTGGTTCGATCACATATGTGTGCCGCATTTTGTGTATAACTCCTAATTGACTGAAGATGGCCAAATGAAATTCAGGCCGAAACGTCTCATTAAGGGTGTTTTGTTGAACCCAGTGATTCCATCTTTGGCTGATGCCTCCTCCTTCATCTAGTACAGTTTCATCATTTATGGGCTTTTTTATAGTTTTTATATGTATCACAGACCATTAATATTTAAATTATTATTTTTTATGCACATCATATATTATCAATTTCGAAACTCAAATGGCAAGACCATATTGAATATACTATTAATACATATGAAAAAATTATAAATAAATAAATAAATCTTTATTAATCGACCTGGTTAGAGGCACAAGTCCTCGGTGGTCAACAAAATATAAATACAAATTAACTACAGAAATATAATTTTTACTTTACCATACAGGGTATGGTAAAGTATTGTAATCGTGGATGAAAAAAGTGTTTTTTCCTTCTTTTTCGAAATATCTCAAAAACGTCTGAAAACTATTTTGATTAAAAAAATTGAGAGAAACCATGGTATTTCGCTCTACAAAAAAGCTCTTATAAGTGAACATCGAAAAAATTATATTTTTCGAGATAATAATTGTTTTGTCAAAATGTCTGTTAGTATGTCTGTGCGTTCCAAATTTTTGTGGACGAGCTAGCTCAAAAACTAGTATGAATATCGAAACCAAATTTTGACTGAGAGTAAAAGCTGATTAGATTTTGGTACATATCGACCGAAAATTAAGGGGGGGCGGAGGGGGGGGGGGGGGGGGGCTAAAAATTAAAAATCTAGGACATCTTGAGCAAACTCAACCAAATGTTGTATACATAATCAATGGGACCCCAGAAGTCTAAAAATGCAAAAACTAACCGCCCAAAATGTGGGGGGGGGGGGGTGTATGGTCAAAAAATGAAAATCTAGGCTCTTGTACCAAACTCAACCAAATTTTGTATACATAATCAGTTGACCCCGAGAAGTCTAAAAATGCAAAAACTAACTGCCCAAAATGGGGGGGGGGGTCAAAAAATGAAAATCTTGGCCATTTACCAAACTCAACCAAATTTTGTATACATAATCAGTGGAACACCAGAAGTATAAAAATGCAAAAACTAACCCACCCTACATGATTATAAATAATTTTAGGGGTCAGGTTGTATGGTAAAGTCAAGTGGATGGCCACATCAGAACACGTCAGCTTATTTAAATACATGTTAAATGATAAATGAAATTATAAAATATATTAAATAATAATAATAAATAATTATGAGAAGTATAGCTAAAGTTTGGTGGGGTGCTCACTTCAATATAGTAAAGAAGATAAATAAAACCATCCAAGATTTAGGAAAAATAATTAAGGAAGGATGGCCTAATAAAAATTCACAAGTGAATAGGCATAGTAGGATGTTTTGGTCCTTTAGAGATGAATTAAGTTATTAAGTTAAAATGTTATTTTTTTTAGTAAAGATGCAGCCCCTATGGATCTCAAAAGATCCTTGGATTACCGAAGTAAGGGTAAGTTTATAAAGGAATGTCTGTTTTAATTCCATATAAATTAAGAAATTTTATTTGAAAAGTTTTTATTTGGCCGAGAGTAGCAGAGTTGTTGATTCATAAAGAGAAACAAAGTGGTTGTCCTCTGCTTGATGCTCATGGCCAGGAATGAACAGAGATAGTGAAGCTCGTGGTGAAATTTGTAATGAATATATGGATAATCAACAAAAAGAAACGCTAATACAATATGTTCCTAGACTCCCTTGAGAAATATTAGGAGCGAATTTATTTTACATCGAAGATGCAACATTTATAAAAGTTGTTGATTATTACTGGGATTTTTAGAAGATCGAAAAATTATCTCGAACTACCTACATAAAATATAAAAAAAAAATTTAAAAAACAATTCAGTAGAGAATTCGGAGTGCCCAAAAAATTAATTACGGACAATGGACCACAATTTACTTCACCCCAGAAGCACCGAAGGCACGCCTGACGCAGCTAGAATTTAATAAAATCATTTACGAAAGAATCCTCATCCCTCATTAAGGCTTTCTTGAAGACCAAAACGCCATGGTTTCATTCAAATTTTTCTGATTTTTTTTTACCATAATAGTTTGACCCGTTTTTGAGATATTTCAAAAAAACAAAGCAAAACCTCTTCAATACCTGACCAATTCTTTTAGTTCTACAGAAAATAGACAAGCAGTGGTGATCGAAACTGTCTAGTGAATTAATATAAATAAAATAATTTAAAGAAATTATTAAATTGAGTGGATATTGATGTGGCAGTCCAAAAAAAGAAGAAGATAATTTATACTATTTTTTATTAACTTTTAAGGAGTTCGGTGTTGGTTCTAGGTGAAACATTTTAATATAATAATAAAACTAAGATACGAGGTAGGTTTCACCTGCTGGCTAACCCCGAAATATATCGAATTCAAAACTCAATTTTGTTTTATTTCTTTTTTGTGAAACCTACCTCGTAGCTTAGTTTTATTACTATTTTTTATTCATTAAAGTACATAGTCACTTGCCACTCAGTCTCAATAGATAATATCTCTAATTAGTTAAATTATAAATTTCCTTATTTTAATATATAATAATATTTGTATTGAACTATTAGTGGGTTTTAAAATTAAAAAAACAATAAATTATTAAAAGGAAATTTGAAGAAAAAAAAATTAAATTATAAATTTTTATTGACACACTCACCTATGAAAAATTAGTTTAATTAACAAAAAATCAATCAAATTAATGTTATTTGAAGGTGAGAGGGTCGACTCCAAAACCTCCTAATCTTTGATTTTCATCAAAATAGTTACAGTAGTTTTCGAAAAACCAATTCAAAATATACAAGAATTGCTCATAAAATAAGAATGTCCATTGCATCTCGGATCTGATAGATGACAACCTCTTGTGATTGATTTCTTTTGAAATTTAAAGTCTGCTTCCATCAGAAATTTGAAACCATATTTTTCAAATGATCCTGTTTGTCAAGTGTAATTTTATATTGGCTCGCCTATGGCTGGCTGTACTGGCAATGTCATATATTATACATATTCTTAAGGAGTATAATCCTCAAGTAATAGAAGGTCGTAACTCCCAATATCTTACTATTTAAGCCTTTCCATTCAATTCCATGACAGCAATACGATCTGAAGGCTGTAATAATGGCAACAGCAGATTGTGATTGTCGATGTGTCCTCTTCACTATGTTAATTAAACTCTTCTTATTTTTATTTTCCAAATCTTATCGCATTCGAAGAAGCACAACCAAACAATTCCTGAGCCTGAAAATAATTTGTGAATTAGTATTTAATAAAATATTAATTATTATAGTCCTTAACATAAAGATGTAAAGAATACCAAGACAATGGCCAGCTAGAAGAAGAAATAAAGTATATTATGATGGCAACTAAAAAATAGAACATGTAAAAATATTTCTCCTGATTTATAGCGGCGTATTTTTAAAATAATTTATAATATTAACCTTGTAAACCAAATATTTATTTCTATTTTATTCATTTATTTTGAACTCGCACCCCTGTCCCTTGAAACTAGGCTCGAATAACCAGACCAAAGGTTATAAAACTACTGGTAGTACGGGGATTGGGCAAGCCCATAGGGATTATGTTCCTATCCCAATCACTGAGGTATGGTCTCGTACGGGCACATGAGTTTTGCTGGATAGTTGTTGTCAATTCGCTAGATGTTGATTGTTTCAACACTTGCGAGAGTGGAATATACCCCCGCTATATTTCACTTTTTCATTTTATGGATATTTCCCACTTCTAAACCCTCCTATTGGCTGATAATTCATTCAAGACCACACAAGCACAGTGCCAAAAAATAAACAATTTCCCGTTTTCTTCACTTTATCTTTTAGTTGATGTAGGTATTCCTGATGATGGGCTAACAACCCGAAATATAATTAGAATTAAAAAAAAAATTAATTATTTTATTTTTCCTTATTATGAAACATCACCAACTCCAAACTATTAAAAAGGTATCATAATATTAATAATAAATATATATACGATATACTCACTACCTTTGTATAATGATGGTAACTGATCAGAGTATCTTATTGTCTTCAGTTTGAACAAAATTTTTGAATGATAGAGATGAATTTAAAATAGAAACCAATACATTCAAGAGAGAGAACTAGTTTTCACAGAAGCTAGCCATAATTGAGAGTAATGAATCTGAAAAATTAGAAACAATTGTTTTAATAAAATGAAGATGAAACTCTTGATTTGTGTCAATTGATATAGCAATGAATTGCTGCCAGCTCATATTATAGATATCACTCATTAATATAGAGATTATATACTTATACATTAAAGATTAAACTCGATAGAAATTTGAGTTTCTATTCAAAAATATAAACTATGAGAAAGAAATGAGAAAGAATCCCAATTATTAAAGTTTAGGGAAAGCGGTGTTGGTTTATAGTGAAACATATTAAACACAGGAATTATTTAACGGGTTATAAGGGAATTTCACAAAGCGAAAATGAAATTAAAAAAAAAATTTTTAAATTATTTTGGAGATTTTTCCTTATTTATCTCTATACATATTTCGGCTATGAACCTTCATCAGGAGGTTTAACAGAAAACTGAATATAAATAATAAAAAAAATCTCCCAAAATAATTTAAAAGATTTTTTAATTTTTTAATTTTATTTCCACTTTGTGAAACACCACTATAACCCGTTAAATAATTCCCTGAATCCCAATTATGAAATTAATCAAATTGAAAGACATTATCAAGAAAACAAATCCACAAATTAATAGTAAAAAAAGAACAAATATATAGATTAATAACCAGATTAAGGTAGTTGTTTAACCATATGGGTTTTATTAGGATTTTTTTGAATTTTAGAGAGATTATTATTTAAATACTGGCATGCATCGATTGGTGGGCAAAAATGAAATTTATGAACAACATAGTTCCGGAGATATTAAATTCCAAAGATATAGCGTTTTCACTCTCATACATTGCATTATACGGGATGATCCGAAAGTTTACATACATATTTAATTATAATTAAGAAACTCTTCTTTACTATTGTTATAAAAAACTAAACCAACATTAAACAATAACTATTACATTTTGTAAGAAAATTTTAATTCAGTATTTACAAGACAGTTTCTGAGATAATAATGAATAAATAATGAAAAATGTATAATGAAAAATTTACACTAAAAACAAGCTGGCAACAGCGCATTTATTTAACCTAAAAAGTGTGTTAACTTTAGTAATTTTTTGACATTTTTTCGCTTCAGCCATTGTCGCAACAGCTTTCAATCGCTTATTAAGAACTTTTTGTTTTATAAATCTCCCTTTATAATATACTTTATCTGACATTTCTATGATAAAATATATACAAGCTCGGAGTGTGTTGCCAGATTTGTCAAACGAGCACGGGGTTGGCTAGTAGTGGTACATAAACAGCAAAAAGTTTTGGGCTTATGAATTATGAATCTTTATTGACTGTTCTATATACTCTAGGATTAACTTTTTGTTAGTATTGTCGCGAAACAACTACCTTAAATACACCAATTCTAGCTTGAATATCAATAGCGTTAAATTTCAAATACTATTCAACAAAGATCGAACGATTTAACTGAATTGAATCATGTGCTTAATGACAACAAGACAACGTTAAATTATTAAAACGTTAATTAAATACTCTTATTAATGATGAAATTCAAAATTTAATATGACCAATTACTCATTGAAAAATAAAAAAATTAAGACTATAAATTCAAATTATTTACCAATGTATTTGTATGACCATCCATTGGAATTATTTATTTAATTAAATTGAAAGTTTTTAAGCCGAGAGTAGCAGAATTTTTATATATTGAAGGAGACAATAAAAGAGTGATCTTCTGCTGGAATTACAAATTTTATTTATTTATAACGAGACTATAGTTTCGAGGGCTTTGCCCTTTCATCAGTCTATTACAATTAATTCCTGTGAATCAATTGTAATAGACTGATGAAGAGGGCAAAGCCCTCGAAACTATAGTCTCGTTATAAATAAATAAAATTTATAATTCCAGCAGAAGACACACTCTTATTGTCTCCTTCAATATTTATTTAATTATTATAATATACTCAAAATGATATCATTATTAATAAAAATGAAAGCAATTGAGAATATATGTTAAACTTTTTTATTAATTTATCAAATGTAAAATATCTATTCCTTTAGCACCTCATTCTTATAGGTAGTTGAGTTATAATTTACTTCTGATCATAGAGTCAAAGATTATTCAAACTTATATAATAGTTTGATCAAAAAATAATATAAGAAGCAAAGCCAGAAATGATCTTTTTTTTAAATAATAAATACCATATATATACGATAGACCTATGCCCTAAGGGGCCTGGTTCTATAAAATTGAAAATAATTATGTATATAATGTACAAACCAAAAAGGCTATAAATAATATTTTTTTTTTTTTTTTTTGGCTTTTCGACCCTTCTAGCCATCAGCCAATTCACGATAGTATTATTAAATTATATCCTCTATGTAGGTATCAGATTTATGGCCGTAAATAAAATATATACGATATACTTACTATCTTTGCATAATGATGGTAAGTGATGAAGTATTCTTTGGTCTTCAGTATGAAAACAATTTTTCGATGATAGAGATGAATTGAAAATAGAAAACCAGTTTTCAGAGCAGCCAGCCATAATTGAGAGTAATGAATCTGAAATAAAATGCAAATTAAACTCTTGATTTGTGTCAATTAAGATTTCAGTTTTCAGATAGAATCAAAGACTATTCTAACTTTGTTAAGTTTGATCAAAAAATGTATACCTATAATAAAAGGAGCAAAGCCAGGAATGATTTTTTTACACGGGTTATGAGCTAGAGGGGGGCAGCTCATCTTTGAACAAAATATTCTATGTATATGTTTCGACATTAACTACTTAATTTTATTAAACATATTTTAAATTTAATTTATTGTGCTGGGTGAGCCCAGGTCCTGATTTAGACTTGATAAGGGCCTAAGCTATTTGGGATATGGGGCCCTTAAGTCCAGATATTATATGTCAATGCCAAAAATGATTTTCGGATTCTTATAACAAACTTAAAAATGCAAACTCTGGTAAAAAGAAACAAAAGTTCTTTTAAAATGCACAATTTACAAAGGCTTATTATTATTCCGGACGTGCGGCATTGGGACAAATAATGCTGCAGTATATTTAAGTATATATGACAATTCCTCACCAGGTCAAATTCTTTTTGAGGCCCCCTATGAAACTGGGGGCCCTAAGCTATAGCTTGTGTAGCTTATACGTAAATCCTGCACTGGGTGAGCCTGTTTATTTTGGTACAATAAATTAAACCTGGGTTTAATATCGGTCAGTGCAGGTCTCATATAATAAAATCATCATCATCATTGAGTACACAGTCCTAAGAATGGTTTGACGCAATCACTCCACTCTGCTCCATGCCAACTCAGACTTCTCTAAATGACTCACATCTAGGGTTGCCACCGGACAATCAGGTTTTCTTCGTGTTTGTCCGGTCAAGAAAATCTGGGTAAACCGGACAATCTTTTGTCCGGTTTTAAAGAAATTTCGTGAAATATCTGGCGCTTGGGCCGACAACCAACACAACAAGTAGGATTATAGGTAGGTAGATATCTAGATCAACTGCTCGAACTATGGTCAATAACTCCATGGAAGCAGCAAACTCTCGCTGAACATATTTACGAGGAACTGGCTGCACTTCAGTGTTTTTTCTTCACTTGAATGCAACTCCATTAATGTGGTGCAATTTTTTCAAAAAAGAAAGAGTACCGAATTTGTTGAAAATTGTGCAGTTTGTTTGTAGTATTCTTGTATTCAACGCTTTTGTGGAACGAATCTTTAGCGTCATGGGAAATGTATGGACTGACAAAAGAAATCGTCTCGCCGTTAACACTGTAAAAAGTGAATTGTGCGTTTTCTTCAATATAAATGCTAGTTGCACTGAATTCAAGATACCATCTCATGCAATAAACCTT
The DNA here is from genome assembly GCA_024734495.1 of Forficula auricularia. NCBI lineage: Eukaryota > Metazoa > Arthropoda > Insecta > Dermaptera > Forficulidae > Forficula > Forficula auricularia. Next base: position 6,093,180 of record JALMQS010000068.1, read on the forward strand.
TGTTAAAAGCAATGTCATCGAATGCTAAATAAGTAAATTTAAGCTTTTTTTTTGTCATTTTCAGTAATATTGATAAGCTAATAAAAAAAAATTAAAAAGTTCAAACACATCTGGCAACCCTACTCATATCCCAAATCAATAATTAAATAATTTGTTTTTTCTAATATTTATAAACAGAATCAATTTTACTTATGGAAAGTGGTGTAGGTTTTAGGTGAAACATGATGTTAGTTAATAGAGTAGGGTGTGTAGTTTCACAGTGAATGAAATAAAACTCAAAGAGGTTTATACAAACTCAATATATTTCGGATTATTAGTCCATCATCAGGAGTTTACAAGTTAATACAGTATTAACTTGTAAACTCCTGATGATGGACTAATAATCCGAAATATATTGAGTTTGTATAAACCTCTTTGAGTTTTATTTCATTCACTGTGAAACTACACACCCTTTACTCTATTAACTAACAGAATCAATAGTAAATTTATAAAAAAATTGATCTGTCATCTTGACCCCCAAATATTTTTCGACCCCCATGGTCTTATGAAGAAATAAAGGAGAACTTAGACAACGACGATTGTGTTAAAGTTTCTGCATGAGAATTAACAAATAAACTATCAAAAATTATTAAAAGAACATAATATTATTAAAGTTAATCCAATATTGAACGTAACGTTACAATTATCCGAATAGAGCCCCATTTTTACTTTACCATACAGGGTATGGTCAAGTATTGTAATCGTGCATGAAAAAAATGTTTTTTTTCCTTTTTTTTCGAAATATCTCAAAAACGGCTGAAACTATTTTGATTAAAATAAAAAATTGAGCGAAACCATGGCATTTTCCTCTACAAAAAGCTCTAATAAGTGAACATCGAAAAAATTATATTTTTTGAGATAATAATTGTTTTGTCAAAATGTCTGGTTGTCTGTTAGTTAGTCCGTGCGTTACCAAATTTTTGTGGACGAGCTAGCTCAAAAACTAGTGTGAATATAGAAACCAAATTTCACATGTACATAGTTTTGGTCCATTGAGATTAAGAGCTGATTAGATTTTGGTGCATATCGACCCAAAATTAAGGGGGGTGGAGGTGGGGTTAAAAATTAAAAATCTAGGTCGTTTGAGCAAACTCAAACAAATTTTGTATACATAATCAGAGGACCACCCAGAAGTCTAAAAATGCAAAATCTAACCACCCAAAATGGGGGGGAGGGGGTCAAAAAATGAAAATCTTGGCCATTTACCAAACTCAACCAAATTTTGTATACATAATCAGTAAGTCCCCAGAAGTCTAAAAATGCAAAAACTAACCGCCCAAAATGGGGGGGGGGGGGGTTCAAAAAATGAAAATCTTGGCCATTTACCAAACTCAACCAAATTTTGTATACATAATCAGTGGGTCCCCAGAAGTCTAAAAATGCAAAAACTAACCGCCCAAAATGGGGGGGGGTTCAAAAAATGAAAATCTTGGCCATTTACCAAACTCAACCAAATTTTGTATACATAATCAGTGGGTCCCCAGAAGTCTAAAAATGCAAAAACTAACAGCCCAAAATGGGGGGGGGGTTCAAAAATGAAAATTTGGCCATTTACCAAACTCAACCAAATTTTCTATACATAATCAGTGGACCCCAGAAGTCTAAAAATGCAAAAACTAACCGCCCAAAATGGGGGGGGGGGGAAGGGTTCAAAAATGAAAATCTTGGCCATTTACCAAACTCAACCAAATTTTGTATACATAATCAGTGGGTCCCCAGAAGTCTAAAAATGCAAAAACTAACCGCCCAAAATGGGGGGTTCAAAAAATGAAAATCTTGGCCATTTACCAAACTCAACCAAATTTTGTATACATAATCAGTGGGTCCCCAGAAGTCTAAAAATGCAAAAACTAACCGCCCAAAATGGGGGGGGGGGTTCAAAAAATGAAAATCTTGGCCATTTACCAAACTCAACCAAATTTTGTATACATAATCAGTGTGCCCCTAGGAGTCTAAAAATTCAAAAACTAACCCCCTCCCCTACATGATTATAAATAATTTTATTAAATATTAATGTGAGGGTCCAGGTTGTATGGTAAAGTCAAGTGGATGGCCCATCAGAACACGTCAGCTTATTTCATAATCTAGTTACTGCATATAATAGTTTAAACGAGGGTTGAACAGCTTTTGGAATTAGGTGTACACTCGACTTTGGAATTCATTAGATAATGCCCCTTCATCTATTGTCTTCTACTTGGAAATGAAAGTGGAAGTGGAAGTAGGTGTACACGATATTAGGTCGCGGTTCACCCCTCGAGTTTAAATAAGTGTTTCAAATTTTGAAGAAGAATTTTGAATTTCTTCCCAATTCGAAGGGCAATAGAATGACTTTTCCCTAATTGAATATAAAATAACGAAGTCTACTTCTATTGGCAATGTGAACTCTTATATTAAATTGTATCTTTTAATTTGAGATTGATAATCAATGAAAAGTTAAATAATCATTACAATTTAAATAAAGGTAAAAAAAGTGTTGTAATCTTATATTGTGAAGAAATATTTAACAAAAATGGGTGGACATCAAAAAAATTGAATTGATAACAAAGTTAAAAATTATTTTGAATAATATATAGAATATCAAAACATACCAGTATAATAATTTCATTAATTTTAAATAAAGCTTGATTTTTAATTTTTTAAATGTCAAATAGCTGCGAGTTGAAGCAGTTTGGCCAACCTAAATCAAAACAGAATCAATATAATAATTGAAATAAAAATAAATTTAAAATTAAATGTATATTTTTATAGTTAAAAATTAATCAAATAATTGGGATATAAGTCTTTTTCATTCTACGAGAAAAAAAGCAGACATTTATTTTAGGGATTTATGTACCGAACGCCTCTTTGTAACCAGAGGCAAATATAAATCTATTCAATCAAAAATTGGAGAAAACTAGAGACGAACTATTATAGTAAAAAATAATAAACGAAATTATACATTTTTTGTTTTAGCCTCTATAAAAAACTTCACATTAATATCTTATTAAAATTAGAAACAAATAACTCTATTTTATTATAGGTTCATTTTATAGTATAATTTCATTTTTTAGTTTGAAAATCTTATAATTTTTAAACCCCCCCCCCCCCATTTAATTTTGGGTTTGATTTCAACCTTGAGCTTTTAATCTCATTTTGCACTTTTAGTCTTCTGGGGGCCCACTGATTAGTAAGTATACAATATTTGCTGAACTTGGTCTAAGGGCCTAGATTTTCATTTTTTGCCCCCCCCCCCCCCCCCCCAAACACTCATTTTGGACGGTTTGTTTTTACATTTTTAGACTTTCGGGTGCCCACTCGATTATGTATACAAAATTTGGTTGAGTTTGGTCCAAGAGTCTAGAATTTTAATTTTTGGATCCTCCTCCCCAATTTTGACCCCAGGAAAAAAATAATAATATATAAGTTCATTTTATAGTATACCATATTTTATTTTTCTTGTTTTTTATAGTTTCAAATAGCTCTTAATCTCAATTCACCAAAACTACATGTGAAATTTCATTTTGATATTCACACTATTTTAGGAGCGTAAAATAGACATTTTGACAAAAACAGTTAATATCTCGAAAAATATAATTTATATAATGTTCACTTATTAGAGCTTTTTTGTAGACTAAAACGCCAGGGTTTTGCTCAATTTTTTTAATCAAAATAGTTTAAGCCGTTATTGAGATATTTCGAAAAAAAGATCCCAAAAAACCAACACTTTTTTCATTCACGATTACAATACTTGACCATACCCTGTATGGTAAAGTAAAAATCATTAATGCTTTATAAAATAATTAAAACTATATAAGACAAATTTGAAAATGATAAATGCCTTTTGAAATAACTATAGTTACTACTTATCTTGTCCTATGCAATTATAGTGGTTTCTGCAATAAAATCTATATAAATATGTAGATCAAAATTGCCGGGGGCCTTCTACCCGAGTGCGCCGAATATTTGCTTACACACGTCGGGGCACCTGCAGCTCGGGGGACCCGTATCATTGATACGGTCGATACGGCGGTAGCTAACCCCCCTGTCTACAAGCTATATACCAAACGCTTAGTCTCTTGTTTTTAATAATTTTTATTTTAACATTTCTGCTAAAGTTTGAACAGGTTTAGAGTCTCTTTTAAGTGATGGAAAGAACGAAAGAAAATATTTAAATTGCTTGAATTCTATTTGCTAAACATCGAATGGGAGGGATCGCTAAGGGTAAAATTCATTGAATTATTTTCCTTAATTTGTTTGCTTTTGTTCCACTGCTACCAGCCTAATTCTAAATAGAATTATTTATTTATAACTTTTTAACCTCGGGTTATTTAAGATTATTCTCAAGATTTATAAGTAAGTTCTAATTTGTATTTGTAAATATCTGTATTATGGTTATTATAGTTAGTTATTGTTTTTGTATTAATTTTGTAGTTATATTTTATATAAATTTTAAGATTTTTTTGTAATCTTATATATTTTTTTCTTTTAATATACCTAATTTCTCCTGTATAAATTTAATATTTGTATTACTCAATGTAGTTGGTATGTCATCAAAGTCAAACCTAAAAAAACCCTAGAACCATAGCTCTCTATCAATACCTATAATTTATTTTAATAATTATTTAAACAGTTCACATATTTCAAATTTATTTCTAAATGTCTTTGCTTCTAGAATAGACATTAGTGTAGTTAGAAGTTTTCCTAGGGGGGGGGGGGCAGCCCGCCAGCTGATTAGCCACCACAAATTTTCAATTTGGGTAATCGGGCTTTTTAGTAGAATTGGCAAATTTTGAAAGGAACGAAATAATTTAATGAGAAATAATACATAAGTGATGCCTCGTAATAATTGCGTTTCAATTTTTCTAGGGGTGGGGGGAGGGTGGAGCAATGAGGGGGAGAAATGATTTTTTTATCGCTTTTACTTTTAAAAAATAATCTTTACTTTTAACAAAAAAATTCTTAAACATTGAAAACAAAATCCTTACTAGTTACTTAAATATTGATCGAAACTAATTATACATAATAAACTTTCCTTTAAGAAATTAAATTATCAAAATGTTTCTTCATAGAGTGTTTTTATATAACTTTCCACTTAAATTTCACCATTAATGCCTAACCCTTTGAGGCACACTAATTTATATAAGAGCCTTTTTAAAGGAAATTTAATTTCCAAAAGAAAAGTCAAAGTGAGTGAAATGTCTAAAATCAATGGTTTACGAGTTAAAATATATTCCAATATTGTAGAGTGAATAGACATAAATCTATGGGCTAGACTCTGACAAAATACCTATCGTTGAATTAAAATTAATATAAAGCAGAGACTAGAGGATTATGTTTATCAAATTTGGTTGAATTTGGTCCAAGGGCCTGGATTTTCAATTTTTGACCTCACCCCTGCATTATGAGAGGCTAGGTTTTGCATTTTAGTCTACTAGTAACATGAAAAGTTCAGAGTATTATTTCAATATAAGAATCCAGAATTAAATAGATATCTTACCTTAACAGCCTACGTTTCGGGATTGTTCCTGTAATGCTGTCTCCACAGGAAGACACAGTCATTCAGAATAAAAGATATCCTCGCGATACATTTCGATTTCGAAGGAATAAGGATTTTAGATAACACGGATTAAATGTGGTTAGGATTAGGGATAGGATATGATTCTCTTGATAAAAGAATCACGTGGCAGGCAGAACAGGCTGAAGCTTTACTCTACAATCACATGAACAACGAAGTACACACCTACCCGTTACCCAGATATTAATATATTATACAACATCTCGAATTAATTTCAAAAATGTAATGTGTAATCCGGGAATGGAATTTTTATTCGGAATTTCTTAAATGTTTTTAAATAATAATTTGTGCGAATTTTTATTACAACAACCATTTAATTTAGAAAATGCACTTAACAAATGTATTTTTTACTTATTAAAATATTATACTTGAAAATTCATAGAGACAAAGACTTCGGAAAGTTTCCCTTGTATTTTCAGTCGAATATAAATATTTCAAATTTCATATATAATAATTAACTATTATTTGAATAAATTTTGAATTAATTTTAGTTATGAATTTAAACAAGTATTTTTTATGATATTTTTGTACAAAAAGGGAAATTAAGTTTTCGAAATTGATTATCTTTAATGGGAATATGTAGTGTTTGTAAAAAATTATGCAAATGTATTTATTATATATGATTATGCCCTCAATAGTTTAGGTATTGAGACATAGACAGCTGTTTAGCGAGAACAGGGGCACCACGAGTAGGCAGCTGCCACCACCCCCCACATGGATAGATAAATAAATAATAATTAAAGGAATATAATTTTGATCGCAAATTACATAATATACTCATAGAGTGATTATTTAAAAATTTTCTTTATTTTCAAATGTCTAATACACTCTGAAATACAGTTTGAAAGAGTAAAAATAATGAAAATTATATTCAAACTATCTCTCAAGGCTAGACGTGTTTTGAAACAAATAGAAGACATGGTATTTGTAGCAAAATACGTCTATACTTGAGATAAAATGTCTCGGTAAATTGTTGAAAGACTTTTTTCGAAACAAATACAATGTCTCCAATACTGCAATTTGTTTCGAATCAAAGTCTCTAAACATTCGACATTTTGTATAAAAATTTCGACAAAGATTTTTATTTAGAAAGAAAGAAATGTACAAAATTTGTAAATCTGAGTGTAGTAGTTGAGGATGAGAGAAAGTTTGATAGAAATTGATTCATGCATTAGATCAGAAACAGAAAATACTTTGAAGTTTAGACGGGAATAATGAAATATTAGGGAATTATTTTTTAAAATGAAGTATTTATTTATTTACTATTGAATGTTATTTTTTTAACCAAAATTGAAATTTTATTATCTATCGATGTGAAATAATTTTATTAAACTGAAAATATAAAGGCGAAATGGCCACCAACCAATATCTCAAATTAAATTTAGGAAAACATGATATTATTACAAAATTGAATATACCTTTACAATTTTTAGTTTTAATTAATTAATTAATTTATACCTACTAAATTTAAATGTTAGTATTAGTAGGATGAGCACCTACCTGAAAAAGAAAAAAATGACATTAGTAAAATAATATAGAGAATTTAAAGTATTTTTTATATAAATATTCGCAATAAAATTATATTTAAAATATTATCTATTTTATTTTATGTCTTTTTAAAAATTCGAAAAACGTAATTTCAAAATTTTAGAATTTTTTGAATATCATTATAAAAATACAGTATTAAATAGATATTAAGATATACTTTAACAAGACAAAGTCTCTTGCCTGGTCCTAGGATGCTATCTCCACAGGAACACATTCACCTTCGAGCACAATAAAAAATATACTCGTCGATTCGATATGAGGTGGAAAAAGTAAGGAATTTAAGGTAAAATAGAAAGATGTTTTGATTTAACAGAAAAATAAGAAAATCAAATACTTAATCTAAATGTTATTATTAGTAGGACGAGCACCTACCTGAAAAAAGAAAAAAATAATATTAGTAAAATTATATAGTAACTTTAAAGTATTTTTTTATATAAATATTAAAATAATATTTTATTAATATTTTATTTATTTTATGTGATCTCTTTTAGAAAAATTTGAAAAAAGAAATATCAAAAATTTAGAATTAGGTATTTCTTAATTATTTCATTATAATAATACTGTAGGTAGGTATTAAAAAGATATCTCACCTTAACAGCCAACGTCTCTAGGGCTGGTCCTGGGATGCTGACTTCACAGGAACACACACACATACACTCCCGCACAAGTAAAAATATACTCGCGATAGGTTTCGGTTTCGAAGGAATAAGGATATGAGATAACATGGATTAAATTGGGGGAGAATTAGGAATAGGACATGATTCTCTGGATAAAAGAATCATGAGCTCACGTGGGCAGGGAGGGCGGGAGCGGCCCTGAAGTAGGTCTGTACTTATTTATCTATAATATTGTAATCAAGCTAAGAAGTACACACCTACCCGTTACCCAAGTATTAAAAATAATTTAGTATAAGTAAAATTTTAACTTTTATATTTTAAAAGAGAAAAAATTTAATTTTTAGGACAAATTCTTGGATTTAAAGTAGAAATATTTTTATATTGCGATATCAGAGGGGATTCTTTTTAATTAATTAATTTATTTCTAATAAATCTAAATGTTAGTATTAGTAGGACGAGCACCTACCTGAAAAAAGAAAAAAATGATATTAGTAAAATAATATAGTTAACTTTAAAGTTAATTTTTATAAAAATATTAGGAATAAAATTATATTATTTAAAATACTAATCTATTTTATTTGATTTTTTTGAAAAACTCGAAAAAAATTAATATGAAAAATTTAGACTATTTCTTAATTATTTCATTATAAGAATCCAGAATTAAATAAATATCTTACCTTAACAGCCAACGTCTCCTGCATGGACCTGGAATACGCTGACCCCACAGGACATACTCAACTCGCGCATTAGTAAAAATATACTCGCGATTCGATTCGGAGATGGAAAGAATGGGAAATTAAAGGCAAAATGTAAAGAAGATGAAAAAGATAAATGATTTGACTTTCCAGAAAAGAAGAAAATCAAATACTTAATCTAAATGTTAGTATATATTAGTGCGACGAGCACCTACCTGAAAAAAGAGAAAAGAATGATATTAGTAAAATAATATAGTGAATTTAAAGTATTTTTTATATAAATATTCACAATAAAATTATATTTAAAATTTTATCTATTTTAGTATATTTTTTTAATACTCAAAAAAGTAGCTTGAAGAATTTACAGAATTTTTTTAGTTAATTCAATATATGAATAGAGTATTACTAAATAGTTATCTTACCTTAACAGCCAACGTCTCGTACCTAGATCTGAAATGTTGACTCCACAGGAACATAGACACATACACTCGCTCACAAATAAAAATATACTCGCGATACATTTCGGTTTCGAAGGAATAAGGATGTGAGATAACATCGATTAAATTGGGAAAGGATTAGGAATAGGACATGATTCTCTGGATAAAGAATAATGAGCTCACGTGGGCAGGGAGGCCATGCCCTGAAGTAGGTCTGTACTTCTTACTTTATATAAGTACAAAGAAGGACACACCTACCCGTTACCCAGATATTAAGATTTTATTCAAAATCTCGAATAAATTTCAAAAAAATAACGTTTAATCCGGGAATGGAATTATTATTCAGAATCTCTGCATTTTTTTTGATAATAAATAATTTGTAGGAATTTTTATAACAACAACCATTTAATTTAAAAAAGAATATGATCATAGCTATTGTATTTATTACTTATAAATTATTATACTACGAATTCTTAGAGACAAAGACTTCGGAAAGTTCCCCTTGTTTTTTTAGTCGAATATAAATATTTAAAATTTCATTTATAATAATATACTATTATTTGCATAAATTTGAATGAATTTTACTTATGAATTTAAACAAGTATTTCTTATGAAATTTTTGTAAATTCATACCTTTTAACCCTTTCTACAAAAAGGGTAATTATATGTAATTGTGATAGTATATATTTGAGTTTTCGAAATTGATTATCTTTAATGGGAATGTGTAGTGTATGTAAAAAATTATGCAAATGTATTTATTATATATGATTATGCCTCAATAGTTTAGGTATTGAGACATAGACAGCTGTTTAGCGAGAACAGGGGGCACCACGAGTGGGCAGCTGCCACCCCCCACATGGATAGATAAATACATAATAATTAAAGGAATATAATTTTGATCGCAAATTACATAATATACTCATAGAGTGATAATTTAAAAATTTTAAAAATTTTCTTCATTTTCAAATGTCTAATACACTCAGAAATACTATTTCAAATTTGAAAAATAAAAATTATATTCAAACTATCTCTCAAGGCTAGATGTGTTTTGAAACAAATAGGAGACACGGTATTTGTAGCAAAATACGTCTACACTTGAGATAAAATGTCTCGTAAATTGATGAAAGATTTTTTTTCGAAACAAATACAATGTCTCTAATACTGCAATTTGTTTCTCAAAGTCTCTAAACATTCGACATTTTGTATAAAACAGGGATAGGACATGTTTCACTTGATCAGGGGCTAACGTGGGAGGGAGCCCCTGAAGTAGGTATGTAAATCTTTATCTATAAGAACAAAGAAGTACACATCTATCCGTTTCCCAAAGATAAAGAATTTATGAAAAGTTGTTTATTAGTGAGGGGTGGAGTCAGCTGAGAGAATGGATGAAGGTGAAGAGGCCATATTGTAATATTCCCAGTCGATGTTTCATCCGCCACTGTCACTGACACATTGTCCCTATCACCATCTCTCTCCCTTTTATATACCTTTCAATATTACCCCTTACCCACTGTCCCTATCTACCCCCCCCCTCACGTACCCCTCCCTACTCTCAGTACCTCCCCCCTTATATACCCTTCAATATCAATTAGGGAATCTATTCTTAGCTTAACTTCCGAGATCGGCTTACAATAGTACGTCATACTATTTTCACTTATCTCCACTAATTATTTAAGCATGTTTACAACATAGCAAAATATTATCAATTTATAATATACATGACCATTTTAAACCAACCATTTTACTCTCATTGCTTTTAGTATCTTACTAAACAAGAATAAATAATTAGTAGTAGTTGAGGTGAAATTCAAATGGAATTCACTAAAAAATGACTAAATAATTAGTAGAGGTAAGCAAAAGTCAAATTCTGCACTAAACACGACTAAATAATTAGTAGATGTAAGTGATAGTTAAATGTTATGCATTAAACACAGCTATTAAAAAAATTTACATTTCCATAACTCGTAAACTATTAATTTTATATATTTCACTCATATTAACTTTTCTGTTGGAAATTAAATGAACTTTAATAAAGGACCTTATATGAATTGGTGTACCTCAAAGGGTTAGACAGTAATGGCGAAATGTATGTGGAAAGTTACATAAATACTTATCTAGTAAATAACGAAATAATTTAATGAGAAATACAAGGGAAACTTTCCGTGATGCCTCGTAATAATTGAGTTTCAATTTTTCTAGGGGGGGGCAATGAGTTTTGTAGAGGGGCGACCCCTTGCCCCCCCCCCCCCCCCCCCAACTACGCCCATGAGAATAGATTACGTCAACTTCTAATTTTCTCTGAGATATAATTTAAACAATAAAAGAGTTCAAATTAAAATTTAATGTGTTTTCAAATGGGAGTGAAAAAAAAACTGTTAATATTTTACAACCTACCCGTTAAGTACAAAGAAGGACACACCTACCCGTTACCCAGATATTAATATTTTATTCAAAATCTCGAATAAATTTCAAAAAAATAACGTTTAATCCGGGAATGGAATTATTATTCAGAATCTCTGCATTTTTTGATAATAAATAATTTGTGGGAATTTTTATAACAACAACCATTTAATTTAAAAAAGAATATGATCATAGCTATTGTATTTATTACTTATTAAATTATTATACTACGAATTCTTAGAGACAAAGACTTCGGAAAGTTTCCCTTGTTTTTTTAGTCGAATATAAATATTTCAAATTTCATTTATAATAATATACTATTATTTGTATAAATTTGAATGAATTTTACTTATGAATTTAAACAAGTATTTCTTATGAAATTTTTGTAAATTACATACCTTTTAACCCTTTCTACAAAAAGGGTAATTATATGTAATTGTGATAGTATATATTTGAGTTTTCGAAATTGATTATCTTTAATGGGAATGTGTAGTGTATGTAAAAAATTATGCAAATGTATTTATTATATATGATTATGCCTCAATAGTTTAGGTATTGAGACATAGACAGCTGTTTAGCAAGAACAGGGGCACCACGAGTAGAGTGATGATTTAAAAATTTAAATATTTTCTTTATTTTCAAATATCTAATACACTCAGAAATACTATTTCTAATTTGAAAAATAAAAATTATATACAAACTATCTCTCAAGGCTAGACGTGTTTTGAAACAAATAGGAGACACGGTATTTCTAGCAAAATACGTCTACACTTGAGAAAAAATGTCTCGTAAATTGTTGAAAGACTTTTTCGAAACAAATACAATGTCTCCAATACTGCAATTTGTTTGGAATCAAAGTCTCTAAACATTCGATATTTTGTATAAAAATTTCTACAAATATTTGTAATTAAGAAAAAAATATACAAAATTTGTAAATCTGAGTGGAAAGTTCAATATTGACTCATGTATTAGATCAGAAACAGAAAATAGTTTTAAGTTTAGAGGGGAATAATGAAATATGGAAGAGGCCTATATTCAGGAGTGGATTGTCGCTATCGACAGGCTATATGATGATGCCATGAATTAAATATAAGAGGATTATTTTTAAAAGTGAATTATTTAATTATTTACTATTCAATGTTATTTTGAACCGACTTCATAAAAGGAGGAGGTTCTCAATTCGACTGATTTTTTTTTTTTTTCGAAAAAGTTCTTGAAATTCCTTACTTATTTAATTATAAGAATAAAATATTATAAAGATATATTACCTTAACAGCCAACGTCTCGAGCTCTAGGCCTGGATTACTCTGACCCCACAGGTACACATTTACATTCGAGTATAAGTAAAAATATACTCGCGAAACATTTCGATTTCGAAGGAATAAGCACTTGTGAAAAATGAGATTCATTAGGGATAGGACATGATTCTATTGATAAAAGAATCATGAGCTCACGTGGGCAGGGACGCCAGCCCCTAAAGTAGGTCTGTACATCTCTATCTATAGGAACAAAGAAGTACTCCTATCCGTTAGCCAAAGATAAAGGATTTGAGTTTCCACTAAATAAGAAAATCAAATACCTACTTAAAATAAATTTTAATATTAGTAGGACAAGCACCTACCTGAAAAAAGAAAAAATATTATTAGTAAAATAATATAGTGAATTTAGAGTATTTTTATACAAATATTCGCAATAAAATTATATTTAATATATGTATTATCTATTATATTTTATTTATTTATTTATTTTTTTGAAAAACTCAAAAAACGTACTTGAAAAATTTAGAATATTTCTTACTTATTTAATTATATGAATAGAGTATTATAAAGGTATATTACCTTAATAGCCAACATCTCGCTCCTAGACCTGGATTACTCTGACCCCATATGTACACATTTACACTCGCGCACAAGTAAAAATATATTCGCGAAACATTTTGTTTTCGAAGGAATAAGCACTTGTGAAAAGACGGATTAATTAGGGATAGGGCATGTTTCACTTGATCACGGACTAATGTGGACAGGGGGGGCCCTGAAGTAGGTATGTACATCTTTGTCTATAAGAACAAAGAAGTACACACCTACCCGTTTCCCAAAGATAAAGAATTTATGAAAAGTTGTTTATTAGTGAGGGGTGGAGTCAGCTGAGAGGATGGATGAAGGTGAAGAGCCATATTGTAATATTCCCAGTCGATGTTTCATCCGCCACTGTCACTGACACATTGTCCCTATCACCATCTCTCTCCCATTTATATACCTTTCAATATTACCCCTTACCACTGTCCCTATCTACCCCCCCCCCTCATGTACCCTTCCTACTCTCCGTACCTCCCTTATATACCCCTCGATATCAATTAGGGGAATCTATTCTTAGCTTATCTTCCGAGATAATCTTAATCGGCTTACAATAGTACGTCATACTATTTTCACTTATCATTAATAATTATTTAAGCATGTTACAACATATAAAAATATTATCAATTTATAATATAAATGACCTTTTAAACCAACCATTTTACTATCATTGGTTTTACTATCTTACTAAACAAGAATAAATAATTAGTAGTTAATTTTTATTCAAATCCCAGTCATCAACCAAATTCGAAATTTTATGAATCGAAAAATTTTCTCGGTAATTCATTGAGCTTGGATTTTTATATTGAAACATATTTACATTTCCATAACTCGTAAACTATTAATTTTAGATATTTCACTCTTATTGACTTTTTTGTTGAAATTAAATGAACTTTAATAAAGGTCCTTATATAAATTGGTGTACGTCAAAGGGTTAGGCAGTAATGGTGAAATGTATGTGGAAAGTTACATAAATATTTACTTATCGAGTAAGTAACGAAATAATGTAATGAGAAATAGATAAGTCATGCCTCGTAATAATTGAGTTTCGATTTTTCTAAGGGGGGGGGGGCAATTAGTTTTGTATGGAGGCACCCCCTTGCCCCCACCCCCTCCAACTACGGCCATGAGAATAGATTTCGTCAACTTTTAATTTTCCCTGAGATATAATTTAAACAATAAAAGAGTCCAAATTAAAATTTAATGTGTTTTCAAATGGGACTGAAAAAAAACTGTTAATATTTTACAACCCAAGATAGCATATGAGGATCCGTGAAATAAAAACCCAAGCGTAAAATTCTACATTTTCCCGACCGAAACACTCGCCTGTGATTTATTAGTCACTCACATCAAATTTTACTACTTGGAAGACAGAGAGTTTCGCATTAACGTCCCTCTGCAGCCTCTCCACATGCAGCTTCGACCACAAATAATTTTAGCTCGTGACGACCCCTTTCGAGGAAAGAAATTGGCAATAAAAAAAACTGAACAAAGAAATGTTTGTGTGTTAGTGAGAATAACAAAAAAAAGAAGTTTACGGAAATGCATTCCGATGCAATTAATCAGACACAACAACAAATACACTTTCAAATTTGTATTTAATTATTTTCTTAGAATCCATTTATGAAAAATTATCGTTGTTATAATTTAAAGAAATTTTGAGAAATATAAATTGCAAGTAGAAAAATGGCTACAATTATCTTCAAAAAATAAATAAAAAAACTAAGGGTTTACCACACACGATTTAGACGGGTTCTCTCTTGCTTTAATTAAAATAGGATTTATATGAAAAAAGAAAACTTAAATTTTGAAAATTTATAGATAACTAAAATTTTTGAAATAATATGTGAAAATTGGTAAGTAGGATGTGAAATCCTATTTTTTATGAACAAGGTAGATGCCATATCTCAAAAAGCCGGCCAGTGCGAGTCGAGCCGCATATTGAGTATTCCTATCTTGGAACTGCATAAGATATGAAATGTGTTACTTTATTTTTATTTGTCATTGATAATTCGAGAATGAGAGAATTTGTGAGATTTTTTCATAAATTACCAAAACGTTGTAGCTTCTCTCACAGTCATTTTGATTCAAAATAAATTTAAAAAATTAAGCCGAATTTTAAAAAGATCTTTAGAGGAATTCTTTAGACCAGAGATTCCCAAACTGTGAGCCTTGGCGACCCGGGGAGGAAAATTTAACTTTGACACCCTCAAAAAAATCTGCATTATACCTATATAATTATACAAAGGGTCCCTCTGGTCGGATTTTTTGATTTTCATAGAAAAATAAACTATTAATTTTTAAGATATTTTTATCAATTCTAATACAAGAAAGAGTATATAAAGGAGAAATACGGTATTTGTTTTGATATAAAGCGAAAAAATTTAACTTTGACACCCTCGAAAAAATATGAAATATATACAAAGGGTCCCCCTGTGGTATAACTTTTTGAGTTTCATAGAAAAATAAACTATTAATTTCTAAGATGTTTTTATCAATTCTAATACAAGAGTATATAGAGAGGCGAAATAAGGTATTTGTTTTGATATAAAGCGAACAATTTAATTTTGATATCCTCGAAAAATTTGAAATATATACCAAGGGTCCCCCCTGTGGTCTGATTTTTTGATTTTCATAGAAAAATAAACTATTTATTTTTATCAATTCTAATACAAGATTATATAGAGAGCGAAATACGGATTTGTTTTGATATAAAGCGAAAAAATATAACTTTGACACCTTCTGAAATATATACAAAGGGTTCCCCCTGTGGTCTGACTTTTTGATTTTCATAGAAAAATACACTATTAATTTTCAAGATGTTTTTATCAATTCTAATACAAGACTATTATAGAGAGGAGAAATACGGTATTTGTTTTGATATAAAGCAAAAAATGTAACTTTGACACCTTCTGAAATATATACAAAGTTGATTCCCCTTTGGTCTGATTTTATGATTTTCTCAGAAAAACAAACTATTAATTTTCAAGATATTTTTATTGATTCTAATATAAGAGTATATAGAGATAACAAATGCGGTATTTGTTTTGACATATGTATAGGGCGCCATGGAAAAATTTTAATTAAAAAAGGCGCCGCCACTCAGAAAAGTTTGTGAACCCCTGCTTTAGATAAAATTTTCGTAATTTATTTAGAATTTATATAAAATTTTACAAGGTATTCCAATCACCCTGCCTTGAAAATTTGTTTAACTTGTATCTTTATATATTTTCATTATATATAGGTATATATAATTAACATTTAGGGCAAGCGGTGTTGGTTTATAGTGAAACATATTAAAGGTACCTTTACCTTGTGAAACACCACTTAACCCGTTAAAAAACTCCTGTGTATATATAATTTATTTATAAAATTATCTAAAAGAAGATATTTTTTTGAATTTTTAAACAGAGGTTCAGAAGTTTTTGGAATTGTGAAACATTAATGTTAAAGCGAAAAATTGAAATTTCAGAATTCATGATAAAACGGTAACTAAATATTTTTGTGAACCTCCATAGCACAAGAGCCAGCCATCCAAGTAATCTTTTCCCAGGATGAAAATATGGCCTGTGCAGATTTAATTACGATACCAGGAATCAAATGGCAATATTTAATTGGCTAAAGCCGACAAAGTTTTGTTGACAATAAAATATTATTATTCGATTCATAATATCATGAATAAAATATTATTATTCAATTCATAATATTATAATTTAATCTATCCATTCAAGCTAAGTTTTCATTAACTATTATAAATGTTTTACTATTATCGAAAAACTCGCAGAATATTAAGTATTAGAGAGAGAATATTCTCGAGGAAATTCTCCAAGTCTCAAATCCGATTATAAGAAATAAAGAAGAAAAATTTTAATTTTCTTTTTCTATTTAATTATAAGAATGCAGCAAATCGATAAGAGAAAGATAAATCTTTACATTACAGAGAAGAAGAGGATATTGAAGATTATTTCAGTGTTCTGAAACATGGAGAAAAAATTATTTTCATTCATGTTTTTTATGCTCGTCTGTCTTGATAACATTGATAACACTGCTCGACAAAAATTAACCAAAAATTTCTCCCCGTAAACCTAACAATGGATTCCAGTATAGTTTTATACGCTGATTATCAAGCGATTTCCCGATTTTTTATAATTCGTCAGATTTTTGAGATATTATCAGTCAAAATGACGAAAAAGGCCATTTTGACCTATTTTTGAGTCCCATTAAATATTAAACAGCTATATTTTAAATCAAAATATTTTGTTGACATAATAGAAAACAGCTTCCTCTTTGATTTTCAAATTACCACTTGTTTGTAGCTCAATTAGAACTCGAGTTATAACTAAAAAACTAAGACCTTATGTTTTTATCTAAGTTTATTATCCTTTATAATCACTTAGTTTTAGTTTTTTTAGTTATAACTCGCTTTCTAATTAAGCTAAAAACAATTGGTAATTTGAAAATCAAAGAGGAAGCTGTTTTCTATTACGTCAACAAAATATTTTGATTTCAAATATTGCTGTTTAATATTTAATGGGACTCGAAAATAGGTGAAAATGAACTTTTTCGTCGTTTTGACCAATAATATCTCAAAACTCTGAAGTGTTATAAAAAATTGGGAAATTACATGATAATCAGAGTATTGGCAGGGTGCGGAGTGCATGGTGGTGGGGTCAATTGAATCGATCGCAGCGATCGTTGTGGTCAAATTTTCGTTAAATCATGCTCACGTTCAAGGTAAACAAATAAAAAGTAATATTAAAAATGGTGCATAATAGTTGCTGTGTAGTTAATTGTAAAAATACAGGCTGAAATAGTGACTGGAAATTTTATACATTTCTAGTTGCTAGTTGGAAATTGAAAAAAACGGAAAAATGGATAAATGCAGTTAAGAGAAAAAGTAAGTAGAGCACAACCTAACTTAAAATTTACCAATTATAATTTGAAAATTTTAAACCCAAGGCTAATAAACGAACAATCTATAAATTGAAAATAAATTATTATTTAAAAAATTTAGTTCACTATGCTGAATTTTAACACTTCCATACTTACTTTTGTATGTATCAATATCTTATTATTGCACTTTTCCTTTGAGGTTCTTAAAATTTTTTTACATTATTTATTAATGCAAAATAAATTAATTTTAATAAACATTTAGCACCTCTTTCACGGCTCTAGAGCATGATTTAATGCAGCCGTCAGATGTCGTTTTCGTCGCGCACCCTGCCAATAAAAATATACTGGAATCCATAGTTAGGTGTACAGAGAAACATTTTTGTTGAACAGTGTAATCAGTAATCAGTAGGTCGTAGAATGCTTTGCTCATGGGATCAAAATGATTTCATTTAAAAAACAACAAACATACTAGATTTTAGGCATTCTGCATTGGATAAATAACAGCCCCACAGCTTCTTGATATTTTAATAAAATTGTATTTTGCCATTTCTATATCACATACTCATTTAAGTAAAAGTATAATTTCCGAGGAATTGACATTTTATTTCCTTGCTAAAACGAAAAAATATTCATATTATGAAGGATTCTTTGTAAAATTCTCTCCTTTAACGAAAAGAGGGAAAACAGAATTTCTTCATTTCTCTATAAATTCCTGATTTGAATAAAAATATAATTTTCGTAGAAATGAAATTTTATGATTAAATGCGAGTGGGCTTTTCATTTTTTTTTTATATGGTGTTTTTTTAAACTAATGTCACTAGGGCCTATATTTTCGTCAAATTATTACCAAGAATTTAAAGGCTGAGAAATAAATATGTTATTAGGTAGATATGTTTTATTTCACAACAGACAAGATCGCACCCTCAGGGATCGAGCCTAAATGTCACTTGCTTTCCAGGTAGTTGGCTTAACCACAGAGACGAAAATCCTTTTGACAAAAGATACCATATTTGCCAAGCAAGAAAATTTTAATTTTATTAAATATGTTTTATCTGGAACCAACAGCATCATGGTCCCTGAACACAAGAAAATTTTACTCAAGTTATAAAAAAGACAAATTTAAAATTTTGCCAGTGATTGAATCAAATTTCCAAATGTGCATATTGAATATTATGATTAAAAAAGCTTTCAATTTTTGGCGAAAATATACCCACTAGTGACGTTAGATTTAAAATAATAATAATAATATTTTCTAAAAATTGAAAAACTCATTCGATTTTAATCGTAATAGGTAGTAGGTATTCAATATAGCATTAGATACATTGGAAATTTCATTCAATAGATTTGCAGCAGAATTTTACATTTGACTTTTTTATAATTTGAGTGAAATTTTCTAAATGAGCAAATATTTAATGTCGGAAGAATTTCCTCTTGGGTTAATCCAATTATCGGGAATATAAGATGGGCACTTTTGGTTCGACATCTAAGGGCCGGTTGTATGTCGCAAAGTAAATGCTTTTTACCACTAACAAACGGTAGATGGTAAATGGAGGACCTGGGATGGCCAATCAGATGACAGGAACAATGGATACCAATAAAAACCGAAACGTCAAAAATCGAATGTAGAATGGTTATTCCTCGACTGTTAAATGAGAATCGATCATTATTTTTGAATTAAAGTCAACATGAATCGCAAATTGCAAGTGATATCTGATTAATAATAAAGAAATAAACTAATTAATATTTCAAATCAATTTTTTTTTGCTCGTTTAGTTCTTTTATTGACTGGCAAGCTATGTTGGCTAACCTGATTTTTTTTAGTTTTTCCTGATTTTTCCAATTTTGCGGGCAACTTTTCCAATTTTTTTTTTACGTATTAACTTGAATTGGACTATTATGAACATTTAAAAAAAAAATTAGCCAAATCGGTCCAGGCATTTGAGAGATCTGCGCTTACAATGAAACAGAAATTCATTTTTATTATATAGATAAGTGAGTGGCCAGGTTGTATGGTAAAGTCAAGTGGATGGCCACATCAGAACACGTCAGCTTATTTGACAATGCAGAGTTGATTTTAGTCCTATAGGAGTCTTGTAACTTTTCACATCAATATCATTTAAATAAAAGGGTAGTAGTAGCGTAGTAAATATTTCTGGGCCAGTAATTAGAAAGAAACAAACTAATCCTTGATCTGTGAATATTATTATGTATTTTTTGAAGTGGGTACTCTGCATAAATTTTATCCATCGTTACCCTCCATTTTGACAACACAGACACCCAAAGGGGACGTCAATTTTAACGTCCCCTCATACCCCCTTCACTCCTTTAGCAACAAAGAGTGATTTTCACTTTCGTTTGTGCGCCACCCTTTTTCGTTCCTCAATTCAATTGGAAACCTATATTTCAAATGAATTGAAATCTATTGTCATTTTCAAATAAGCAATTGATACGGGAATGACAAAAGAGAGACGCATACAATGAAGACCAAAAAAATATTCCAAGAATCCTCTTTATTTTCAATCAATTGAAACCAAAATAAATCTTCTCTCCTCCTGCTCACTTGATTAGATTTCACTCAAAATCATTGCTTACTGAAAGCGTCGTATTCACTAACAAATGACAACTATATATCGTATTTAATAGAGCTAAAGGAATATAATCAATACGTGTATATGTTGCAGTGAAAACTGTTTTTTAGTAAGAACGGGTTCTTACTAGTTAAACGCGTTTCACTGAATACTTTTGTGGTAACTAGAGTTTACTGATGTTGGTTGAGTTTGGTTCAAATGTCTAGAATCTTCATTTTTGATTTTGTCCATTCATTTTAGTGTTTGTTTTCAAAATTTTTTAAAAGAAAATGTCAAAAATTATATCCTCTACAATTTTCGTTCATAAAATATTTTAAAAACCCAAACACCCAAAAATGAGGCGGAAGCTCAAAAATAAAGATTCTAGACCTTTGACCAAGCTCAACCAACTCTAGTTGCCATAAAGATATTCAGTGAAACACATTTTAACTAGTAAGAACGCGTTCTTTCTAAAAATAGGTTTTTACTGTAACATATATATGAACACGATATCAATAAAACCAGATTTACCTAGTGAGAATGAGTTTTAACAAAGCCTTTACTTGAGTACTAATATGAAATTTTTTCTGTTCAAATATTATCGATGTCAGAAGGCCCTAAGAAAAGTGCAAAACCTATAACTTGTCAATGACTCTACATCGAGAAAAGGAGAAAAAATAAATATTAGAGGTTGTGTGGGAAGTGCGAAGGTACCTGTGGATGCGGGCTCTGTGTGACTGAAGGTTTTAATCGTAATAAAGGCACTGCCTCAGGTAGTTTTTCATCTAACAGCTGAACTAATTTTTTATTTTGTGCTAACTGCCTTATCGGGAGATTAAGAGCAAAAAATTTCAAATATCCTCGTGCGATACTGACCCCACGAAACATAATATTTAAAATTAAAAAATAGTGATGATGATGAAGGCCAAGCCTTTGAAACTATGTATAGTCTTAAATAAATAAATAATATATATATTATACATATATGTGTGTGTATGTTTATTTCCATCAAGCAGAGGACAACCTCTTTGTTTCTTTTATAAATTTTTTTTTCATAACAAAATAATATTTGGCGAAAATTCTGAACTAAGTTACTTTCAAAAATTTTCTCAATCAAAGGATCGAAAAATTAGAGATGACAACAACGATTTTGTGGCTTACATTATCCGGCTGATGCGTGAAAATAAAAATTACAATAAAGATTTTTAATAAGATTTTCAAAGACCTATGCAATTTCTACTTGGTTAAATAATATTGTATAAGCACAAATAATAAAAATTTGACACATAGGTCACAATATACACTTTCACAGGAGTTCCCAAACTTTTCCGAGTCGCGGCGCCTTTTTTCAATTGAAATTTTTCCATGGCGCCCTATTTATATTATTTATTTGGCCGCGCAGGAAGGCCTCTCTTTTTTTTTTTTTTTTAATGCAATCTAATGCAAGAAGGGGTGCACCAGTAAAGATGTAGCCCCTATGGATCTCGAAAGACCTCTTGCATTACCGAAGAGAAGGGGAAAGTTGATTAAGTGAGAGGGTGTAGACGTAGGTGTCTATGCACCCTGGTTTTGAAGGTTTGAAGATCATAGGTGCTGGAAAAGATAGAGGCTGGGAGAGAGTTCCAGTTCCTTGAAGTCATGGGGATATATGTATTCGCGAATGAAGTGGTCCGGCACTTTTCCAATTTGACCGCGAAAGAGTGTTGGGAGTCGGCAAAACGTGTGCTGCAGTGCAAAGCATGCTTTGGGGGGAATTATTGATTTTATCTCATCAGAGCACCTGCCGTGATAGTATCTATAGAAAAGGGAAAGGGCGGAGACATCTCTTCGATGAGCCAGCGAGTCGAGGGAGTCGGTGAGGTAGAATCGTCAATTAGCCTGACGGCTCGTTTCTGAATTGCATCAAGGGTAGCAAGAGAATATTTTGAGGCTCCTCTCCACAGATGAGAGCCGTATTCGAGACAGGGGCGGATTTGGGCCTTGTAGATGGTGAGAAGTTGTGGGGTTTGTAAAATCGCTTGGACCTGAATAAGAAGCCAATCTTCTTCCTTGCTGCAGATTTCGCCACAGAGGAGATGTGTTCATTCCAAGACTTACAACAGATAAGAATTTTACAAATCAGGTGTCTATACAATATTAGTGGTAATATTTACATTTTCTCTCTAGTAGTCGCATTGTTAAAATTTTCTACATAACTATGTCAAATAAATAAAAACAAAAATGAAAAAGATGAACAGAAAATAAATAAATAAATAAATAAAATAAAATATGAACAAAAAGATGAATAAAATTACAAAAACCTAAATAAAAACAAAAAACATGAATAAAAATGAAAAATATTTATAAAAATAAAAAAATAATAAAAAAAATAAATAAATAAAAGATATGTTACAAACTAAGATTTCATAGAGCGGGTCATTGAGTTACTTCGGATAAATCCTAGGTCACTTCATTTATTATTGGTAAAAGTAGCTACATATATCAAAACAAATAGCGTATTTGGTCTCTCTAAATACTCTTGTATTTTTTTTTTATTTATTGTCACCGGGAACAAAGCCCATTTAGACAGCACATCAGTAAAGTGTTAGTAGGGTTAGTGAGGGAGCCGAGTTTTAGCCGGTAAAAATTTTATGTGCTAGCCAGGATCGAACCCCGGCCTTCCGCTCCAACATCGTCATCATCGATGCCGAAGCGGGGCCAGCGCGTTAGCCAGCTCGGCTAACCCGACTCCCCTACTCTTGTATTAGAATCGATAAAAATATCATGGGAATTAAGAATTTATTTTCTATGAAAATCAAAATTCAGACCACAGGGGGAACCTTTGTATGCATTTCAGATTTTTTCGAGGGTGTCAAAGTTAAATTTTTTCGGTTTATGTACCTATGTCTAATCGTAAATAAGAGATAAAAATGAATAACAAATAAATTTTAGCTTCTCACTTTGTTTTTTGAATTGTTAGGCCAAATGTCTTGCTTCAATTAATTATGCACCTGTGAAGAGGTCGGGGCTCGCCGCTGCCCACAGTTTGAGACCCTCTGCACTAGCATATAATAAAGATACGGTTTGTTGCTTAATTGTGATGGCTAGTACTAGAATTGTTATCAGTAGTAAAATCTATGAAAAACCAAAAGGTGTAACAGGAAAAAAACATAGTCCAGTTTCTCATGTGCCTAGTTACCCTGATACCCCATACATAATATTTAAAAAAATAAATAAAAATAATACAACTCTCAAATCCACCCTATTTCGAATATTAATCGAATCTGTGGAGAGGTGCCTCCAAAAATAATTTATAATACATAATAAAATAAAACTAAACATTCAATTATAAAAAAAATAATAATAAACTTATGTGGCCATCCACATGACATTACCATACGTTTGGCCCCTCTCTTTGATTTAATATTTAATAAAACCATTTGGACAGTTAGTTTTTGCACTTTTAGTCTTCTGGGGGCCCACTGATTATGTTAGTATATAATATTTGGTTGAGTTTGGTCTAATGTCTAGATTTTGACTTTTTGACCCTCCCCCTCTTCCCATTTTGGGCGGTTAGTTTTTGCATTTTTATACTTCCGGAGACCCACTGATTATGTATACAAAATCCAAGGGCCTAGATTTTAATTTTTTGAATTATCCTCCCCAATTTTGGCCTCAGATAAAAAATAATATTTTTCGTTATTATTAGTTCATTTTTATAGTATACTAGCTGCAAGGCCCGCCTTCGGCGGCCCTCTTACTAGCCAGGGGCACGCCCCCTGGACCCCCAGCCCTCGAACCCCACCCTCACCCCCCACACACCCCTAAACCCACCCAGAACCCCGCACCATACCAACCCCCGCCCCCACACCACCACCCCAAAACTCCATTCCGCACCCTAAGCCACTACCCCCACCCCTAAAACCCCCTCCAGCACCCCCACCCCGCACCCGTTCCCAACCCCCGCCCACACACCACAAACCGCACCCCACCCACCTCGGATCCCGCACCCCATCCACCCCGTGCCCTCCAACCCTGGGCACCACACCCCCACCTAACCCCCTGGACTCCACCCCGCACCCAGTTTTGAATTTCTAGCCTTCTAGTGACCCACATGATTATGTATACATAATTTGGTTGAGTTTGGCCCAAAAGAAAGAATTTTCATTTTTTGACCCACCCCCCACATTTTGGGTGGTTACTTTTTGCATTTCTAGCTCTCTAGGGGCCCAGAGATTATGTATACAAAATTTGGTTGAGTTTGGTCCAAGTGCAAGAATTTATATTTTTTCACCCCCACCCCCCCTTTTGGAGAAATTTTTTTAAACAAAAGTTGTCAGAAATCACAACTTTGCTTATAATAAAATTTGCCGTAGGGTTAATAGTTTAGGAGTTATTTGATAATTTTCATTCGTGCGTCCCCCCAAACCCCCTTCTGGGGTCAAAATATCAAAACGTTATATAGCTAAAAACGTAAGTTAGAAGACATCTGATGTAAATATGAAATTTCATAATAATCCCTTCAGCCGTTTTTACGTGAATCGTGAGCAACTTTTCGGAAACCACTGAAACAGACAGACATACAGACATACATACAGACAGACAGGAATTTTGTTGAGGGTGTTTTCGTTCATAACTTTGCTTGAAACGTGTGCAACCAAAATTTGGCTTGATTTGGAGAAATGCACAGACAAAACCTTAATTTCAAATATGGTATATAGATTTAATTTTTCTTGTTTTTTTTTATAGTTCGAAAATCTTATAATTTTAATTTTTAACCCCCTCCCCTCGCCTTAATTTTCTGTCCGATTTCAACCAAAATCTAATCAGCTCTTAATCTCAAACTACCAAAACTACACGTGAAATTTCGTTTTGATATTTATATGTAATGTGGAGGCACTAGCTCATAAACACAAAAATTTGATAACGCGCGCACGCACTAACAGACATTTTGACAAAACAGTTATTATTTGAAAAAATATAATTTTCACTCATTTGGGCTTTTTTGTAGACAAAAACGCCCGTTTTTGAGATATTTCGAAAAAAACGAAGCAAAAAAACAAAAACGAATTTTTTTGTTGCACGATAACAAAAATTTGACCATACCTGTATGGTAAAGTAAAAATTGAAGCTATATTTTGATTACCTATCTGTTCATTCGAAAACAATAATTTCTGTAATGTGATGAATTGAATAACTAATATTATTAGAAATAATACTGTAAAATGGATTGATTAATTCATGAATTATCGGACTCGTTTGGATGAGGGTTTATTTAACAAATTAATGTTTATATAAAGAGTAGGAGAATTCAAAATACCAGTCATTAAAATGACTCTAGAGTAAATGCAGTTCAATTTTAATTAAAAATATATTTATTTATTGATAATCCATATATTGATTATTGAAAATTATAAAATTTTAAATCTACTTTTATAAAACAAAATGTATTTTTGATCAGTTACCTAAAGAGAGGTCTGCGCTCGGTGGCGGATCAAGTCAAGTGGGGAGCCCTAATCGGTAAAATAACGAGGCCCACAAAATCATATAGACAAAAAATAAAAAAAATTCTGAACCATGAACGATTAAGATATCTAAATTCTGGTAGGTACTTATTAACAAAACATTTATTTTTTCAAATAATTTTTCATAAAATATATTATAAATTAATTATAATTAACACATATTTAATTATAATTATATATTGACCACGAACAAATAATACAATATAGATTTTAGGTTAACTGAATTTGAATCGAACTGGGTGTTCAATGTTCATACTTGAAAAAGACCGCAGAATAAGTCGATCGAAACGTCATAGTTATATTGTATTATTTGTTCGTTTCCAATAAATAATTATAATTAATTTTGTGTGATTTAAATACAATTTCAACTCTTAGAAATTAATAATTAAAAAATCGAAGTGTTGTTACGTTTCTACAATTGAATACAAGTGTTATAAAACAATTAATATGTTGTTGTAGGGAAATAAGGACAATATCTTATGCAAATAATTTTTACTTTTTGCCAACGTTTCGTCAACTTTGTTGACTTCCTCAGGAGCTCAAACAAATTAAATTCTTTGCATATTTGTCATTTTATTAATATTCATTCTTAGCAAACACATAAGGCCAGTCATCACACAGATTTGAGTCCTAAGGAAGTCAACAAAGTTGACCAAACGTTGGCAAAAAATAGAAATTATTTGCATAAGCTATTGTCCTTATTTCCCTACAACAACTTATTAATTTAATCAATGGACATAAATAATCAAAATAGTGAAGTTAATTTTCTCATTAATATATCAAAGAATAATTAACACATTAACGAGAATTGTTTTTGATCGCGCTTTTTAAACAAGATATATATCGCTAGACTACTGCTGGTTAAAACTATTGGAGTCTGCTGAGTCTTAAGTCTGGACCAAGAGAGAATGAAATCCAGCATCATTTCGCGATTGGCCAGCATGACAATTTTTATATCAAACACTGATATGGATCATCAAATGAGTTTGAAATCTGAGATGTTATATATTCAATCTCCCAGTCCAGAGCGCCCGATCTGTTAACACGTGTGTTAGGTGTTTTTTTTTGCAATCGAATGCAAGAAGGGGTGCGCCAGTAAAGATGCAGCTCCTATGGATCTCGAAAGACCCTTGCATTACCGAAGAGAAGGGAAAGTTGATTAAGTGAGAGGGTGTAGACGTAGGTGTCTATGCACCCCGGTTTTGAAGGTTTGAAGATTATAGGTGCTGGGAAAGATGGAGGCTGGGAGAGAGTTCCAGTTCCTTGAAGTCATGGGGATATATGTATTGGCGAATGAAGTGGTCCGGCACTTTTCCAGTTTGACCGCGAAAGAGTGTTGGGAGTCGGCAAAACGCGTGCTACGTGCAAAGCATGCTTTGGGGGGAATTATTGATCTTATCTCATCAGAGCACCTGCCGTGATAGTATCTATAGAAAAGGGAAAGGGCAGAGACATCTCTTCGATGAGCCAGCGAGTCGAGGGAGTCGGTGAGGGTAGAATCGTTAATTAGCCTGATGGCTCGTTTCTGAATTGCATCCAGGGTAGCAAGAGAATATTTTGAGGCTCCTCTCCACAGATGTGAGCCGTATTCGAGACAGGGGCGGATTTGGGCCTTGTAGATGGTGAGAAGTTGTGGAGCTTTGTAAAATCGCTTGGACCTGAATAAGAAGCCAATCTTCCTTGCTGCAGATTTCGCCACAGAGGAGATGTGTTCATTCCAAGACAGGTCAGATGTGACTGAGACGCCCAACATGGATAGGCTGTCACACATTTTTAGGGTATTTGCCATTAATTAATCATAATCGGATATTATTTTCACTTAATATTTGACAAAAATCATCTGCATTCGATTCGCGATCGAGTCAAATACAGGAAACTTATTAATAATCAAAATAGTTATAAAACAATGTTTAAGAAACACTTTTACACAATCGGCCTTTTTTGGGGCCCCTTACAAGCACGAGGCCCCCCGCAGCCGCTCACCCTATGATCCGCCACTGTCTACGCTCCATTCAATTATTGAACCATTTCCTTAAGTATGGGAACCAATAATCTATAGAAAGTTCAATTACACTACTTCCCCAATCTTCATACTACGTATGAAAAAGTATATGGTCGTGATTAAACGCTTTCATTGAGAAAAATATAATTTACGTAAACATCAAACCTTGAACCCAACAATTTTTTATTTTTTTTTTCATTATTTTTGAAACAAGAAAAATTTTTCACTGACAATTATTATAATTAGCATAGTACTTATATATCGGAACGTGTGTTTGTATACAGGGGGACATCCGAGGGGGATGGCCGAGTGTTTCCGATATTATCCGAACGTGTCCGAGAAGCCGAGAGCATGCCTATAATCTTTTGCCGCCGATGGCTTTCACTCAGTGCGAAACCAACCGGACTGTCAGGTAGTCAAGCTCCTACCAACAAGTTCACCCATCCAGTCTTACTCACGTCTCGTAATGTCATTTTTGCGCTCGCTCTTGTTTTCCAATTAATTTTTCGTGTCGTGTTAATTAATAATTGAAAAACAAAAAATCGGACAGGATGGCGCATGTGATTGTTTCAGTGTGTATGCTACTTATTGTTGCAGTGACAAGTGTTTTATCGGATGTTGATTATTGTGATTTACATACTTTTGCTAATTATAAACAGACGGATAATGATCATCAGTTGCATTTTAATAAAGAGAATGCAGAAAAAGAATATGCGATCGTGGGCAAATTTAAAAGTCTGCATTGCTGTGCGAGAGGATACCGAAGCATCGAATGGTTAGTTATTATTAATCATCCCCCGTGAAAGAAATGATCAATCACATGCGAATTATTTTCTCTTTAAATTTCGAAAATTCTTTACTATTTTCTATTTAAGTAAATCAAATAAATATTAGAATTAATTAATAATAATGAATTCCTTCCCTCAACAATGACATAGAAGCTATTATCTTTGCTGTTTACAGCCGATATATAATAAACAAACCTCCTTCAAAAGGAGAGAAAAGACAAATAATAATAATAAATTTAACCAAAATACTTATAAATTTTTCAGGAGTTCCAAATGTCCTTTTTTTTATCAAAATTTTATCAAATTTATATTAAGGGAGAATTATCAGAATAAAAGTTATATTTAATGAAATTTCAAAGAATATTTCATATTCAATTTTTGTGTATTAGCATGTATATTTAATAATAATAATAATAATAATAATAACCAAAGTATACTTAGAAATTTTTTCAGGACTACCGAATGTCCTTATTTTTTATCAAATTTATATTAAGGAAGAATTATCAGAATAAAAGTTATATTTAATAAAATTTCAAAGAATATTTCATATTCAATTTTTGTGTATTAGCATGTACCTATATTTAGCGTCAGCTAGGTAATTTCAGGAGGAAGCCCGGGCATCCAGAGTATGTCCCTGAATTTTAAAATATTTTTTTTTAAAGTAATTTAATTTTTCTATTGTATTGAAGAGCTAAAGGTAAAAATAAATTATTTTAAGACCGATTAATTTAAAAATACAATAAAGTTTATAGTCAAATTTAATTCTTAAAATAAACTATCTATCAAGAAATGTTATATTATATTTATTTAAATTGAAAGTTTTTTGCTGAGAGTAACAGAATTTTTATAAATTCAAGGAGACAATAAAAGAGTGTGTCTTCTGCTGGAATTATAAATTTTTAATTTATTTATAATGATAATTAAAAATTTATAATTACAGCAGAAGACACACTCTTTTATTGTTTCCTTCAATTTATATTTATTTATAAAAAATGAAGAAACGTCGTGAAAATTTTAATAGATGTAACATAAATTTTTGCTGACATTTTAAAAATATTTTCATTAAGTTGTGATTAAAATTGAATTAAAAAAAAAAAAATACATCAACCCTAGAAAAAGCAACGATAAAAATATATTGTTTATTTATTAGTTTTGATTGAAAATATATATATTTTAAAATATTAAGTAAAAGGGGATTAGAAAATTTGTAGTCGAAATTTTATAAAAATTTGAAAAATTATATTAAAATAAATTTGAGTTTGTAGTTGGAATTTTGTTCTATATAAATTGTATATTCAGATGAATTAAATAAACATTTGTTTTTAATTTAAGACAATTTTTTTCATTACATATTATTATTAATAAAAAAATTCACCTGTTTTTATTTCAGAGTGAGCTGGCTTGAGAGACGTAACAATATTTTTATTATATATATAATTACGTGAACTAGAGTATAAAAATATAATAAGAATGTTATTTTTTCTAGAGGAGAATAATATTAGTAATTAAAAAGTTATTAAGAAAAATTGTAGTGAGATTCATAAGTTTTGGAAAATTGTGTTAGAATAGATGTGAGTATTTATTTGCCTATACTTGTTTAGAATTCAACAGATTTTCTTAGCGAGAGTAATAGAGATATCGATTTTTAATGGAAAATCAAAGATGTGTGTTCTGATTGATGCAAATAAACATACTACGTTAAAATTTAAATTTTTAACAAAATGAAAAAATATGACGTCTCAATATAGTATATTTTGCTATTATATATATTATTATTAAAGCTAACTGATAAATATGATAAATATATATAATAATAATATATAAATAATCTGATAAATATGAGTTCACTACACCGTAATCGTTTATTTCCTAAGCTAAGTATAACCCTGTGGATGATTTAATAAAAGATCGAAAGTTTGGAAATAATCATAATTAAGGTGTTATTTATTGACCGGAAACCCGATATACTCATTCAAATTTTACGATCGATCGAGAAATTTCAAGAATTAGTGAATAAGTTTAAAAGTTGGAATTAAAAATTAGTCTAAATAAACTGCAACGGATCGTTGATAAACTTTATCCAAATCATTTGAAATATTAATATGTTCTAGAGTAAAGTACTTTAAAATATAATTTTACTAAAAACTTTATTTAACCTTTTTGTGGGTCCAAAGGTACTTAATTAGGATATTAAATTTCATCAAAATTGGTTAAGTCATTTTCAAGATATTTAGAAAAAACTAAAAAAGTACTGAAATAAAGTACTAATGTTTGTGGACCGATATGTACCAAAAACTAATCAGCGCTTCATTTTGTTAAAATACTGGTAGGTTTTCAATTTCAATTCATTCGGTGCAACGGTGTGGAAAAATTCGTGGACGAAAAAAACGATAACACACATCCATTCATCCATCCATCCGCACGCACTTCCAAAAAAAATGGCACTTTTTGGCCTCTCGGCGAGATCCCAGGTAATTTTTGGCAAAACCGTCACGTGCTAAAATTCAATCTCATTGAATACTTCAATTTGTGACCTTAATTGAATCCATGGGTTCCGTAGTCTTTACCTGAGGACCCTTTGAAGTCGCGCTTGCCGCGAGAGCGATTCCAATACTTTCTCCCATGCTTCGCATTGGATAAAGTAAAAATGTAATAGGAAGTAGATTAAGAAAATTGATATTCGTATACAATAAAAACACTAAAAATTTCAAAAATAGATGGAATTACATGTGAGGTCTGAAAGTTTTTAAAGAAGGGCATAGGGCATGGCTAAAATATAAAGCGTTTAAAAAATGGTTGAGATCCATTGATTTAAACCAGTGCTTCTTAAACTATCGGTCGCGACCCTATTTGGGGTTTCGACGCTAAATTTTGGGGTCGCGAAACATAGGGCAACAATGACAATGAAACAATGAAAAAATTATAATGCACAACGGCCAAAAATTAATGTTTGGTTAATCTGTTATTGAAATTCCAATAATTTTGAAATTGTAATTTTGTATTAGATATATTTATTTATTTATGTGAAACAACGTTCTCAGCATTGGCGATTATAATATCTAAATACAGATTAAAATTTGACAAATGTTGAAGATGATGAACTCCGGTTTGACTCTTTATTTAATAAGAAACAAGCAGATCCATTTCATTATTACAGTAGAGTCTCACTAATCCGGCACTTCACAGACGGCACGTCCAATAATCCGGCACCCTCCGTCCGCGATTTGGATCCTTTTGTTACCCATATCGGGTGAAATTTATTTTATTTTATTCATTATGAATTTTTCTATACAATCCAGTAATCCAAACATTCTAATAATCCGGCACCCTCTAGTTTTTAATAGTGCCGGATTAGTGAGACTACTGTATTTAGATTTAATACAATTATTATTATATTTAATAGGTATAATTAGTAGAGATTGTGGTGTTGGTGCAAGGTGAAACATCTTTAATAAAGATAAGAGTAAATAAATATTATATTTAATATTGATTTACTATGAGTTAAGGATTCTTGGTCACTTATTTCACATTAAAATTAAAAAATTAAAAGATGTAAAAAAATATTTCTTTTTCAATATATATTATATATTTCGGGCTATCAACCCATCTTCAGGAAGTACAGAAAGTCAATCTGAAATATATTGAGTTTGTATAAACCTCTTTGAGTTTTATTTCATTCACTGTGAAAGTACACACCCTTTACTCTATTAATTTACAGAAAGTAACTAATTGAATCGAGTTGAATTAGTTACTTTCTGTACTTCCGGAAGATGGGTTGATAGCCCGAAATATACTATATATATTGAAATAGAAAATTTTTTTTACATCTTTTAATTTTTTAATTTTAATGTGAAATAAGTGACCAAGAATCCTTAACTCATGGTAAATCAATATTAAATATAATATTTATTTACTCTTATCTTTTTTAATAGGTATGTAATGTATATACAAATTTGCGTCACTGTAAATTTATTTATGATTTGCTAGTAAAAATTACGTTTTATACTTATACCATATATTTATATAATATAGGGACGCGAAAAATTCTCAATAAAAATGGGGTCGCGAATGAAGCACTCCTCTACTCTAAACAATAATTTTTAATGACTGTGTACGCTTCGCTGTCTGCAAATTTTAATAATTTTTCACATGTTTAA
Source organism: Forficula auricularia (assembly GCA_024734495.1). Classification (NCBI taxonomy): domain Eukaryota; kingdom Metazoa; phylum Arthropoda; class Insecta; order Dermaptera; family Forficulidae; genus Forficula; species Forficula auricularia. The sequence goes on from JALMQS010000068.1 coordinate 6,126,234, forward strand.
GGAATCAGTTGAAACTTGGCGCAGAGATGCACTTTATTAAGAAAAATTGCCAAGTTTCGACCCATTAGTTTCATCCTTCTTTACCTAATATAACAATTCGATTTGTTTTCTAGTTTTCCGCTTTATTAAGCTCTCAAGTTACGAAATTCAAAATCAAACAGTTTTTCGATTTGAAAATGCAATTATTTTGGCACCAGAACGAACTTATACCACTTTCTGTTCTTCAGTTTTCGTGGATGTCTGAATCCTCATCATATAAAAAATAACATTTTTGAAAATAATTGTTCACAACGTTTCAGAAATTTCTAAACACGATAACAAAAAAATGTAAATTTTCGGGGGGAATTCACTACTGTGGTTCACAAGGCATTTTTCCTAAAAGTACAAAGTATAACTTCAATTTATGGTTATAAACTAATCGGTGGTCTGATGCCTGACAACTTTACGATTTCCACTGCCCCTTACGTTTCGTAAATTACAATAAAATCAATTGTAGTTTCCAGAAGAATAAAATAGAATATAAAACAAATCCTCACAGATTACACAATTAATTATTTCGCGATTTGTCTTTTACTTATAAGTCAAAGTAAAATTCTTTTTTGTATAGAAATCATAGTTTGATAATTTTCATCTTATAGGAATATACGATAACTCACATTGATCTAAAAGTAATTCTTAAAACAAATTATTATACACTACGCTGCAAAAAAATCGAGCCACCATTAAAAACTTGATTAAATACCAAATTATTTTAAAATTTTTTACAAATATTCATATTATTTGTTCCATTAACTCTTAAAGTAACATATTCAATAAATATTGTTGATAATTTTTGAAGTTTATAAAAAAAAAAAATAAGCAAAATTAAATTAAAATATACAATTACAAATTATCATACTTTCTCAATATCACTTTACATTTAAATAAAGTTTTAATAAAAGATCAAATTCTATTTGAAATATCAATAAAAAGAATCATTTTGAATTAAGCATCATTAATAGAAAGATAAAATCATAGAATAATATAGAATGGAACTCCCCAAAAGGAGCCAATGTATTTTAGCATATATGAGTTACAGAGCTCTCTGGCGGTTCGGAGTTGGCAATAAAATGGCGGGAACCGCTCTCTTTAGCTCTATAATTAAATTATTAAACAATTAACATATAAATAAATAATTTACTAGTTAATTTTATATAGGGTACTTACATTTCATGATTTTTAGGTCGTTTAAAAAACTATGTTCTTTTTGTGTCCCGAAAGCAGCCTTTCACAAAACATTGACGTCGAGAACTAGGCATATTTATTATAATAATATTTTAATCTATTTGTACGTCTAAATGAACGTTTAGCACAAAGCCTGTATGAATCTTATATCTTGACAAAGGCTTTGAATGTCCTATGACTATGATCTTTGAATAGCTCTTAAGGATTAAGAATAATGTTCTCCGAGCCACTAGAGAGCGCTTTTCGATATTCGGTAGCCTTCCACTCTATATTACTCTATGTATAAAATATGCAAAATGGATATTTCTGAAGTTCAAGCAGTTCAAATTGTGTATCTAGTTAATCAAATCAAAGACAAGTGGCAAGTACATTTGCAAAAAGCAATAATTTCAATAATGTATGGTTATTTGTAAAAAAAATTAAAATTGATTTGCTATTTAATAAAGTTTTTATTGGTGGATCGATTTTTTTGAACTTCAGTGTATTATAATTCTTTTGTTAAACTAGAATATAATTAATATATATACCTACATATAATAATCTTAAATCATTTTTTTCCTTTATTACGAAAAGAAACGAAATGTTATCGCGACTCGATAATAATTAATACAAATCATATAGTAGATAACTATTGACTTATCGTAGATAAGCGTCACCTTCTACGTACTGTCACTCACGAGTGCAAATATGAACCAAATGAAACAGCACACGCCTCTCTCTTATTATTTATATACTATATTTTTTAATTTTTCAATTAATTCTGAATTTTATTTTAAATTTTTTACTTGGTGCGAAGCCTGAAAGTACTGGGATCCGGAAAATTCATCGACCACAATTCAACAAAAATAATTCATCGACTAGACAATTCACGAATAGACAATAGATCGACGCCCTATTGGTCGACGATCAGCTCATCGACAACAATTCATCGACATTTTCGATAAATTATCGTCGATGAATTGTGGTCGATGAATTATCCTAGAGCCGAAAGTACTGGCTAAACAAATTCCAGGGTTAATTGAAAAGATTTCCCAGACTAACAGAGCTATTGATTTATAAGGAGAAATCATTTAGGTTGTCAATTGTACAATTGTACAATGCCGTAGCCACGGGGTGAGTTAGGGGGTTAAGCCCCCCCCCCTCCCCGAAATGTTGAGGTAAACATCGAAATTTTATAGGATATAAATAAAAAGTTCAATAAAAATTTAATAAAAATAATACACTCATAAAAAAGCCATCTGGGTATCAGGGAGGTCATATCTACTACTCCTAGGAGTATGTCCCCTAATCTCTCGGTGGGTAGCTAACCCCCCCCCCTAAAATTAACTAAACCCACTGAAATTTTTTTCTGCAGCAAAACAAAATACTTACATACAATCAGGTATTTGAACCTATGAGACAAAACAGATAGAATATTTTCGTTTTTCGACAAATTTTTTTTTGGAGATATTTCAAATAAAATTTATTTTTTCAATTCTCTAGGACCGTCTGATTCCAAATATAGTAAAATTTCTATAATTTGAATATTTCAAATTTTTTGTCAAAATCAGAAATTTCACAAGGCTATACCCATACCCTTGCCATTTTTTCGTTTTTCGACAAATTTTTTTTGGAGATTTTTTTCAATTCTCTAGGACCATCTGATCCCAAATATACTAAAATTTCCATAATTTGGATATTTCAAATTTTTTGTTAAAATCAGAAATTTTACAGTTTTGCCATTTTTTCGTTTTTCGACAATTTATTTTTGCTTAGATATTTCAAATAAAATATTTTGTTAATGGAGAACGGCGTAGGGGTGGTTCTTGGTGATACATATTTTAATAAAGTATTTTATATATTTTTAAAATTGTTTAAATTTTCATGAAATATTTTTAATTAAAAACTGATGATTAAGCTTAAATCTTTGAAATTATAGTACAAGATCCCGACTTAGGTCGACCTTCACCTATCGAGTTTCCTGATTAAATTAATATTTTTATAATACAATATATTAATAAACAAAACTTGATAGGATCGACATCCAATTTCACCGCATAGCTTTTTTTATTTATTTATTGGCATCGGGCACAAACTTACTGCATAGCTATTTTTGATAAAAAATAAAATAAAAATAAATAAATTAATTAATTCGCAATAAAATTATCTACATGTTCATATATAACAATAAAGGAAAATCTATAACTATTAAATACTAATTCAAAGTTACCTGTTGATACCCTGTCTACTTGGGCTTATGCAAGGAAAAAAGATGGCTACCCAACTTTGGCATTTTATATACACATTTTACTCTCGATTAGTAATATATTTATTCGGAAACTCGATAACTACATTTATGTAATAAAATTAACAACTTTAATTTTTTTATTAAAAATAGCTAATCAGGGAAATTGGATGTCGACCCTATCAAGTTTTGTTTATTAATACATTGTATTATCAAAATATTAATTTCATTAGGAAGCTCGATAGGTGAAGATCCACTTAAGTCGGAATCTTAGACTATTATAGTATCCAACAAATAATATATATGTTCATTATAATATATGTTTACTTACAAGCAGAAGACAACCTCATTGATTTCTTTTTATAATTACCAGAATATATTAGGTACAATATTTTAATAAATATTCATTTTTATCTTTAATTGCCTAGCCCTTTCCATTTGCAAGAAATAATTTCTCAATCTTAAGAATGTACTTAGAGCGAGAATACAATTGTAGGACTGTCAAAGTACTGAGAATGGAGAGTAAATAGGAGGTAGAGAGGGTCGATAACCTGTTGGGAGATTTAGGCGCCGGGCAAACATTTCTCCGTTTTGTCGGCCCCTCTTTGAGGTTCTTGGAAAATGTTCAGGCCAACGTACGTACCATTAGATCTGTATAAAAAATGAAATAAATATATGGCTTAATATTATGTTTAATATTTCTTATTAAAAAAAAATAATGGACTGTCGTTTTAAGCTGAGGAAATTTATTCTAATGATAATATCAAATTCTATTCGACTTAAATATTTTTTGAGTAAATTTCAAAAACCTATAAAAATCAGTGGCGTGGAGTCCAAGGATGCTGTGGATGCGGCGCATCCCTAAAATTTCAAAACATTTATATTAGGTTGTTTCAAAAGTTTTGTCCGTTTTAATGTCATGTGTTTTGTAGCTCCATATCTCAATAAATATTTATTCTACTGTGTCGTGGTATATTCTGATCGATAGAGAATTTTTTACTCTATACATTGATGCTGTTCATTTTTTTCCAAATTTTAATTTTTTTCCTCTTTTCACGTAGGCATGTTTCACAAATCACCGTCCGAAAATTAAACGAATTGAGCGTTGAAGTTCTGCCTCACCCACCATACTCCCCAGACCTCTCGCTAGCCGTCTACCATCTTTTCAAGCACTTCGATAACTTTCTCACCCGTAGAACCTTCTCCAATTAGGACAGACAAAAACGGCCTTCGTCGACTTCATCGAATGCCGAGCACCTAATTTTTATGCCGACGGAATTAATAGACTTGTGTTACGTTGGCAAAAGTGCACTGATTCAAATGGCGCTTATTTCGATTAAATTGAATAAGTATTCACTGAGATATTACAGTTTAAAGTAGACTCATAAAAACGGACAAAGCTTTTGAAACAACCTAATAGTATATCATGAAAAATCTAACGTTAAATTTGAAAAATAACGTAAAATTCTGCCATTATACACCTTACACCTTATTACCATATTTGATGAAATTTGATAAAAAAAGAGAGAATAAAATAAAATTTTAAATAATGAACTGGTTTTTTTGGACAGGATCCCCTGTTTGAAAAGTTACCCCCAGCCATTGGTTAAAAGTTTGTTTATTTATTGCATTACTTAGGGCCGGTTGTATGTCGCAAAGTAATTGCTTTTTAGCACTAACACAGGGTAGATGGTAAATGGAGGGACTGGGATGGCCAATCAGATGACAGGCACTTTGAGCTCCTGTCATCTGATTGGGCATCCCAGTGGCTCCATTTACTATCTACCGTTTGTTAGTGGTAAAAAAGCATTTACTTTGCGATATGCAACCGGCCCTTATATACCGAAAGCTATTGAACATTTTGGAATATGATTTTAGAAACCAAATAACATATCCCATACTGTAGTGTGATCAGCACACACTCCGAAAGGCAAATTCTTACTCGCCAAATCGAGTCGTTTTTAGAGGGTAGTCGACCCCTGAAGATGTCAAAAAATACCGTAAATCATCACTTCATTTCAAAATGGTTGAATTTGATTTCATTCTCAATGACAATATTTTATACAAAAGGCAGAGTTTTTGACATTTTTGCTTAAAAAAAATTTGAAAATAACCACCCAAGGAGGAGACTCAAAAAGGAAAATTCTAGCTCTTTCTAGCAATTCTTGCCTTCTGAGAGTTCACAGAATAGGTATACAAAATTTGGTTGAGTTTGGTCGAAAGGGCTAGAATATTCATTTTTGACCCCCCCCCCCCATTTTGTATGGTTATTTTCAAAAAATTTTAAACAAAAATGTCACAAATTCTGCCTTTCGTATAAAATAGTAAGTATTGTCATTGGGAATGTCTTGTAATCAAATTTACCCATTTTGAAATGAGGTGATTTTACGGTATTTTTGACATCTTCAGGGGTCAATTACCATTACAACTTTCGAAGTCTGGGGTGGAGGACCCTTGCATTGTGAAAAGAAATAGAATAGAAAGAAATTCCAGGGATTGTTTCGAAAGTGAAGGTACCTGTGGATGTCGATATTGAAAGATTGAAATATTATATTAATATTACTATATTTTTAATAATATTAATATTCTTTTTAATATTATTATATTTTATTGTAATAATTTTAATATTTTTATATTAAATATTATAATAATATTATTAATTACTTGAAATATTGAAGGTTACAATTTTGAATAGCTTTGATCTTTTACAATTAAAATCACGATGATGTTCAATCTATATCTCAAATTAAAAATAAAAAACTATGTGCTATCTATTATCTGTGTTAAAAGATTATACCCAATCATCACTTGCTGAATATGCAAAGTTTCTTATTCTCATTCTAGGTAGATGGTTATCCAGAACAAAGGCAAGATTATCTTATCCCATAGAATATTTACATTTTATTATTTCCTACGGAAAAGGGTTGTAACTGGCAATATAAAGGGTTCATTTAACTAAAATTCTCTCAGACAATAAAAAAGGATCCAAATATGCAGATGAATGGTAGACATTGAATTTAATAAATAATGTGGGCTTAGGACAGGGAGGCTAGCTGTTGCTTTTACAATTCAGGGGTTGTGTGAAAACACTGGTAAGCAAGAGATCTGGGCCTAAGATAAAAGTCAGGTAAAATTGTTGAACTCTGTCTAAATTACGAGCTTTTCCCGTGTTCCTATAACTCTCTTTAGTCGTTGGAAGTCGGTCGGATTTCACACGCCAAGTTTTGATAGAAAACACATAAAAATACAATTAAGTTCTTATAACTGAGTTCAATCTGGGTGGTTTATAGATTTACATACTTTTATGTACAATAACCACTTATTTGAAATCTTTTATAACCAGTCAATACGCTCTGTCCGAAATATTAAATTCACTAACAAATCTTAATTTTAATTTTTTTTGTGGCTGTAATCAATTCAAAAAGAAATAAAAAAGTAACCACTCGACTTTAGTTAACTAATGGTTTATATGGCTACTTATGTTTTTCTCTTGTATTTAGCAATGTTTGAGACGTGAGAATAAATCATTTTCAAACCTAGTTTATCTATCTGAGTGTGTGCCTGGATTAAAATACCGGCGATAACTTAATACAGAAAGTTGAAGGAAGTTCATTCTGGTATTGTCTATCCAATAAGAAATTAATTGGATTTTAGGCTTTCTAAATTCAGAACATTCAAAAATGCAGAAAATGAGAAAATAAGAATTAATAACGAACAGCTGTAGCTTATGAGCTGGAATTTAATTTAGCATAATTTTGTACACTGCACAAAGTATGCCAAGCTACAACGATCCTTGCCAAACTATTCACTGACAAAAAATTACCACATAGGTATCTAAAACTCCAATACATATTTAAATAAATGAAATATTATCATAGTAAATAGTTAATGTGCTGTGCTTAAAGAAAATCAGCTCTTGTGTCGAAATCAGATCACAACATTCAGAAAACAGACAGACTGAGATTCAACTTTCGTAGTCCGGAATAGAATATTTATTTTTAAAATTACTGCATATATAACGTTTCGAACACTACAACTTGAAGGCAAGATCCATGGGAGTAGATCCGGTCGGTCGATAGGTGGCAAAATTCATGGTTGAAGAACTTAAGAAGATGGTTCGGCTGTTCGACTGTGTTTATATTTCTTCAGGATAGTAGTTTCAAAGAAAATAATTCCTATTTGGATCGCCAAACTTGAAAAAGGAGTCATTAAAAAAAAAAGAAAGAGGATAGAAATTTAAAATTTTTATTATTTTTTTGGTTTTATAGCAAAATTGCATAAGAAGAATATACTGAATTATATTTATATAATTTTTAAAAATTCGGTTTCGATAAATCTTGAAGCATAGTGCGTAGACAGTACCGTAGGATTGTGATTACTAAATTAAGCAACAAGTGGTTGGATTTGTTTATTGGATAAACGACTCTGAAGAACACCTGGAGTTGTTGGCTAATTACAGCTCACTCAAATCCACGTGTATATATTGCATTCCAATGGAATTGATTAGCATGTATGGGATTTTTGAAAGATTTATTTATCTAAAGCAGGGCTGTCCAACCCGTGGCCCAACATAAAATCATAAACTTCCTTAAAACATTGAGATTTATATGTAGAGATATATTTATTCCGTTTTTCGAAATATGAATGTACATTTGTACAATAGGTGAAGCTTTTTTCAAGAATAAAATTTACTAAAAGCGAATTTATAAATAAGATAAAAAAAAAATAATTAAGTTTCGAATATTTAAAAATTCTTCTTCTCATATTTTCATTTTCTAAAATATTTATTATTTCAATAATTTATATGCTACGACACTAATCAAGTCTATAGTTATATCATTCTAGTACAAGAAGACAAGGAATTGGATTTTTTAGAACAATCACAATTAATTGATAATTTCTCACCTGGACTAAAACTAGTAAGCACTTGTCTTTTAGATCTTAGCACGATCTTACATGTCAATAGAGAATGGATAGTCAGGGATTATATCCGTGACCCTTTTAAAAAATAAACAAAGAATTTTGAGGTTTCTAGAACAATCACAATTAAGTGATAATTTCTCCCCTGGATAAAACTTGTCAGGGCTTGTCTTTAGATCATTGCACGTTTTTACATGTCAATAGATGATGGAAAGTCAGGTATTATTTATATCCGTAACCCTTTTAAAAAATAAACAAAAAATTGAGGTTTTCTAGAACAATCACAAATAATTGATAATTCTTCTTCTGGATTGAAATTTGTCAGGACTTGTCTTTTAGATCTATGTAGTGCAAGTATAAAATTTATGAAAAGTAAAATTAGAATCTCACTATGAGCTAAAAAATGATAAAATTCTTATTTCTAATTATTAACTATCTTTTTTTTGAATAACAAATATCAATAGAATTATAATATTTTATCCGCGGTCTGAGACATTTTTTTTTCTTCAAATGTGGCCCTTGTAAGCCAAAAGGTTGGACACCCCTGATCTAAAGTTTGCACAGTTGTTGCAGGGTCGTTGTACTCAAGAATTGTGATAGGGTCAGCTACTCTAACAGTAGCCATAAACAATCATAGAATACATTTATTTCCTTTTTTTCTGATATAGTATAGGGATAAGTACCTGTCACTCACTCAGGTCGTTTTTGTTTTTAATAAGATTATTTTAAAAATAATGTTAAGTATTATAAGTATTAAATATTATTATAAAAATAATGGAATAATTTTTAATTCAATACCTCTGCCTATCGAGTAATTAATTGATGTCTCCTTCCAAAAAATGGCTTTTGTTGAGTATTCCCTTTGATGAAAATTGTATCATATTGAAGAGCTCTGATAAAACTTTCGCTTTGACGAGAGAAAGCTTTTAGTCCAAATTCTAAGAAACTTTGAAGGAGATGAGATCTATTGGTATATGATTGATGATTTTAACATTCTATTCCAATTTTCTCTCTAACTTATTAAAATCTACCATATTTCTGTAAAGACAAAATATTAAAATAAAAACTATATTACAAATCAAAAAAGATAAAAAAACCAAGTGCTCTGTTGCAAATCTGAAATAAAAGTAATGCCGTGTGCCCAAGCCTCGCCAGAATATGTTGATTAGGATCCACTTGCTTACATTAGACCCCAAATTTAACCCTTAAATTTAGAGTACTAAACTGCTGACAGGAGGAAATAAGATTTAAGCCCGCTGCACATGAGGCTTTTTCCTCTACCTGTTTTTGGCATGGGAGCTTTGGTTTGAAATATCGAGGCCTGTGTCGAAATGACGTCACTGCTGGCTGTCTTTCTGGCTTGATTTAAAAGATAGGACATGTTCTATTTTCCTGCTTGGTTCTGAGATGCTTTTGAGTGGGAGCTAGCAGAAAAAATTATTAAAACAAGCCTCGAGCGCAGCTGCCTTTAGCTAATGCAGATCCTCTTACTTAGCTTTCGTATTTTTTTAAGAAAATAAAGTTTTACTTTTAAAGAAATTTTAATTTAATCTAATATTATATTATATCCAGAGCTCGAATATAATATTTATTTTTATCTCTCCTAAAAATTAAATTTATGAACCACTCCAAAAATGTTGAAGTAATACAAGGGTCCCCCTTACCTCTCATTTTCATATTTTTTTAAAAAATATACTTTAACTTTTAAAGAAATTTTAATTTATTCTAATATTAAAAATTAAATTTATCGACTAAAACTCGTCTGGACTTGTCTTTGACATGCTTGAACATGAAGATATATCTACCAGGCAGAGACTTCAAACCTCTTCTATCGACACCCTTTTCGGAAATCATTCATTTTAATTGCCCCTTGAAACTATGCAACAATTTTATTTCATTTCGAGAACCAATTTACTTTTCAAAACAAAACATGTTTTTTATAAATATATTTGAAATAACGGATAATAAATTTGAAAATTTATAGACCCACCTGAAATTTTGAAGTCGATCTTATATATTATGAAAATACTCGAAATGTTTGAAATTTTAGGGCACAGCAACCATGGATCGCACGCCACTGATATATTGGTATATATGTATATACGTTTTTTACGTTGACTTCAGCCAGCTGCCTGGTGAGCTGCATTAGCCACCGTATTCAGTAATAAAATTTACATATCTTTATTTTCTATTAAGATAAATAGAAATATATGTATATGCTGTGCGTTTAAAAGAATTTCGTGCACAAATAAACAAGCCCGAGGCACGCAACAGCACTTGAAATTAAACAGCTCCACGCAGAAACAGAAGCTAAAACATTTTGTTGGAAAATTTAATAAACCTTAAATTTAATTAATTTTTTAATATAATTACAACACTGCCTTGTGAAATTCGAAGAAAAATAATTTTATCGTACATATAATTTTACCAAATGAATGAACTTTAATTATCTGCCCTTTAATTATTTTCCCATCTAGCTTATATTGACGGAAATCAGAGGCGCTAGTTAAAGGGGAAATTGCGATTATTATTATTAGTACCTGGCCACCGAGTGATGCTCGGTAAATTTTTGCTTCAGTTAAAAGCTAGATATTAATCCTCGAACCCCCCTCCCCCCGGAACCCCCACCACTTCACCCCATCTCCTGCTCCCCCCATCCACCCCATCCCACCCCCGAAACCTCTTTCCTCGCCCCCCGTACCCCTCCAAAACCGCACCCCCACATCTCCCCCACCGTTAACTTCACCCTCGCCCCCGCCCCCTCACCCAGTTTTTGGATTTCAAGTCTTGTAGTGGCCCACAGATTATGTCTATATATGTATAGGTATATAAATAAATATCGTATAATAATTTTTTAATTAAATAACAATTTTTGAGTTCATCAATTAAATTAAATTGAAAGTTTTTGTGCTGAGAGTAGCAGAATTTTTATATATTGAAGGAGACAATAAAAGAGTGTGTCTTCTGCTGGAATTATAAATTTTATTTATTTATAACGAGACTATAGTTTCGAGGGCTTTGCCCTCTTCATCAGTCTATTACAATTGATTCAAAGGAAGTCTCGTTATAAATAAATAAAATTTATAATTCCAGCAAAAGATACACTCTTTTATGTCTTCTTCAATAATCAATTAAATTGCCAAATTCTAATTCAGAAAAATAGACTTGTGGGATTTAAAATTCGATTTTTAATCAATTATTATTTTATTTTTTTTATTTTAATTTTTATTGAACCAATTATTACATATGGTCTTAGTTTTTTAGTTATAACTCGTTAGTTATAAATTGAGCTACAAACAAGTGGTAATTTGAAAATCAAAGAGGAAGCTGTTTTCTATTACGTCTATAAAATATTTTGATTTCAAATATTGCTGTTTAATATGTAATGGGACTCGAAAAGGTCAAAATGGCCTTTGACCGATAATATCTCAAAATTCTGAGGTGTTGTAAAAAATCGGGAAATTGCATGATAATCAGCGTATAAAACTATATTGGAATCCATTGTTAGGTTTACGGGGTAAATTTTTGTTTAATTTTTGTCGAGCAGTGTTATTAGCCAATTCAGCATCGATATCTTTTTAAAAGCCTCTGTATTTAAATTAGACTGAAAATAAAGTAATAAAAATTTTATATACGCTCTCGATTCACTGGCTCATCGTAGAACTGTTTCCGCCTTTTCTCTTTTTTATAGATATCGCGTTTGTTCTGACAAGATAAGTTCAATATACCCCCCTAAACCCTCATCTGCGCGAAAAACACGATTTTCAAATATTCAACACCCTTTTGCGATTACTAACCGAACAGAAACATTCGCCGATTCGTTGATCCCTATGAATTCTAGAGACTGCAACTCTCCTCCCCGGTCCGTTCAACCTTCAGAGCGAGGGGTGAACCGCGATTGGAATAAGGTGTACACCGTCTTTGGAATTATTTTGGAATTCATTAGAAAATCTATTGTATTCTATTGTCTTCTACTTGGAAATGAAAGTGGAAGTGGAAGTAGGTGTACACGATTTTAGATCGCGGTTCACCCCTCGCTTCAGAGTATTTCTTCTTCTTTTCACCATGCGATTAATGTCATTATAAAAATAAAATAAAAATATATCGAATCAACAAAAATATTATAGCAGAAAACAATTTTAATCGATTATATGAAAAAGTAGCCAGTTTTTTTATATTCGTTTCTAATTTTTGAGTAACAAATAAAAAAAACATCCTATAATTGTGGTAAATTTTTGTGACGTTTTAAAGAAGCAATTCTTAGTTAAACAAAACAGAAAAAAAAATATTCGTATGATTGTGTTTAATGACCAATAATACTAGTAATAAATGAAATATATATATTTAGTCTAGGTCCCTATTTTAATGAGATGAATAATAAATACTTTTCAAACTAGTTTAAATATATGTATTTAAAAAAAGAGAAATAGAAGGATTTTTAAAAAAGAAGGAAAGAGTTAAAAAAAATGAAGTAGAACTGTAAAAGAATTAAAAAGAACCAAAAAATGGTTTCGATAATTATTAGTTGTCCTATGTAGTAGAGAAAAGGAAGGAGCTACGCCTAGGGCAAGTCTCCCAGGCGGAAGGCCAGTTGCCCAGGCGGGCCTCGGAATCGAACCCAAACCGTCAAAGAAAGAGAAATAGTCATTTTCCTGGCTAATGAACACCACAATCCTTCTACGAATTCAATTTAACTGCTTATTAACCCTTTCAGACCTGAATTTTTATTAAATTATAAAAAAAATCTTTAACTTTCTCTTAAACTTTCTTGGATAATATAATAAAAAAAAATAATAATAATAAATTAGAAGAGTGAAAGCGTTTTAAAAACTTAGTACACTCTCTGCAAATGCGATATGGAAATTTTTGCTGAGAACAGTTTGATTTAGAAAACTGAAATTTAGCACAAATGTACAGCTTAAAGAACTTTAGGTATGCCAAATTTGATTTGATTAGCTATAAACGATCAAAATTTTTTAATTTTTTCAGTTTTTCTGCATTTTTACTTTACATATAGGGTACGGTCAAGTATTTTAATCGTGAATGAAAGAAGTGTTTTTTTTTTGCTTCTTTTTTTCGAAATATCTCAAAAACGGGTGAAACTATTTTGATTAAAAAAAAATGGACGAAATCATGCCATTTCACTCTACAAAAAATAATTTTTAAGAAAAAAATAAAAACCGACTTCAAAAAATTAAATGCAACAAATAAAATACACTAAAAGGTATAAAATAATTATTATCTTATTTAGTTACAACTAAACGACGAAATATTAACATGAAATTACTTTTTGAAGTCGGTGCCAAACAAACTATACCTATAAGCGAGCGCACCCGCCAAACGTAGTAAGTAAGATCCGTCGAGTGCGATTCATAAAAGGTATATGTTTGGCACCAACTTCAAAAAGTAATTTCATGTTAATATTTCGTAGTTTAGTTGTAACTAAATAAGATAATAATTATTTTATTATACCTTTTAGTGTATTTTATTTGTTGCATTTAATTTTTTGAAGTCGGTTTTTATTTTTTTCTTAAAAATTATTTTTATTTTTCTCTTTTTAGTGATGTTATTAATAGTGATCATATCATCAGAACTTGACCAAATTAATATGACACCATCTCTAAGACACCCCCTTTCGGATAAAAAAAGAACCATCGAAATCGGTTCATAATCAAAGAGGTTAGGTCTAAACAAACCTAATAAAAAAGGTCTAATACCTATGAAAAAAAAACGAAAAAAAAATGGAACCAATCGGAAGCTAGACTGGACCCAATGCAAAAAAAAATTTCAAAATCGGTTGACAATTGGCGGAGATATGAGGTAACATAGGCACAAAAAAAAATCAGTCGAATAGAGAACCTCCTCCTTTTTTGAAGTCGGTTAAAAAAAGCTCTCATAAGTGAACATCGAAAAAATTATATTTTTCTAGATAATAATTGTTTTGTCAAAATGTCTGTTAGTTAGTCTGTGCGTTACCAAATTTTTGTGGACGAGCTAACTCAAAAACTACTGTGAATATTGAAACCAAATTTCACATGTAGTTTTGGTTCATTAAGATTAAGAGCTGATTAGATTTTGGTTTATATCGACCCAAAATTAAGGGGGGGGGGGTTAAAATTTAAAATTAGAATATTTTCAAACTAGTAAAACAAGAAAAATGAAGTGAGTGGATTTTGATGATTCAGTCCAAAATTCAAAAAAGATAGGAAATTTAAACTATATTTTTATTCATAAAGGGACGTTTCGGAGGCTTATTCCCTCCTTCTTCAGGGGTTTGAAAGGAATAACCCTCCGAAAGGAAAGGGCTTATTCCCTCCTTCTTCAGGGGTTTGAAAGGAATAACCCTCCGAAACGTCCGTTTATGAATAAAACAAAGTTTAAATTATCTCTCTTTTTGAATTTTGGACTGCCTCATCAAAATCCACTCAATTCACTTATCAGTCCTTCTCCAAAAACTACTTCAATCTTATTAAAATTATATAATGTAGAAATGGGGGTCAGGTGTGTGCGAGAGGATAGACTATTTGCCCACGGAGAAGGAGGTCCGGGTTCAAGCCCGGTTCTTTGTAAAAAATTTAACTGGATATAATTTGGTCCCTACATCAACGCCCCTATATTTATATATCGTACACTAAAACGCACATAAAAACATTCATAAAAGGGAAATTATAAGTCAAATACTAGAATCTGACCAAATGGACATAACCGAAGGTTAGTCAAATAAATATAGAAAAAATACTTCTAAATTCTACCGCTCCAAGAAATTATATAATTGGTAATTAAAATCATAATGTATATTATATATGTATTGGTAATTAGAAACAGTCTTAAGAGGGACTTTAATCCGAATTTTCCTTTTTTTCTACTTAGTGAAATAAAGTTTACTTTTTTCTTTAAATTCTCAAATTATTATAATTGGATATCTTTGTTCTCGTGGTTCACTTCAAGTTTCTTCTTTGTAGGAAATTTCATTTAAGTTTAATGAATTTTAATGAGATAACTTATCCAAAGAGCTTTTTCTAAATGCAATTCTACTTTGCCATAACGAAGTACGAGGGAGAAGAATTTTTCTTAGAAAAAACAAGAAGACATTACTTTTTGATGCTCGACATTCATTAGCTTATATACGATTTCTTCTACATATTCTAATTGAGATAATAAGTTTTACAACAGCAATTTTTACACCATATAAATATGTATAATATGAAGAAATTTTTTTCTAAATATAAGTATTATCTATTTTTTGTTCTTGCTGTTATTAACCATTCAGAACGCTGAGTATATAGCTATAGTTAAGTATAATTTCAAAAATCTAAAAACCATTATTAGCGAAAATCACTTAGAGCTTGGGGCACTCACTAACGGTGAACAACAACATTTCTCCCCCCAGAAGAATATGTTTGTTATTCACCATTAACGAGCTGTTGCCATTACATGTTAGGGTTGAATTTGCATTGAATTATCAATTCTATATTTCTTTTCACAAGTAAGTAGAGCAAAACCAAAAGCATGCATCGGTTGATGTACTGTGGGTGGCCAAATTATTATACTCAAATGATTTTTAACAACTAAATATATTTTATTCAAACTTTTCAAAAAATATAGTAGTAATCTAGTCTAATAATCCTTTTGGACTGGCCTGGCAACGCGCCAGACCTCAACCCGATCGAAAATGTATGGGTGGCCCTAAAAAAAATTTGCAAAGATAAAATAATTACTAACAAAAGGGACTTGATAGAAAATATTATTTATTAAAGCATGGCACAATACACTGCATTTTAAGAAATAGCAAAAAAATGCATTGCCCGCATATGTCGCAGCGATACAAAATATGATTGCTCGAAAGGGAGATATTGAAATTGTATTTTGAATTGTATTTGTATTGAATGAGACAATAAAAGAGTCTGTCTTCTATTGGAATTTATTTATAACAAGACTATAGTTTCGAGAGCATTGCCCTCTTCATCAGTCTATTACAATTCTTGTATTACAATTATAATAGACTGATGAATAGGGCAAAGCCCTCGAAACTATAGTCTTGTTATAAATAAATTAAAAATGTATAATTCCATCAGAAGACACGCTCTTTTATTGTCTCATTCAATTTATAAAAATTCTGCTGCTCTCGGCAAAAAACTTTCAATGTATTTGTATTACTGAATTCGTATTGTCCTAAAAACCTGAGGGGTGAACCGCGATTGGAATTAAGTGTACACCGTCTTTGGAATTATTTGGAATTACTTTGGAATTCATTAATTGTCATCTATTGTCTTCTATTTGGAAATGAAAGTGGAAGTGGAATTAGGTGTACACGATTTTAGGTCGAAGTTCACCCCTCGTAAAAACCTATAAAGATAACAATCGAAACTATATTATGAGTTTGATAGTAAGCTAAACCCTTAAAAACGTATGAAAGATGTAATTTTTCAAATGTGTATAATAATTTGGCCACTCACTGTACTTACTATAATTAGATATTCGTATTTTAGTCCTATCCACCCAACACTCGTGAAGAGATTTATCTTCAAATTCGTTTTGTTATGTTGGTAATGTGTTTAATTTCAATTAACTACTCTTCCGTAAGAATGGAAATGTGTTCAGTTTTTCAACTTTACAGGATTAGAAAAATGGTTAATTGTGGTAAAAATTAATATTTGTTAAGTATTCTTTAAATAATAATGGCTTACCCCACGTATCGACTCGGGGAGTAGCGAACCCCATTTTGGAGACCACTGCTCTAGAAACTGGAACTCGCTTCTTTTCACTGTTTTTCTCTACAACCTTCAGCTATTCAGGATTCCTATTCACAATTTCTGTCTGTTTCGACTCCAACCCAGCCCATAAAAAAATTCTTTTTCTTTTCACGATGCAGGGGCTAATTCAGGCCTAGAGGAACTGCACATTCTTGATTAAACTCCTTCTAGCAACAATATCAATTATAAAAAACTTAATTAAGACATGTAATAAATGGACAAAAAACATTGTAATATTTTGAAATTTATTAAAAAATAAACTGCAACGGATCGTTGCTAAACTTTATCCAAATTCGACCTGAAATATTAATATGTTTATTCCTTTATTATTAATCACATATCACTTGCAATTTGCAGTTCATGTTGACTTTAATTCAAAAATAATGATCTATTCTCATTTAATAGTCGAGAAATAACCATTCTACATTGGATTTTTGACGTTTCGGTTATTATTAGTAACCATTGCTGAAGACATGGAGGAATCGACTTAAAATAAAAAATAACGATCGATTCTTATCTACTACTAGAGGAATAACCTTATTGCATTCCATTTTTGATGTCTTTGACTATTAATGGCAACCTCTACTGAAAACGTGGAAGAATCGACTTAAAATCAAAAAGACTAAATTCTTTTATGGTAAACAACTCAAGCAAGTTCTCTCTACTTGCCTGGTTTTAAATACCAAAATTATATTAAAAAAACCAATAAGTACAAAACCGGTACCAGTACCTACTTAATCAAAAAGTGTGGGGCGCAGAAACATGTACTTTTAATTAATTTCGACAAAGTGACCCACGTTTTTTGATTAAGTATTACATTATTTTGTACTTTCTAGAAGCGTGTTTTTTAGTTATTTTTTTTTAATACAAGTAATTTATTTTTTTACTTTTTATTCTTAATTATTTTTATAAAGAAATGTTTGAGGAATTTAACAGAACAAAATTCACATTGATAGATATATATATACATACATACATACAGGTGAAGCTAATATAAACTGTGTAAAAAATACTAAAGTAGGGATGATCATAGAGAGTTTGTTTATTCAAAAGATTTTTGGTTTTATAACTTCAGAACTGTCTGTTCAAAAATGCCTTATTATTACTATAAGGTTGAAACTAAAATAAGCTGAAAATAGGTACATATATATATTTGTATTAATAAACTGCCCCTCTATGTTAAGTTTAAACTTGGCAGCTCAAATCGTTAGAGGACAAAAAATCGTCAAATCACTAAAATTAATAAGATACTTAAATGCTGAAAAAGTCTTCACTTTTGCTCCTGCTGTTATATAATTCAAATCTTTAATTAAAATTTCTCAAAAAAATTTGATAAAAACATGAACACAAGTCCACTTGCTTGCTGCTTTCTAATCGGATTAAGGTCTTTTTAAAATGATCTCACTAGAGGTGCGTCTTTCCATCTTTACTAAATTACTACTGCTCTAGCCTTCAAGGGATTCTACAACGAGCAAAGAATGGCTACCATATCCCATAAATGTTTTCTGTCTCACTCTATTTCTTTTTATTTGACAAAAAAATTACTTTTAAAAAATATACTTTTTTGATAGACTAGTATGTGAGCCTTTTCAAATTTCATTTTAATTAGTAATGGTTTATTTTTTATGTAATTAAAATTTTAATCCTTTTTTTTCTGATAATAAAAACTCATTTAAATAAATAAATATATATATATATATACTAGTATATGGGTATATATTTTTTATTGAAAAAATATTGAAACCCCATCATATTCAATTGGAATTGAATTCTAATCATAACATTCACAAAGGAATTTCCAAATGGAAACATTTTAAAATCCTTTCCATCTATAGAATACATTTATTCAAAGGATTTTAATAATTTCTTTTTTCTTTTTTTTTTTTTTTTTTGTTTAAAATAAAAAAATTGTATCATATATGTCTAAAAAATAGGGGATTTAAATAGAAAAATGATTACATAAAAATACTTTCGAAATATTTAATTTAGTTAATAAAAATGAAATACCACTTCTTCGAGGTTTAACAAAGAAATACACCTGAGTAGAAACTCTGAGAATATATAGAATCTTTTATTTATTTTTTTCGCGCCATTGTCAACCAACAATCTGGATTGCTGGACACACACACACAAAAGGATTATTTTGGAATAACTTCATTAAGCATCGCAATAAATAAATTCTATCTTTTAATCTCGATCATTCAGCCATCTGTGTTGGCTTGGCTCGAGACCGATCCAATACTTTATCTGCTTCGCATTGGATAAAGTAAAAATGAAGAAATGGCTTGCGCCTTATTTTTGTAGGGTAGGTATACCCTTAACGGATCTGCCATTTTAGTTGTCTAAATGGCAGGGGCTCCCGTGATCCGAGCTGTGACTATTATAAATCAGACAGCGAGCGTGTCGCGACAGGTTTGAACATGATCGTGTCTGGTCACCCTCTGCTCGCTAGATAAACCTGTCTGTAACAATTGTCCGCGACAGCGGAGCGTCCGGAAAATGCCAAGTGATCAGATGGAGCAACAAGGGTTGACCTCAAGAAGGCGAGATGGGAAAAAAATTTCAAAATAATATTTTTTATGAAAAATTTTAAATTAAAAGAAATAAGGAACAAATTTATTTTTAAAATTAAGACAATTTGAATTCACATACAAGCTTCTCTATTTCAAAAGATTCACATGTTCAACCTCCTTTAAATTCACTCTTATTATGTTACTATATTACATAATATATGAGGGATGATGAAATGTTGTAATCGAGCATTAAAAAGTTTTTATTTATTTATTTGTTAGCTTCGGATTCATAGTCTAATAATGTAATTATATAATAGATTATAATTCTAGTCTCAGTGAGGAAGCTGTTTATCGCTGGTCAAATTTTTATTCAGTCGCGAACAAGCCTGAACTTGGGCCTCCGACTCCAAAAGTTTTTATTTATTTATTTAATTGTTAGGTTTAGATTCATAGTCTATTATAATTCTAGTTTTAGTGAGGGAGCTGTTTTTCGCTGGTCAAATTTTTATTCTGTCGCGAGCAAGGCCTGAACTTGGGCCTCCCGCTCCAAAATCAATCCGATGCAGAAGCCGTAGCTCTAACGCAAACTGCTACCCTACTCCCCGTTTTATTTCTTATATTTCTATTCATACTCGCCCGAAGTTGAGGTTTTAAAATTTCTTAAAATTGAAATTTGAATTTGTAATCAAAAGGTCGAATATGATCTCAAAGAAAAAGGTATATAAATTTTTGATTTTCATATCTGTTTTAAGTAAAGGTAAATTCCATTCGGATTATATTAACTAATTTTTCCTGTCAAGTTCTCAAATTCTACACCTTCTCGAGATGACTGAACGCCATGACATTTATCACTCTCTTTTCTTGGTAAGACTGAAGCAGATTATCCGCTTTCGTTGTGAAATAGTACCAGCGCAGCGTCTACTCGGTTCAACTTACTAGCCTGTAAAAGAAGAAACAGGAAACCCGCTTTCTTGCTGCAATTAACATTATTCAAACAGATTGCAAGGAGGATTTTCCCGCAATCCTTATGGTCTTCTACTTCCCACCCACTCTGAATTCTCCAAGAAAAAGATTGTTTGGTATGATTTGGTAAATTTTTCAAGAGCATAGAATAAAATAAACATTCAAAAAATTATTTTACCGAAATATCATATTTTTCAATCTGGAATAAATTATAAAGATTGTGTCTTCTAAGAACAAATCAAAGAGATTGGCGTTTCTTGATACAAATAAAAATACACTGCAACAATTTAATACTCTAGGCAAGAAAACCTTTTAATTTATCTTCTGCTTAACATAAATATTTTTTAGTAATGAAGCTGTTGAAGCTTTTATTTTCGTGATTAATTTGATTAAAATTTGAATTTTTATTTAAATCACACATAATTGATTATAATTATTTGATACAATTTTGATGGCTGTATATGTATTTAATTAAGTATTGGCTGAATCCCTTTCCATTACTTAATTAAATTATAATTATTTATTGAACACGAACAAATAATACAATATAACTAACGTTTCGATCGACTTATTCTGCGATCGTTCTCAAGTATGAACACCTACTTCGATTATAAGTTAACTGAGCCAATCATGTGTCGGTCAGGCTTATATAGACTCCATGTAAAGTCCAGTCAATAAACCAACACACTGACGATCTCAGCGCCCCCTGTCGGACTGAGCATTATATGTTTTTAAAAACCATAAAGCGAAAAATATTGAAAAATCAAATGATAATAATAATAACAATAATTAACAACAATTAATCCACATATTTACTTGAGAACGATCGCAGAATAAGTCGATCGAAACGTCATAGTTATTTGTTCGTGTTCAATAAATAATTATAATTAATTATGTGTGATTTGAATAAAAATTCAAATTTTAATAAATATTTCTATCTACCATATATGAGACTAATAGTTTATATAAAGGATCAAATTGCGGAAGCACTAACTACTGAATCCGAGGTATAAAGGATGAATATAATAGGGATAATTTCAGTATATTGAATAAAATGAAAATAAAATTTAAAAAACATTGATTTTACATTAATATGTTTTCAATTTGGCAAACCTCCATTTGTCAGACCTCGAGAGACTAATTGAATATGGTGTTTTAACTTAATCTCATAATAAATTACCCAATTTAGAAATTGGCTATAAAAATTAATTCAATTAGATTTTTAGTGTAGGAGTATTTAATGTATTTATTTTATTAGCATCAAATATAAAAATTTGTTAAATATTTTCTTTTATATTTTCTTTTTAAATGATTCAAATTCTTGATCTTTCTAATAGAGTTTAGAGCATGTACTAGACATATTTTATTATTTTTACTTTACCATACAGAGAATGAGAAGGTATTTTTTAAATCTGTAATGAACGGTTTGGAGTATCGTGTTCAATGCATTCTGGCTTTGAATTGACCCGACTCATAACCTGAACACAGCTCTGGGAAATTGCAGGTTATGCATCGGCTCTTGAACTGGTCACCTCTTGATAACGATCACATATTATGGAGAGCGATATTTTATAATAAAAAAATTTATAAAACCGACTTCAAAAAAATTAAATGCAACAAATAAAATAATAAGAACTCAAAAATCAAATAAAATGCACCAAAGGGTATAAAATAATTATCTAATTTAGTTACAACTAAACGACGAAATATTAACATGAAATCACTTTTTGAAGTCGGTGCCAAAAATATACATTTAATGAATCCAACTCGACGGATCTCTCTTAGTACGTTTGGCGGGTACTCTCGCTTATATAGTTTGTTTAGCACCGACTTCAAAAAGTGATTTCATGTTAATATTTCGTAGTTTAGTTGTAACTAAATTAGATAATTATTTTATACCTTTTAGTGCATTTTATTTGATTTTTGAGTTCTTATTATTTTATTTGATGCATTTAATTTTTTGAAGTCGGTTTTATTTTTTTTTAAATTATTTTTATTTTTCTCTTTATAGTGATGTTATTAATAGTGACTTAACATAATACCTTGCAAGCATCTTGTAAGAGAAAGCGTCGGGTGAATGAATTAGAAAATGATAATATAAAATTCAATTCATAAATAGAGAAATTCTCGGGTTTTAAGATTTTTTTATAAAAGATTTTATTAATTATAATTTCGATTATTTGCTCATAAGAATTGGAGATTTACGTTATTTCGTCATAGATCATATCATCAGAACTTGACTAAATTAATATGTGACCACTCCTAAGGTACCCCCTTTCCAATAAAAAAAGAATCATCGAAATCGGTCCATGTGGCAAAAAGTTCTCGCTGAATATACATAAAATAAATAAATAAATAGTTAGGTATCTTGGCTACCTTGAAGCTATAAAGATCCAAACGCAGAAAGAATCATTAAAATCGGTTCATAAACAAAGAAGTTATGCCTAAACAAACATAACAAAAAATGTCCAATACCAATGAAAAAACGGGACCAATCGTAAACTATACTGAACCCAATGCAAAAAAAAATCATCAAAATCGGTTCACAATTGGCGAAGATATTAGGTAGCATATATACAAAAAAAAATCAGTCGAATTGAGAACCTCCTCCTTTTTTGAAGTCGGTTAAAAATTATATTTGTGTGTGTGTGTGTGTGTGTGTGTGTGTGAATATTTTTTCTAAAAATTAATTTTTTCAAAATAATAAAAAATTAGTAAATTAATGTTGTTTTCAAACAACTTTTAATTAACTCTTTAACTTTTTCCTCCTTCTTTGTCTACTTGTCGTCTGCCATTTTATTTATATTCGCAACTTCGGTGACATTACTTGACCTTGATATTAAAATAAAGGGGTATTTAAACGCAAAATGTATTGAATATACAGCTCTCTATGTTTGACAACATCAAACATATGGTATATAATTTTAAGTAAATCATACAATTTCTCTGCCTATCTTAGGACCGGTAGTATTTCGCAAAGTAAATGCTTTTTACCACTAACAAACGGTAGATGGTAAAAAGCATTTACTTTGCGACATACAACCGGCCCTAAGAGAGTTGTTTAGTGAAAACATAGAGCACTAAAAGTGAAGTCAACTGTACCGCACCACTCCATCATAAATATATACTTAAACATTATTGGAATTGAGGCGTTCAAAAGAAGAGTGGACCATCCCACTTTTGTTTTTTTATGAGAAATCCAGCAAAATAGAGGTAAAGGTTCAAGGCAAAAGTGTGTTGTAATCTTATAGGACGTTTAAAAACTAAGTTTCGACCACTCTATCTATAGCTTTTTTGATTTGACTTGATAGTTTATAATAGGAAAATAAGGACAAGTTTTTATGTGTGATATTTTTATTCATCAGCCAACGTTTCATCAACTTTGCCGACTTCTACAATTATAAGAACATAATTAATATCAAGTTACAAAAATACAATTACAATTCCAGAACAAACATGTATTAATAGTCAAATTTAGGGAACGCGGTGTTGGTTTATAGTGAAACATTATTAAAATTATATTAATATAATGTATTAATAGTTTACCCACCAAATAGTCATGCCACACATTCGTTTAAAATGTGTGTTTCTGATGGTCTTCAATGATAACGAAGATAACAAGAAAATTTAGACGAATGTGTGGCATGACTATTTGGTGGGTAAACTATTAAGACATGTTTGTTCTGGAATTGAAATTGTATTTTTGTAATTTGATATTAATAATGTTCTTATGATTATAGAAGCCCTGAAGAAGTCGACAAAGTCGACGAAACGTTGGCTGATAAATAAAATAGTCACGCATAAAAACTTGTCCTTATTTTCAAATTAATACAAATTATGGACAGAAATGATAATAATAATTATCTATCTATAACTTTATCAAAAACCTACTTGATTATAGAAGTTTTATCTGTGAAAATGAGATTTGTGGGTTGGTTCACTCTACTTTTGAACGGGTCAACTAAAATGAAAATCCATCAAATTAACTAAGCGAAAGAGAATTTAAGGATCAATTCATGCATTTTTGAACATTTCAGACATTTTTTTTTAAAGTTTTAATAAATCCACTACTCGATTCATAATTTAGGCAAGCTTGAAAACAAGCAATTTAGTAGTTCCAAATTATTTAAAAATTTATTTTAACTTTTTCATCATATAATAAGTAAATAGATGCTTTTTATAATGATTAGGTATATAGTATAAATTATATATAAATTAAATTTACTTACATTTATTCAATTCAATTTAAAGAATCGGGGGATGTTCGCAAATACGTAATTTAGGGATAAAGAGCAGGTTAAATTAGCTCCAGGAAAACTTAGTTGGAGGTCAACTTAAGGCCGCTGCACACGAGGCTTGATTTAATAATTTTTTATCTCCTTGCTCCTACTCAAAACCATACCAGGACCAAGCCGAAAAATAGAAATGTCCTATCTTTTAAAACAAACAAGCAAGCTAGCCATCAGTGAAGTCATTTTGATCCCTACACGCCTTCAAATTGCAAACCAGAGCTCCCGTAAAAAAAAACATTTAGAGGAAAAAGCGTCGTGTGCACCTGGCTTTATTCTCCAGGCAATAGTTGGAGATTGTGACGACTATTATTGACTCTAACTTGGACACGTTGGCTGATTCAGCACTCAGTCTAAGATATCCGACATTGACATGTAGACAAAGCTAAAAAAAATAATAATCACAAGCATTAATAATGGTTGATGAAAGATTTTATTCAATTTCATTTTTTGATATAATTATTATAACGAAGAACAATTACAATTGTTTTTTTAATGTTTTATATTGTCTTGATGACAAATTGAATGATTCGGTGAAGACATACTCTTTTGGAATGTTTTTTCTTGTAGTAAGAACTCATGACAAATAAGCTTATAAAATGAGCCACTGAGGAGTCGCTATACAATGACGAAACATTTGGCGCATTTAATTAAAAAACTTTGCGTTTGATTTAAATTCTGGTCCAACTCCCTACGATCCTTTTAAATTAAAAAAAAGCATTAACAAAGATTGTTAAATGTTTCCACCTCAAACTTGGTTCAAGATTAACCTTCGAATCAACAGCTAAGAGTTTATTAGTTTACTTTATCTTGAAGTGGTCGCACAAATACTAAGCTGATTTACCCAGCAATCAAAGATATATAACAGATGGACAAGAGATAAACGAACCAGCCCTAAAATGACATACCTAGTCAAAGTAACAAAAATAATAATTATTATTATTTTGATTATTTATGTCCATCGATTAAATTATTAAAGTTGTTATAAGGAAATAAGGAGTATATCTTTTATGCAGATAATTTATATTTTTATAAGAATTTTGCTGGCTTGGTGTGTATTGGATATATTAATTTTTTATTGTTAAGGATAAATAAATTGAATTTGCTTCTTTCCAGTAATTTATTTTGTTATTCAAATGGTTAATCCAAATATTTCGAGAGCGTTCTCAGCATCTCTTCCTCAGTGGAAACCACTCCCCCACCAATGTGCCGACCCCAATGTTCTGTACAAACTGATGGGGTCGGCACATTGGTGGGGGAGTGGTTTCTACTGAGGAAGAGATGCTGAAGACGCTCTCATATTTGGATTAACCATTTGAATAACAAAATAAATTACTGGAAAGAAGCAAATTCAATTGTCCGCCTCCGTGGTCTAATGGTCAGAGTAACTGACTGGCAACCCGGAGGTCTCGGGTTCGATTCCCGGCTATACCCAGACATTTTTCTGTAAGTATAGGGTCTGGTAATAAAAATTAAGTGGGAGATAAATTTAATCGAATTTATCAGCGCGGAGAATTTACCACTGCTCGAAGCCCCTAAAACCTTAGTAAATTGGATATTGAATTGTATCTAAGTTTCTGAGATTGGCTCGTGATCCCGGCTTCTTTTCCTTCTGCTCTGTTCTTTTCACGATGGAGGGGCCAGCCCATACTGGCTTATAGGGGATCCACCTTCTGGTGTATCTCCTTCTCACATCAATATCATTAAAAAAAAAAAAAATTATTTATCCTTAACAATAAAAAATTTATATTTTATTGCCAAGGTTTTGTCAACTTTGTTGACTTCTTCAGGGCTCAAATAGTTAACTTCCCTGCATATTTGTCATCAACACGTTTTTATTAGTTTCCCCTGTATGTTTGTTTGTTTGTATGTATGTAACTGACTCGTTTTGGCTCGATTTTTTTCTGTTAAATTCCGCAAACATTTCTCTATAAAAATAATTAAGACTAAAAAGCAAAAAAATAAATTATATTTTAAAAAAACTAAAAAACACGCTTCTAAAAAGTACAAAATAATGTAAAACTTAATCAAAAAGCGTGGGGCTTGTCGAAATTAATTAAAAGTTTCTGCGCCCCACACTTTTTGATTAAGTATTACATTATTTTGTACTTTTTAGAAGCGTGTTTTTTAGTTTTTTTTTAAATATAATTTATATAATTATTCTTTCTTAGTAAGCTATCAAGGCAAGTCATCAACATCAATTCATTTCATTTGATGTTGATGAATTGCTATGCTATGTTTACTAAGAAAGAATAATTATAAAAATGACAAATATGCAGGGAAGTTAACTATTTGAGCCCTGAAGAGGTCAACAAAGTTGACGAAACGTTGGCAATATAATATAAATTATCTGAATAAAAGATATAGTACTTATTTCCCTATAACAACTTTAATAATAATAATAATAATTATCAATACAAATGCCGATTTTTAAGTTAAATGTAAATGATTTTGATATAATACTTGATGGTAGATCAAATGGAAGATTTTTCCCTAAAGAATTCCTGAAAATTCATATATAATTATTTATAATATCTAAATAATATAAAATAAATTTCAATTTCCCTATTCATATGCAATAAATTATTTGAATGGGAATTCTGAATGTTTGTTGTTTTATAATACAAAAATTCCGAAGAAAAAGCATTTGAAATTATTTCTTCGATCTTACTCACGAATCAATATTTAAGATTTGAAATTCATTTTCCTGAAATTTCAAGTTATTGCGACAGCACAGACACAAACAATAAGACAATGGCTTGAAACGACCTTATTGAATTAAGGAAATAATTTTGCTGCGGTGATAAAAATTCAAATTTCTTAAGCCATTCTAATACCATACTAAAGCAAGTGATAATAAGCTTAAATAAATATCGATTACTCATTATGCATTACTGACTAACTTACGGAGTCTTGAAAAAGTTCAATCTTTTTACTCCATTTTTACGATTATAGATAAAAGTGAGAATAAAAAATATATAAAAAGTTATTCTAATAAGGGGCAGAGTCCATAAATTATACTTCATACAAATTTCAAGACTTTTATACCCCCCTGTGTCACATTCTGTCACATTTCCATTGAGTCCCCCTTGTGTATTGTGACGTCACACTATCACTTTTTTACTTTATAATTTTTAAAAAATTTTAATTTTAATTTTGTGACATCACAATTTTTAAGATCCCCGGGGCCCCCAGCCACAATTTGTCACAAATCTGAGATACTCCCCCTTAAGGACGTTCCCTAATATAGCTCAGATGCAGTTCGCTCTTTCACCTATTCTCACATGCGCAGAAAGGCAAAAATAATTTCACTGCGTCGTTTCTCGGATCTGGCAACATTACATTCTTACCGACGCTAAAAGACAAAGAACAAAAAAAAACACTTCATGAAACAGCTCAATGCGAAATTCCAGATGAGAACAGTATAGTTAGGTTGAGAGAATTAGCTAAAAATCTCAAATGCACCAGCTGCAGAAGTTTTTTAGATATGGAAAAATTGAGTGATTTTAGTGCGACGTTGCCAAGTCGCCATCTCTCACTTGCCATGCCATGAGAGAAAAAATGAAAACCATCAAAAGTACCCAACTTTTAACATTTTTCATACAAAACGAATACCGCTTGATACAATTATTTTAACAGAAAAATATTTGTTATATCTTTAGTTAATGATTCTCAGTTTTTCAAAATAATTTCAAGTTGCTTTAACATCAATCTGGATAGGGTTCTAGTGTTAAAAATGCAAATTTCAATCGTCAATATTTACAAATTTAGTGCCCCAAGTACTATTGAAAAAAATTTATACGTATATACACTTATAAATTGTGAAAGGATTGCAAGAAAATTGATTTATTAGGGAACGTCCTTAATGTATAATGTAACCCCTAAACTACTTATTTGTGAAATGGTTCAACTTTCTAGCTCAAACCGTTCGCAGATGAAAAATTATCTACCAAATCATCAAAATTTGCATAGAATATACAGAGTTTTTAAAAAGTAAGAAATTTTTCCTTCGATTGTTAGTTTAAATATGAATGGTTTTACGAGGAACAATATATTTCTTTTTCCCAAAGATTTGAATTTCAGAAAATCTACCTATATAATTAGTTAAATTATCTTAAATAATGGGAAAGCAGTTTCGGTTTACCTATTCATATCCAATAAATTCTTCGAAGGTGCATTCTGAATTATTATTGTTATTTTGAAATTCTTTCCTGGATATTTTTTCCTGACTTATTCATTCGTCAAACAGTTGAAAAGTGAAAGAAGAGAGTTGGGAAACGGTTCGCAATAAAACAGCTGTTGAGGTTCTTTTCTCAAAATCACAAGACCTATTAACTTGATAAATATTTTTTCCTGAAATCACGTTCGTGTTTCATTCGGCTGGTGATTTTGTTTATTGCCGATACAAAAGGGGATGCGTGAGGAGTCATGCAACAGACCAGGGGAAATTGGAAGAAAAGCCGCTGGCTTCTCTCACTCACTGATTACCAAGAATCGTGCTCCATAAAATGAACCCGGCTGGCCAACCGGCCGTTTTGCAGACGAGGAACTTACATCGGCAAAACCAATTGCAAGATAATCAGCGTCGAGCATTTTTAGTATTTTCGTTTTTAAAGGGAAAAAAAATAAACTGGTATTTGCATCATTATCCATTCCGCTTTAATTAGAGATCATCGTTTTAATTTGAAAAGATTTTCTTACCAAGAGTTGCAGAGTTGTCGATTTTCAAGAGGAAATCAATGAAGGTTGTATATTTTGATATTACAGAAAAGAAATCGTCCCTGTTAAGGAGCCCATATACTATCAAACAAATTGCGCAACAAAGCGATGTGCAACGTTGCGTTGCGCATCGTTTGCCGGTGCCCATACATTGCCAGAGAAATTGTTGCAACAAAGCGATACACAACGCATCATTCATAATCATACCCTTGAAAATAATGCGCAACTCGCCCATACACAACACAACCCGTTGCACAAACTCTGCCGTATGTGCAAAAGATTCCAAAAATGTTTAAAATTTGTCAAACATTTGCGCAACGTATCAAACACTGCCAAACACTGTCAAACAACACAGGCTGTTGCACAATTTGTTTGACAGTGTATGGGCACCTTTATATCAAAATGTCGAATGTCGAAATTACCAAAAAAATGTTATTGAAGAAAAACACTTGTAACATATTTGTTAGCTACATCTGCTCTCAAATTGTTCTATGTTATCATGTGATAGAACTCAAGTTACAGATAAAATTAAAACGCTAGAAGTATCAGTATTTAGAGTTAATACAAAATGTAAACAGAGCTACTGAAAAGTGAAGATTTTTACATACGATATTTTGATATAACAGCGACGAATTATATTAATCTATTTGGGGCATTCCACGCCAAATCGGACGGTTTGAAAAATTTTATTTTTTGATATCCTTCTTTTTTTGACATTTTTTTAGTATCCATCAAAAAACTCTTCCTGGCAAATTTTGAAATTTTTTTGATCACTGGTTTAAAAGATATCGAATTTCGATTTTTCGCTCATAACTTCTTCAAAAATGGTCCAAATTCAAAATAGTTTTTTTTTAATTTTTGTTTTTTTACATACAAAATATTCAAAGTGTTTTTATATGCGATTTTTGAATTTGGAAATTTTAATCTTGTTTTTGAAACTGTATGTACTCTTCGATTTTTTTGATAATTTTTTTTATTTTAAACTTCTATTCATTCTACAAATTTTAAGACCGGGTTGAAAGTAGGCCTATCATAATTACTATTTTTTTTCGATTTTTGAAAATTTCGAAAAAAATTTATTCGCTATTAACCATTATTAAAACTACTTTTTGATATTGCGTTCTCTATTTTTAGTTAATTTTGAATTGATTTTTATTGTTAACAGGTGTTTAAAATAAATAATTAGTTTGTTGACAGAAAAAATAAAAAATCGAAAAAAGTAATAATTATTATTACTAGTAATTTTTTGTATTTTTTTCTAAAAAGTATGTAAAAAACAAAAATTTCAAAAAAAAAAATTGAATTTGGAACATTTTTTAAGAAGTTATGAGCGAAAAACCTAAATTCGATATCTCTTAAACCGGTGATCAAAACAATTTCAAAATTTGCCATGAAGAGTTTTTTCATGGATACTAAAAAATATCAAAAAATGAAAGAAATCAAAAATTAAAATTTTTCAAACGGTCCAATTTGGCGTGGACCTATTTATAAGAAAGACTGAAGATGATGGCCAAGCCTTGGGTATATGTTTATTTGTATCAAGCAGATGACACCCTCATTGATTCCTGTTGAACATCTTACTAATTTAAAAACCTAATAAAATAATCACAAGCAAGATATTTTTACCTTACCATAAGCATAAAATATTGTTTTAGAATTTAGAAAAAAAGTCAAAGTATTTGCTTCGTTTTTTGAGGTTTGCACAAACACAAAACAGTAATCTATAAGTGTCGATACAATGCAAGGTCTGTCTGTCCGTCCTTGTGTACATAGGACATCTTATGGCAGGTCGTTCGCCCTCTATTCTGCAAAAGCTCTGGAATTTCATTTCTATTAACATAAGAAAGACATGAAAATAAATCAATGAGGTTGTCCTCTGCTTGATGCAAACAAAGATAACATACTCTTTATGAATCCTTCTCTCGGCAAAACAAATTCTTTTCATAAAAGAATGTCAACTCTATATAATTTTATAACTAAATATTTTGAATTTTTTACCAGCAAAAGGCTGTATTATAAACAAAAATTATGTTGCTTGTGACGTTTTGTGATTATTTTATAATATTATTTCATTTTTAAACGTTTTTCCTATAGACATTGTTATTTTTTGATTATATCACTCGTATCAATTTTAAAATTCATAGAAGGAATCGTAGGGAACTGGATATATATTTTAAATTAAAACACGGAGCTTTTATTAAATAAGCCAGACGTTTCATCAATTTATTTTGACTTCCTCATTTGCTCATTTCTGACGTTTTTGACAAGGAATGATAAAAAATAAATTGACGAAGTCTGGCTTATTTAAGGAGTTCGAGATGATCTTCAAAAAAATCTTTTGTTATTTCTGCAGAGTGACAACGTCTGCCTATTAAATTTTTGAATAAAAAAAATTGTTAATTATAGAGGTTAATTTCGAATAAAAATCTTTGTTTTGATAATATTAATAAAAAGAATATTGAGATAAATTTTTTCTCATTATAAAAACATTTATTTAACACAAAAACGATTTCAATAAATAGAGTTGGAATTCTACTCTAGTGCTTTTGTTATATTCTGTTGGCTGCAAATAATTTTATTTTTACATTTATGAATCACTAATTCAAATCTATTGAAAATGATCATTCGATTCATAAAATTTGAATTATTGATCTGTATAAATTTGTTGAAAATGATATAATTTGTATAGAAGCTATAGCCCTTTTAAAATCTACTTCCATGTTAAAAGGACACTTTTCAATAATTTATTTCTCGTTAATGGGACACACGATCAACTTCAAATTTCAGGAATAAATATTTAATACATTAATGATTCTATGGTAAAAATTTAAGAATTTTCTTTTAAAAATGATAAACAGTCCCGAACCTCCTTAAGTTCTGTGTTTTAATTTAAAATCTATATCCAATTCTCTACGATTCCTTCTATGAATTGTTATTTTTATTTTTGTTTTGATTCCTATTTTTTCAAATATTTTATATATTCAAATCTTGATTTTTATACTCATATTAGTATTTTTATTTCATTTTTTATTTTTATACGTTTATCTGTATTTTTTATTTATTTATATTTTTGTCGCTGTTTCGATTTTTATTTTTATTTTTTTGTTATTATTTGTTTACGTATATATGAATATAGTGTGTACATCCCCCCTAGCTTCATGAGCCCCCCCCCCCGTTTCATGAAAAGTAACCCCATTTTATTCAGTTCTAAAGAATTAGAAGAGCTTTTTTATTACCTTTTGATGGGGCTAATGACTTAACCGCTTTTATTTTTAGAATATAATCCTAAAATTCAACAATTTTCAACCCCCCCCTCCATGTGGGCACCGTGGTATATAAACATGTTTTGATATCACCCACCATCAAGCGCTTTAAATAGCCATAAAAGATGAAGATGAAGTAGCATTATATTAATTCAAAGAGAAGAGGTTCGCTTGTTATCAAAACCAGCGTGTTTCATTCATTGGACAAAACATGCGGAGGTATATCATTGCATCTCTCATCCTATTTCTTTCATTTTATTATTATATCATTTTCTTCGGGTCGTTCAGGAAAAATGTCCATTCATTGTGGGTCGTCCCAGAATCATGATGAGTCATTCCGGGTTTTTTTATGTAAACTAACAGAGAAGGTGAAAAAATGATTCTCCAAACGAATTTAAAGAATATATGACCACTTATTGGAATTAAAGGTGAATTTGTTTTTATGTTAGTGTTGGTACACTGTAAAAGATTTTTTATTCTTAAATAATGCTAATGAATTACCATTCAGGGTATGGTCAAGTATTGTAATCATGCATGAAAAAAGTGTTTTTTTTGCTTCTTTTTTTCGAAATATCTCAAAAACGGCTGAAACTATTTTGATTAGGGATGGGGAACCATGGCATTTCGGTCTACAAAAAAGCTCTAATAAGTGAACATCGAAAAAATTATATTTTTCGAGAGAACTGTTTTGTCAAAATGTCGGTTATTCTGTTATGCTGTTAGACGTGCGATACCAAATTTTGTGGACAAGCTAACTCAAAAACTAGTGTGAATATCAAAACCAAATTTCACACGTAGTTTTGGTGCATTGAGATTAAGAGCTGGTGCATATCGACCAGGGGCCATTTGAGCAAACTCAACCAAATTTTGTATACATAATCAGTGGGCCCCCAGAACACTAAAAATGCAAAAACTAACCTCCCAAAATGGGAGGCAGGGGTGGAGGGCCAAAGAATTAAAATCTAGGCTCTTGTACTAAACTCAACCAGATGTGTATGGTAAAGTCAAGTGAATGGCCACATCAGAACGTGATTAATCAGCACTATGTTTCTTAAATATGCTGATCCTTTGGGAACAGGTGCTTTGGCATATAGGTACCTAAAGAAAGAGATACCGTTATCTGCAGGTACTCCCAAAAAAGTGAAATCTGAGAGTCCAGACAAATATTTCAAACCAACGAACTCTGCAGTTTTCACTCTTCGATTGTAAATTTGTTAGTGCGCACCTTAGCCTTAGGCTACCAGCGCCTTGTTAATTGATATTCTCAGAATCAATCAGACAAGCGGTTTTCGATAATAAAATCCTCGGCCTCTGATCTGTCATGCAAATGGGATATGCTATCCTTTGCTTAATTATCATTATAAATGTAAGACGCCTACATCTACTGTGTTACATCGATAATTAAGATGTTCTATTTGTACCTACCAATTTGAGTATAATAAATCGCAATTTGTTAAACAATCTGATATTTTTAACTTCGCATCTAATCGAAATAGATTTTCTTGAAAATATCTCAACCACAAAAAGGAAATTAGTTCTTAGTACGGATATTTCATAATCTCTTCCGCTTTTTACATGCTATTATTTAACTAGTTTTCTCTGTCTGGTGGTCTGTTTAAGTATAGAATTTCGGAATCGAATTTAGACTTATTTCTACCAAGACGATTTTCTTGAAATTTTGCTTGCATGGGTATTTCCCATGACAATACATTATTCCTTTGATTTCGAGAATTTTTTGAGAAAAAGTAATTTTTTTTTCTTAATACTTAAACAATGAAAACATAAACAAGAAAATCACCATTGTAAGATATTAAATAAGTTTAAATTGTTACCCTCCGTAATTGCAAATTGTTAGCCGACTAAAATTTGTAAATCAAAATGTGACTCACTTCTACATAAGCAATTTTTATGAAATTTTCGGACATATGGTACCTATCTGTAATGATAGTCCAATAGTTTATCAATTACAGCAATTAATATAGAAAATGTTAAAGATTTTCCATATATATAATACTCGTTATTATATTTGAAGCAAATTTCAAAAACCAAATCATATAAAATTTTGAGAAATTGTTTAAAATTTAAAATATAAAATATAATATATTTGTAAAACCTACCTAGTATTTTATATTTAAAATTTTAAATAAAGTAAGGAAAATTTTGAAAAGTTTTAGAGACTTTAAAATTTAAAATATAAAATACTAGGTAGGTTACTTTTCCTTACTTTATTTAAAATGTTATATTATATATATATATATATATATATATATATATATATATATATATATATATATATATATATATATATATATATACGAGTAGTAATTAAAAAATAAATAAATCGAATTTATTTCAAAAGCAATGAAAATTAAAAAATTCAATCAGGAAAATTTTTATACTCATATGACTTAAAATAAAAACAATAATCTTTTTACTTTATTTAGATTAAATTTTGCTTAAAAGCCCCATGAATTTTAAACTTTCCGAGGTTGAAGAAAAATTAATTTTTCTACTTTTTTAAAATAAAAATGTAATTTTTAAAATATTTTTTTCTTCGAGTTGTATTTATTTCTAATGATATGATATTACCTTATTTGAAAATTGAGTTTTTTTTTGGTTGGATATTGTATTCCTATATATTATAAATATTTTTGAAAACTATAACTACTAGGTATGTATTAGTCCACTATAAATTTAGTCAAGGTAAAATGAATTAGATGTTTATTTGTTTACGAAACAGGAATTTATTCAAGTTTCAATGTACGTAACATGTATTTCTAATTTAAGTGGAATGCAATCTAGGTCGGCTTTACTTCAATTTCGATTTCTCGGAGCTGTAGCCACAAACAATCTCTCAGTACTATTTCGTCGCATTTCCAACCAGTTTCACTATTTGCTTGTCCATGTTATGAATAAAGACTAAACATAGGTTGGCGATGAATAAATAATTAGATCGAACAGGCTATTTTTAAACCTGGAAAACATTTTTTATTACTATATCTACTGGATGATAGAGATCACGCAAATTGTGATTTCAATTTTATTTAATCTTTGACAAATAAACTTTGAAACATAAAAAATGGATAATTTTTAAAGAGTTACGTGTCGATTCAAGTTGAAGCATTTTAATAATAAAAGTAAGTAAAATTTCAAGGTAGGTGTGCCAAATTTTAGCTCCTATCAGAAACACGCCCAGAGACCTACCACAATCATCTAGTAATATTCTAGTTCAGTGTTGAGCAAACTTTTTGTGTTCAAGGCACACCTACTAAATCAAGAAATTTTAGAGATATTGCTGCCGTATTTCGCCGAATATTGTGTTCCTAGTGTTCAATCCTCTCTGGTTTACCGGCATAGACAAGTGACTTGACATATCCCAAAAGACGATTGATCACTTGGCGAATTATTGGCGAAACACAGCCGCAATTGCTGCGAAAACTGTGTGAAATTTGGAAATCCAGATTCCCCCATCTCCGCCGCGGCGGCCACATGGCCAAAATCATATTCAAACACTAGCTGCAAGGCCCGCCTTCGGCCCACTTGCTAGGCAGGGGGCACGCCCTCTGGACCCCCAGCCCTCGACCCCCCGAAACCTACCCAGCACCCCCACCCCCGCACCATGCCCAACCTCCGCCCCCACACCACCACCCCAACACTTCATTCCTCACCCTAACCCACTAACGCCCCACCCCCAAAATCCCTCCAGCTCCCCCACCCCCACATCATGCACCCTTTCCCAACCCCCGCCCCCACACCACCACCCGCAGCCCGGACCCCATCCCGTGCCTCTAACCCTGCGCACCACACCCCCGCCTAGCCCCCTGGACCCCACACCCGCTATGCCGCCTGGACTCCACCCCGCACCACCCCCTGCACCTCCACCCTACTCCGCCTCACTCCTCACACCACCCCCGCAGCCAGTTTTTGCATTTCTAGCCTTCTAGTGACCCACAGATTATGTATAAAAAATTTTGGTTGAGTTTGGACCAAGACAAAGAATTTTCATTTTCTGACCCCCCCCCCATTTTGGGTGGTTAGTTTTTGCATTTTTGGCTCTCTAGAGACCCAGAGATTATGTATACAAAATTTGGCTGAGTTTGCTCCAAGGGCAAGAATTAACATTTTTTCACCCCTCCTTTTTGTGTGGTTTTTTGGTAAATTTTTTTAAACAAAAGTTGTCAGAAATTACATCCCCTACAACTTTATTTATCATAAAATTTGCAGTAGGGTTAATAGTTTAGGAGTTTTTTGATAATTTACGTATCTAATTTATTTGTGTGTGTAATTTTCTTTGAAATCGGGGAGCTGTGTACAACCCTCTAGTGATTTACATTTATTTTTACTTTCACATTTATATTCATAGAATAAAAGTGGGAAGTATTGCGATGACCAGACTGGTTTAAAATATACGCAGGAACGCCCACTTATCCCAGTATTCTTGATAGAAAAATTGTTCAAATATCGAAATTCTCATATCAGTAAATAATTTGGAAAGAAAATGAATTTTCTCTGAAAAAAAAAAATATATTGGATATTAAATAGCTATGGGAAAATGATTTTTTGTCGTTTCGAAGAAATCAATCGATTGAGACCAAGAAAAGCTCAGTGACCTCAAAAAGACATCAATTTTCGTTTTCTTTTCTATACAGTCAATCAAAAAATTCAATAACATTGATTTGTAATCACTAATCATCACTTAAAAAGGTTTAAGAAATTTTATTTGTTTAACTTTTAGCATGTTTTATGATATTTTTATTAAAGAGTTATAGGTGTCGGTTCAAGGCGAAACATTTTATTATTAAAAAAAATTAAATTTTGAATTTTTATTTAAATCACACATAATTAATTATAATTATTTATTAAACACGAACAAATAATAAAATATAACTACGACGTTTCGATCGACTTATTCTGCGATCGGTCTCGAAGTATGAGTTCCACTCCGATTGAAGGTTAGCACTGAGCACAATCACGTGTCAGTCAGGCTTATATAGACTCCATGTACAGTCCAGTCAAAAAACCAACACACTGCCGACCTCAGCGCCCCCTGACGGACTGAGCATTACATGTTTTTAAAAACCATAAAGTGATAAATATTGACAAATCAAATGATAATAATAATAACAATAATAAATAACAATTAATTAATTATTGTTATTATTATCATTTGATTTGTCAATATTTTTCACTTTATTAATAAATAAAAATTAATTAATTATTGTTATTATTATTATCATTTGATTTGTCAATATTTTTCACTTTATGGTTCTTAAAAATATGTAATGCTCAGTCCACAGGGGGCGCTGAGGTCGTCAGTGTGTTGGTTTTTTTGTCTGGAATATACACGGAGTCTATATAAGCCTGACCGACACGTGATTGGCTCAGTTAACCTATAATTGGAGTGGGTGCTCATACTTGAGAGCGATCGCAGAATAGGTCTATCGAAACGTCGTATTTATATTGTATTATATGTTCGTGTTTAATAAATATTTATAATTAAATATTTGTGATTTAAATAAAAATTCAAACTTTAATCAAATTAATCACAAAAATAAAATCTTCAACAGCTTCATTACTAATTATAAAAAATTAGTAAAATTTCAAGTTATGTTTCACAAAAAATAAAATAAAAATATGTTTTGAGTTTTTATCTCTATATACCGTTATATATACCTATAATATATAGATAAAAACTCAAAACATATATTTGTTTTATTTTTTGTGAAACCTACCTTAAAATTTTACTAACTATTTTTATTTTTTATAAAATTATTTATAAGTGAAATTTTTTATCATTTAATTTCCAATTTGGACTTCAATTTGACGTCAACTACTAAAAAAACAAGCAAAATACAAATTATAGGAACTAGAACTAGAGACTCGGTATGCTGTTTGGAGTTTTTTTTGGTGAATAATGCGAAACACATCTGTTCGACTGTTTATTATTTTCTACTAAAGAAACAGATTATAATCTCAATAATATTTTTTGAATAATTTTGCATTTTTTAACCGAAGTTAAGATTAAAGTTATGAACATTCTATGAAAGTTTGAAAGCCCTAAGCTTCGTTTCTATTAGTCCCAGAAATATAACGTCATTAGGCTAAGAAATGTAAATATTTTTGCCCGAGAAATACTATTAAATTTTTTTTACACGAAAATTAATAGGTACTAATAAAAAATTATTTTTTTTATTTCATCAAGCAAATTACAAACACAGTTAAAGAAAAAAAATGTAAAAATTAAATCAGAAATTTCGTTAAATCAAAAAAAGAGGTGGATAATTTTTGTTTTTGTTATAAAATAAACAGGAAGATGGTTAAATTCATGTGATAAAAAAAATTCAGAGTTAATGACAAAAGACATTAATAAAACAATACCAAAGTCACCAAACTAAATAAAAAATTACTAAAAAAAAAAATTAAATAAAAATATAATTTAGTCATCAAATTGTATTTTTTTTTTATATATCATAAGAACAAACAAGTAACCGTCTAACGAGTTTTCTCAGAAGACTCGGAGAAAACCAAATTAGTCTTTTTTCAGTCCCTTTTTCTTTTTACTTATTTTTTTGTATAATTTGATCCAAGTATAGTGAGAGAAATCAATATGTTATCAATCAATTATTTTTTTTATTTATTTATTGTTATTTATATATATATATATTTTTTTTTTAATTTTTAATTTATTTTTCATCAAGATCTTACAATTCTATTCAATATTATATAATTGTCTAATCTAGTATCGCAACAGAATATTAAACATCCATTTCCAATCCGGTTGTTTCGATTTTTATGGAAATTGCAAGATTTCTAAAAAGAAAAAAAGTTTCATTCATTGTTTACTTTTATAATGACAGGCCTGGTTTTGTTTCCTATAATAAATATTGTTTCAACAGATAGAATATTTTTTCTAAGATTCTTCCAAAATTTAAGTGACTTGTAAAATTTAATTTTATAAATTAAAGGGTTTATTCAGTCACATAAAATAAATAAATATAGTAATTTTAGACAATTAACATTATTTATTAGATAGATTTACTAAACAGTACTATAGAGAATATTTTATTAAGACTCCTTCTGACGTGTATTAAAAATTATCTATTTTTTAGTGGACTCTCGAATAGGAACAAAAGTGATAGTATAGATAATTATTATCTCGTGCATGCCAGTAGGATTGAATCACTTCTGGAATTAACCCTTTTCACATATAATAAAAATTATCTGTAACATCTTAGATTACGTAGACGACACTTTCAACAAGTACCTACATTTATTTAAAACTCGCCTCTTTTCGTGATGTCTCAAAGCATTATTTTAAAGTGAATTAAATTTAAAAAAAAATTTGACCTCATAAAAAATTCAACTCTCTCTTTAATATTAATTAGGTTAAAATTTTAATACGATTTTGGAGAAATGGCTTGCGCCTTTGTTTGTAGGGTAGGCATACCCTTAACTTATCTGTCAATCTAGTTGTCTAAATGGCAGGGGCTCCTTTGTTCCGAGATGTGCCTATTAAATGACATTGTTTTTAAAAACATATGAAAAATATTTTTCTACCATAATTTATTTTCTGCCCGTATGTCTGTCTAGATTCCAATAATTACGATAACTAGAAAACGGAAAGTCATATAAAGTTCGTTCTGGTTCCGGAATGTATTTATTTCCAGTGCGGACACCTGATTAGATTTTAGACTAGTTTTAGAACTCCCAGGCTCAAAAATTCAAAAAATTTAATTTTTTTTCAAGATAATTAATATTCAAAATAAATTTCGGTATATAAATGACCACGGAAACATCTCTTTTTTTGTCAAATAAACAGCAATTACAAGATTTTATTTCAACATTGAACGAAATTTTTATCTCCACCGTTGAATTTAATACCTGGTTCTCTGACCTGGCCCTAATTACTTCGCCGAGTTAGACGAAAATTAAATTATTACAAGCTATCTGTGCCTTTTTATGGAAATTTATAATATTTTATTATATTTAAGTTTTTTACTAGGGCGACTCTAAATACCGTCGAATCGAGTCTTGAAAAAGTGTTTACTTTTTCCTCCAACTTGTATTTATTTATTTATTCCTTATATATAAAATATAAATTAAATGACCATAATGATCATTGACTTTTCCAAAGGTCGATTGTCAAATGATTTTCTAGTGGCTGCTCAAACGGGAATAAAACCCCCCAAAAGGCTCTCTCTGGTAAAGCACGCAAGTTGCTTGTTCTCCATTCTCTAGGTTAAATTGTTTTGTTCCCATTTATCGTTTATTTCGTTCTTTTCTTTCTAGTATGCTTCGTTTATTTTCTTTTTTTTTATAATCTTTTTAATTCCTGGACATATTGAGGTAGTTTCTCGTTAGCTACCTGACTTCTTATGACTGGATGACGAGACTGCAAACCGCGAACAACTAACAACCGATTCCAAGTAAAACTACGTCTGTCTGCCTCCATTCCATATCCACTTGACATATGAGAGTATGCGCCGATTGAGAGGCATCTGTTTGTTCTGTCCACCTGGTCGGTTGCGTTTGTGTTAGTCTATCGGTGCTTTTGATTTCTGTTTGACACTAGTCACAACTACAAATACAATACAAATAATAATAATCGTATACTTTTATATTCTTTATTGTCAAAATTCTTTATGTACACATTGATTTTCTTATTCTTTTATTCAATTTATATAAATTAAACAAAAATTTGTAATTTTGAAAAATAAAATTATTTCGTTTAGGCAAAAACCTTTTATAATAACAATGTATGTTTTCTCAAGAATTTTTTTTGAAAGATATGCTTTGACTACAGTAGATATTTTATGGGGGGTTAGTGAGTGAGCAACTGATTTGTTCAGGTATCTTTTATCCCCCTTACCCCTTACTATTACCTATATTGAAATGTTTTTCTAATATATGTACATAATTCAAACAGAGCCTCCCTTACCTACGCTAGTGTTCGACTATATTTTTTGAGCTAATTATTATAAATATGAATTAATAAAACAGAAACAAAATAAATAAAAAGGTTTTATAATGAATTATATTATATTTATTGATACCTAAGCCCCAAAACATCGTAACTACAATATTTCCTGATTTTCATTTTTTTTTTGCTCTAATAAAGTAAAGAAAATTTAAGAAATATAAAATTCTAGATAGGTTTCACAAAAATAAAAGACAAGATGCTTATTAGCATGAATCTCTATTAAAGGTGAGAGTAAATAAATATTATATTTAATATTCATTTACTATGAGTTAAGGATTCTTGGTCACTTGTTTCACATTAAATCTCTACTAATTAATCTATATATATATATATATTTCAGGGTATGAGCCCATCTTCAGGAGTACAAAGGGAAATTTATGTGAAAGCTACCTAGAATTTTATATTTCTTAAATTTTACAAATTTTCTTTACTTTATTAAAATGTATATTTTACAAAGAACATATACCATTCTCCCTTAACAAAATTTGTTTGCTCTTACGATAACTGAAGGGTTGCCACCTCTCAGTATACAATATAACTTAATTTTTCTTCAATTTTGTCATCAATTAATTATGCAAAAACAACAAATATTCTTTGTTATTCAGGTTAAAATAGGTGGTTTTTTGGGCGTACTAGAAAGTTTGTAGTTTTGGAGTGTAGGTATCATTATGTAATTTAATGTAAATTTATACTAGTGGATGTTCTAACCCCCAAGAAAAATAAATTTGTATCGTTGATAAGGAAACTAAAGAATGAGATTATTTATTGAATTTTTTTAATAATTTTATCTTAAATTACTTCTCTGATCGCCCAAAGGTACAAATGTTACATAAAAACAGCCAATTTGGGGCCTACTCATTCCATCATTATAAAACGAAATCAATTTAAAAAAAATCACGCCTTATTATAAATAAAATATCTTTATAGAGATACCTTTCATTCTATGATAAAAAATATTTTGGATTCCATAAAAAATCGACCTTTCCGAAAATAATCATTCGGTGAAAATTTGAATACGATCAAGCGTTAGTCCATTTTACATAACAAATTAATTCATATAATCCAATTTTAATTAAATTTATATGAAAATTATTTTATATCGTCTTTTAATAAATTATTAATTAAATATTTAGGACTTGTATAATATAATATATAGATAACCATACTATCTATTGATTTATACCGATTGGAATGTTAAAAATTCATTTAATATACAAATTTTCGAATTTCTGCCATGTAAAATACAAAAAATATGCATATATAGCAAAGCAGTTTGGAATGAATTTCCATTAAATATTTTTCAACCCGATATGGAATTTAATCGATTGAAAACATAAAGAGAATATAAAATATAGGTATATATAGTATAAAATTTCATTTCCTCGAAAATTGTACTTGTATTTATATGAGATTTTTAAATAGATTTGAAAAATTTAATTTCGTTAAAATATCTTGTAAATAAATCTTTTTTTGCATTTTTCATCAGCAAATAAATTTTTAGAATGGGTCCCCTCCCAAACCCCTATATTATAAAAATATTTTTTTCCCTTGTTCGCACTGCATCCCCCAGGCTACATGCACACTCAGGG
This sequence comes from Forficula auricularia, assembly GCA_024734495.1. Classification (NCBI taxonomy): domain Eukaryota; kingdom Metazoa; phylum Arthropoda; class Insecta; order Dermaptera; family Forficulidae; genus Forficula; species Forficula auricularia. Next base: position 6,169,671 of record JALMQS010000068.1, read on the forward strand.
GTCGAGGGGAGAGGAAGAATTTGCGCCACTGTAAATTAATGCAATATAATCTATAATAATATGTATATGTTGTTTGTGCGATGACAGTGTGTTTAAGTCTATATGTAAATGAATGGAAAAACTGAACGAATTGACAAAGTGTTTTGAGAATTTATGAGTAAGCTGAAAAAACGGCGAAACCTGATGATTTAGTATAACACATATTGTGACTTTTCCTCTGAAAAATTAATTATTATGGAATTGAATACCCAAAATGATAATCTATAACAGGGGTCTTCAAACTTTTTGAAGATCGGTGCACCAAATTTTCAGTTAAAGTTCCGTGGTGCGCATCTCTCAAAACGTAGAAAATAACAACTTCACTTCACTTTTTTATTTTTTAACTTCACTAGATTTATAATTTACACAATACCTGTAATAGCGCTTAATTATCTAGTCATTAGATTAGATTCTAATGATTTTTTATTATATAAATTTTTTTATTTACTTATTTTGAAGATGCAACATTTTTTGACCACATCGTCGCGGTGCACACTGTGCACCCCGGTTCATAGTTTGAAGATCCCTGATCTATAAAGTTTCTAAATAAAAATTTTGTTCAAAAATTCATTTTCTGGTGATTTACAATGAAGTAGTCTTATATGCCAAGAGAGCTTTGTTTCAATGGACTCCAATAGTTTGGATTGCAATTGGGCACTTGGGTTCAATTACAGAGAGGTTGAAAATCTTTTTGAGAATAAATCAAAATTACCAAAGAACTTTGGCTTGACCTTTGTTTTAAATTTGCATTTGCTATATAGCAGAGGTTCCCAAACTCGCGGCCTCTTCAGAGGTGCGCCGCGAAGCTTCCTAATTAATTGAAGAAAGACTTTTGGCCTAACTAGACAAATAACAAAGTGAGGATCTAAAAATTTATTTATTATTAATTTTTATCTCTTACTTACGATTAGACATAAATAATCCGAAAAAATTTAACTTTTACTCAGTTGAAAAAAATCTCAAATATTTACAAAGGGTCTGAATTTTGGATTTTCATAGAAAAATTAATGATTAATTCCCAAGATATTTTTATTCCAATAGAGAGAACAAATTCGCTATTTGTTTTGATATAAGGCGAACAAATTTAACTTTGACAATCTGAAATTTATGAAAAGGGTCCCCCCTGTGGTCTGAATTTTTGATTTTCATTGAAAAATAAAGTATTAATTCCCAAGATATTTTTATCGATTCTAATTCAAGAGTATTTAGAGATTACAAATACGCTATTTGTTTTGATATATAGTAAAGCAAACAAATTTAACTTTGACGACACCCTTGAAAAAATTTGAAATGTATGTAAAGGCCCCTCCTGTGGTCTGAATTTTTGATTTTCATAGAAAAATAAACTATCAATTCCCAAGATATTTGTATCGATTCTAATTCAAGAGTATTTAGAGAGACCAAATACTCTATTTTTTTATATAAGGCGTAGAAATTTAACTTTGACACCCTCGAAAAAATTTGAAATGTATGCAAAGGCTCTGTGGTCTGAATTTTTGATTTTCATAGAAAAAAAACTATTAATTTTCAAGATACTTTTATCGATTCTAATTCAAGAGTATTTAGAGAGACCAAATACGCTATTTGTTTTGATATATGTACTTTTACTTATTTATTTATTTGTTTATTTATTTTTTCCATTCATATTTTTCATTTTTGTTTTTATTGATTTGACATATGTATAAAGTTTTAACAAGCTACTACTGTAAATAGGGAGAGAGAACTGTAACTATTACCAGCATTTATATAACCCATCATTTCCCAAACTTTACGGTACGAGGTTTTCAAATTTTTTGCGACCTACATTTTGAAAAAAAAACCTATTTATTTACAAAACAAATTTTATTTTTTAACAAAAATCAACTTATTTGTTTGTTTATTTCATACACAAAAATTGCAAAATAATTATATAATAAAAATATAAGTAATTAAAAAATAAACAATTATATTCATTTAAAACTTTAGTAAATGAAGTAAACTTTGTTTCCACATATTTTGTCCTTAGTGCAAAGAATGATGTTGTTTGTCATCACATAACAATTTCAAATTAGGTGGTAATGATGTTAATTTTATTCTCAAATTAGGTTCACTTTTCCACTATTCCTAGTTTCTAACAGATGTAAAAAAAAAAAAAAATGCAATACATTTTTTTGTGTTTTTACAATTTTTTTCGCGACCCTGCCAAATTTGGGAAACCTAAGATACCCCCTTTCCAATAAAAAAAGAATCATCGAAATCGGTTCATAAACAAAGAAGATAGGCATGAGCAAACCTAACAAAAAAGGTCTAATACCCATGAAAAAAAATGGGCAAAATCGGAAGGTAGACCGAACCCAATGCAATTTTTTTTTTCAAAATCGGTTCACAATTGGCGGAGATATGAAGTAACATAGGCAGAAAAAAAAAATTCAGTCGAATAGAGAACCTCCTCCTTTTTTTGAAGTCGGTTAAAAATAATATTAAAATATAGCTTTTAACTGAAGGAAGAAGTTACCTAGCATCGCTTGGTGCCTCCAGGTACTATAGTATAAATAACCAAGAGTAAGCTATTCTTCCTCACTAGAGATTTCTTTATTCGTCCGTTTTTCCTCATCCAAGCAATCAGTAATAAAGCAGATCAATTTCTTGAGCATTTGTTCCCATTGAACTCCGATTGTCTGTCGGAATCGGAATATTGGCTCGAGATAGTTACACGGATAGAGACAAAAGAGACAGTCAGACAAACAGGTCGACAGTCAGACAGCGAGACTGACAGACACAAACACAGGGGCTCTCTTGCCCATTATCTGGATGTTGATGGCATTCGAAAGAGACGCTCAACTATAGCACAAGCGAACCACAAACAGCGCAGCGTGCAGAGTAAACCCGGTTTCTCGTTCGAGTTCTCTTTTCTCAATTCCAAATTGAACCTGCTCGTTACTCAACTCGTCTTCTTTTCTTTTCTCTCTTTCGTCAACGAGAATAATAGATAATAATTGCTCTTCTGTTGAAAACTCGATTCGATTCGTAAAAGGGAGGAATTCATTCAAAGATATTAACTTTATAACATTATTTGTAAAAATAGTGCTACGAAGTTTGAATGTTAATTTTTTTCATGGGTTACACCTGAGGCATTCCACGCGAAATCGGATGGTTTGAAAAGTTTTTATTTTTGATTTCATTCATTTTTTGACATTCTTTTAGTACCCATAAAAAATCTCTTCCTGGTAAATTTTGAAATTTTTATCATCACCGGTTTAAAAAATATCGAATTTCGTCTTATAACTTCTTCAAAAATGGCCCAAATTCAAAATGTTTTTTTCAAATTTTTGTGTTTTTAGATACTTTTTAGAAAAAAATACTAAAAATTATTTAAAGTGTTTTTATATTCTATTTTTTTGATAATTTTTTATTTTAAACTTGTATTCATTCTACAAATTTTAAGACCGGGTTGATAGTGGTCCTATGATAATTACTATTTTTTTTTTTTTTTGGATTTTTGAAAATTTCAAAAAATTTTATTCGCTATTAACCATTATTAAAACTACTTTTTGGTAGTGAGTTCTCTTTTTTTAGTTATTTTGAATTGATTTTTATCGTTAACAGGTGTTTAAAATAAATAATTAGTATTTTAGTTTGTTGAAAGAAAATCAAAATCAAAAATCGAAAACAAATAGTAATTATCATTATCAACCCAGTCTTAAAATTTGTAGAATGAATCGAAGTTTAAAATAAAAAATTATCAAAAAATCGAATAGTAGGTACGTACATACAGTTTCAAAAAAAAAACATAAAAATTTTCAAACTCAAAAATCGCTTATAAAACAATTCAAATATTTTTTTTTGTATTTTTTTTCTTAAAAGTAAATAAAAAACAAAAATTTTAAAAAAAATTTGAATTGCAATTTTTTGAAGAAGTTATGAACGAAAAACCGGAATTCGATAACTTTTAAACCGATGATCAAAAAAATTTCAAAATTTACTAGGACGAGTTTTTAAATGGGTCCTAAAAAATATCAAAAAATGAAGGAAATCAAAAATTAAAATAATTCAAAGCATTATCGCTCGTAAAAGCGATTCAAACTTTAAAATTGAAAAATATATAGTACATATATATAGAAGCGGGAGGCAAACACAGCTCATTGCAAAAATTTAACCGATTATAATTTGTCCCAACCCTTTTCTTTCTGAGCAAATTCAGAAAGGGCAACCCTAGGGCATTTTAGCCCTCCATATCTTGAGCAGCGCCCACAGCCCCTACACGGCGCATTCAATTTTGCGCAAGGAATCGAAGAACGGGAGCCAGGCTCCAAATGGCATATACCTTTCCCAAACACTCTCCTTGATCACATCAATCTACACCACTCCACAAATCTAAAACCTTCCCCTTTGTTGATTACTTAATAAATTTTATATAAACGTTAAATTGTTTACCTATTTATTTCATACTCCTTTGAAGAGAACTAGCCTTGTCTTCCCTCCATTTTTCTTTACAGGATATTAATTAAATATGTATAACATTAATTGACTAGTTAATCAAAACAGCCCCTATCGAAACATTTCTTTTATTATAAAGTAAAATACAGCTTCCTTGTGGACTTACAACCCTCATAACAAAAAGGAGCGATACTTTCAATCATAATTTATTTTTTGAAATCGAGTCAAAAAAAGCGTGACGTCAAACGTCTGCTTGGACTCTTTTCCTCACATTTGAAATGTTCAAAGGAAATTATCAAATAAACAATGAAAATTGTGCTTGGATTTCCAACGCAACGTTCACCTTTCTGACATCTAAATTAAACATACCTGTGAAAGATCACAAAACCTCCCCTTAATTTTAATTTATATATATATAATGTTTCACCATAACCCAACACCGCACTCCCTTGGTTTAATTAAACATATTTAATACCATTTTTGATACTTGCTTTTAATTTCTTTTTTCTAAAGTCATATTTATACCCAATGATTTAATTTAAAAAAAATGTACAGCTTTGCATACGAAAATTGAAAAAGAATTTGTTAAACATTTATTAATATTAATAATAGTTCGCACATTCTCTGCCGGTATGCTTAACTAATTTTAGTATTTGCATCATCACTCGAAAACAAAGCATTCTTTACGAATCACGTTTCGTCTAATTCGTGGAGCTCTTTGACCTTAATAGCGTATCCGATACATTATTTAATTCTGTCATCTGCAGCTTTATGTTTTGTGTTTGTTAACTTGGTGTTGATGTTTTAGAACAAAACGTTTAATCTCTGTCCCTGGATTATGAGTCGCTGTCCATTACAGACTTTTGTGAAGTGGACATAAAACGGGGCCAAAGCACACACACACACACCTACACCTGCAAGGAAAAGCTCACTTCTACGCACGTGGTTACGATTTGACTTCATAGATACGCACAGATAGAACCAGTGGCTTCTTTTTCTAACCTTAACCTGACTGTTCCTGGAAAACCTTTTCCTTTTTGAGGTCAGCGATGGTTGTGAAGTTTTCGTGTCTGATCCGAGGAATAAACTTGACATTATGCCAAACTGGGTTCACTCACTGTCTGTTGTTTTAATTTTCTATAATTGAAATGGATCGGGAAGGAATTCGGGGTTTTCTCGATGTGTCATTGACTAAGTAGAAACCAAAGGCACAGAGCCATTGAATGTAAAGAGCCTTTCATGGGAGCTGCTGGACTCTATTATGAATTTACGAGGAATTTCTACTTAGTAATTAAATTAAGCCCCATTGAACGGACTCCTCTCCTTGGGCGAAGTAATAATTAATACTTCGCCTCTTAAGGGGTCTCCTACCCTTAATTGAATAGATAAAAAGCTGAAAACGAAATTTACAAATTTTCAAAGTTAAAAAGTTTGTCCTGGAATATCAGAAGTGTTAAATTTAAAAATATATAAATTAAAGGGTGCATCTTGTATTTAAATAAATTGTTGAAGGCAAATTTATAAAATAAAATGTGGTCCCTAGTAAAGGACGAATTTCCATTACAGTATTTCGGACGAATTTAATAGATAAAGCAAATAAGATGATAAAATAGTCCATTATGTAATCTGGAAATTAAAACTCGTCCCTTGTGAACGACCACATTTTTATCCTAAATAATTATTGGAAAATATTATTTTTACGAAAATATTTAATAAAAAATTTTTTGAAGCCAATTATTTTAAATAAAAAATATTCAAGTTTTTATCATTTCTTGTAATTAGATATTATTTCATGTAAATATATACCCAACTATTAAATTTAACTATTTCACTATTTTACTCAAATAACAATATTTTCATAATTGACTTATTGGTGCTTGGTTCAAATAGCGGCATCTCAACTATTAATATATCTAGAGTTGCTCCAAAAATATGAGAATACTTAAAATACGTATATCGCCATAATTAAATTCACCATCTATTCATATCAAATATAATTTCTTAACTATAAATAAATCGTTTTTTTCAGTGTACGAAAATAAGATACCCAATTATTACCAATCCTATTCTATTTTTACAAATGTGAAAATAAAACGCAAACCGAGGGTTACAAACCTATATTCTTCCAAAGATTTTAAATGTCAAATTTATTCTTATTTTTCGTTATTGATAAGGAGAGAATGGAATAAAATGTAGATTTTTTCATAATTTAAGCATTTAAGGACACTAAATGGCATTTGAAATTAAAAACCGAAATCTCGTTGATAATATTACATAATTTTAATTTATTTTCTAATTTCATAATGTAAAACTAATAATAAATCCAAAGGGGCATATTTAACTAATCGCTTGTTCTATATTTCCCATCAATCCCATTAATCTTCATTAGAGGTCTCTCGTTAGCCTACAATCTATTATTATATAATACTAATTCTGGTCATTAATAAACCCTATCCATTTAAGGTATATTTTAGTGAAGAAAATTCAATTTTGATGGAAATTCAATTAGTTGGCTGACTTCTTATTTTATAGAAGGTTTCTTTGTTCTGGTGATAAATGGATAGAAATAGATGAGCACGTGTCGGATGCGATTTGAAACCACTTCGATTCCATTTCCATTATCGAATATATAGATTGGAAATACCAGAAGAGGATATTTTCAATCGAATGGAAGGGATTAGAGAGCGAATTATTTCAAAAGTAATTCCTAGTAATATTATATATTATTCATTCTTTAAGTATGCTAGGAGCGAGGTGGGAGTAAAAGACAAATGGGTCACGGAGGCCAGAGACTTTAGTACAAATGGAGAAATATATAAATTAATTGTGATTAGAATTGGAGTGCATTAACAAAGTTTTTTTTTTTTTTTACGTTTAAAAGCTCAAAGTAAAAAGTTTTATTTTAAAAGTGTCTCAATTCTAAAAACAAAGAAGTCGGCCATTTGTGAGCCGCACTCGCATACCGAGGATTCTGTCCTTTAATCTCTTCCAAAATACTTTAGATATCAAATTATTAATTCTTATTTATCGTTGATGAGGAGAGAACGAACAGGTTTTTAACTTGTTTTGCTAATTTTAAGTTAAGGGAGTTCGGGACAGCTTATCTATCTGGTTGATCTTCGAAAAATCTTTTGTATTTCTGCAGACTGACAAAGTCTGCCTACTAAATTATTTAATAAAAAAAAATTGTTAATAATGAGGTTAATTTCGAATAAAAAATCTTTGTTTTGATAATATTAATTAAAAGAATATTGAGATACATTTTTTCTCATTATAAAAACATTTATTTAAAACAAAAACGATTTCAAGAAATAGAGTTTAGTGCTTTTGTTATATTCTGTTGGATGCTAATAACTTTTTATTTTTACATTTATGAATAACTAAATAACTAGACTGTCAAATCTATTGAAAAATGTATCATTCGATTAACAAAAGTTGAATTATTGATCTGTATACATTTGTTGAAAATGGTATAATTTGTATAGAAGTTATAACTCTTTTAAAAGCTCAGTTCATTTACTTCCATGTTAAAAAGAACAATTTTAAATAATTTATTTCTCGGTAATGGGACAGACGATCAACTTCAAATTTCGTGAATAAATATTCAATACATCAATGATTCGATGGTAAAAATTTGAGAATTTTCTTATAAAAATGATAAACAGTTCCGAACCCCCTTAAAAAATCAGTACATATCTTTTTCAATCTATCAAATACTCAAAATAAAAACCACTTTCACGAAAAGGCTTACTTCATAAGATTTTAAAAAATATATAGTTTAGATCTTAGACCATGAAATATATAGACACGCCCTCTGCTACTCTCCACACAGAGTGAAGTGAGGCCAACGTCGACTACAGATGACGTCACGTTCTCGCATAAATATTTTGGTTATATTAATTTAATATTAATTTGCGATTATTGGAATCCAAAATAAATAATCTAAACTACGATAAATTTATCTCAATCTATAATAATTCCTATAGTGGCCATGCTATTTCTGGGTGTTCCTACCTACAGATGACGTCAAGTTCTATAGGAGATGTTGGCCTCACCAAATCGACACCAGGGCGTGTCTATATATTTCATGGTCTAAGGTTTAGATACAAAAATCAATTCTAACTTACAGATATTGTTCCTGAAAATATAAATAAACATAATAAAGTTGAGACTTACCTTGAATCTCGAACCAGCCGAAGTTATCTGGGTACAACTCGATTCTTTGAAGATACTAGATTAAGTCGTACATCATGGTTTAGAGCCTTCCTACAACAGGATATGTACTTGTACAGAGTAGTACAGAGTATTCCTCTATTAGGACGTAATTTTTCACCTGCAACAAAATCAGAATATACGAATGAATTATGATGAGCTTTATGCAAAATCAATTTAGCAATATGTAATAGTAAAAATATAAAATAGTGAATCTCATGAAAATTTATGAACATATTTAATATTTAGATTAAACAAAAAAAAATTTGGTTTCATTATATTTTTTCTTTTTTAATAAATTTCATTAGATTAAGAAATAAAAAATAATGAAATGAAATAATGAATTTTTATTTTTTAGATTTTTTTTTATTTTATATTTTTCAAAATGTACAATTAGCAATTTTTTTCGCCACACACTGAAGAATTTATTATATACTGTTGAATTATTTAAATTTTAAAAACATAAATAAATATCAAAATAACTCATATTAATTAAATCATTTCTTTCTTTTATGTTCCAGGTGGGTACACGACACTTCTCTAAATCAAACTATATACTTTTATTTGATACTGATTAGTTGGTGTTAATGTAAGTAATTAATTAATTAAGTTTTTCATGATATAATTAATTATTTCGCTGATAATAAAGCAGAAAATAGTTGACAAAACGTCCTGTTTCTACTAAAATAATTCAGGGCTTCCCAAGTTTTTTGGTAACATTTCACAATTTTGGTAATTCACTTAAAATTTTGATTATATGTACATACATATGTGGAAATGAGGTTTCGACACATTCTTAGATTATGACGACGTCCCAATTTTTAAAGACTATCTAGGTACGAGTACTTTCTTTAACTTTTCATTTTTTTTCTTGTTTTTTTTTTTTTTTTTTTTTTGTTTGTTTTTATTAAATAGAATTAGAAAGATTTTTATTAAACCTTTTAATTCAAATTAGATTCAATTATAATTATAAACAGTCTGAAAACAAAAATTTAAGGTGTTTTAATTATATGTTTAAAAAATATAAGAGAAAACTTTAAAATAATTAGCCCGAAGGTTTGAGTATCTTTTTTTGAAAATTAGATGGATTTCTTTTCAAAAATACAACTTATGGTAAAAACCAAATACATTTATCAAGAAAGAATACTTCCTCCTTCATCTAATACAGTTTCATCACAGCCATGAACTCTAACAATATTCTAACAATATCAAGAAAGAATCTAATTAAGGTCAAAAACCTAAGATTTTAGTAGAATATTTTTACATTGCACATCAGAGGCCTTCGTGTCCTCTTGATCCAAATTCTACCTGAAGAAATATGTCAATAAAATATAAAAGTACTTGAAATACAATTTTGTTTTGAGATACTTATCGTTTTTGAAACAGAACGCACAGAATATTACACCTATAGCAATACAGGAATGAAAGAATCTGAATGTTTCTGCATGATTGCAATACTTCCTCCCCATTTCGTACAGTAAAGTAAAAATATTAATCTAGAAATCTTTGTTGATTATTTTTTCAACTGACTACACTATTCACTTTTAGTCGATTAAAAAAAAAAACGAATAAAAAAATATGTTTTCAAATTTTTCAAATAGTTTAATTCTAACAAAATTAATTATTTTGTGATTAAAAATTCCTTCTTATGTAATAATTACGAATTTAAGCAGAATTACTATGTAAGCTTGCAGTTAAAATTATTTTATTTCCAATAGAAAAAAAACTTCCGAAACGAAAATATCATAGTAAATGAAAGATAACACTATAAAAGTATATAAAACAACCATATATTTTAACAAAATTACATATTTTTTATCTCTATATAAAATATTCATTTAAATAAAAGTATAATTTTCGTGGAAATTAAAATTTATTTTCCTATCAAAATCAAAACATTATTTATAAGGGGGGGGGCCCCCCACCATTGTAAAATTTTCTCTTTTAGCAAAGAGGGCACGCAAAGATATTTTTTTCCCTAAATATTTTAACAAAATGAGATTTTTCATCTTAAATTCATTTAAAAACATGTTTAATTTTTCAAAATATAGTGATTTTGGGGAGGGACGTGCATGTGAGCTTAGTTACTTCACGGTTGCCTGTAATTCATTCCTGAGTAAATTATTTATTAGTCTGTTATGAAAATCAACCACCCTATCTATATAATATGATTAATAAAGTAAAGGGAGTGTAGTTTCACAGTAAATAAAATAAAACTCAAAGAGGTTTATACAAACTCAATATATTTCGGATTATTAGTTCATCACCAGTCTTTAATCTGTAATATCCTGATGATGGACTAATAATCCGAAATATATTGAGTTTGTATAAACCTCTTTGAGTTTTATTTTATTTACTGTGAAACTACACTCCCTTTACTTTATTAATTAATATCATGTTTCACCTAAAACCCACACCACTTCCCCTAAGTATAAATAAAAATATATATATATAATATGATACTTAAGAGTTAAGACCATAATACTTGTATAATTTATCTCTATTTTTATTGTTGTAAAATAAAAAAATATAATTTTTTAATATAACGCACGTAAAAATGTATTTAAAAAGTACAATAGAGGTAAGCCTTTGAGTGTGTGAGTTTGCATAAAATATAGCCCCACGAGACCATATAAAACATCACTTATTACAATGAACACGTGCAGAAAAAGAGCTGCAATAATAAATTAAAGTGTCATATAATGTGCATATTATGCCTCTCTTGTGAAAAAGAAATTACATTAACACAAGCTGGAATGTTTAGCTTCTTTTCTCCATAGAGAAAAATATAATTCAAGTTTTATGGTTTTAGGGGCATTCAGACTTGATCTTTTCTGAATGTTCGACCAGCTGCATAAATGGATTTCATCGAAGTGAAAAGAATTCAATTTAAACCTCGGACATTTTTCAAATTCTCCAATTAACTCTTTTCGATGCGAAATTCAGTTTATAGCCTTTGAAGATATTTATTGAACATTTTATTATATCTAGGTAATAATAAATAAATAAATCAAATGTATTTTATACTTTCAATAGAGGCGGGAATTTTTCCGGAGACTGTAATAGGGATTGTAGTTTTTCTGTTAAGCTTTATATATTTTGCATAAAATTATTTTAAATGCATTTCATGCATTTTTCAATTGCACAATTCAAAATTTTAAAAAAAATGTCCTAAAAAAATTAATGATTTTTGTGCTGGAAGTTCTGAAGCCCAAAATCTGACAGTTATTCATTTTGAAAATACATACATCGTGGTTCCAAAATGAACTTTTTTTTTTTTTTTTTTTTTTTTTTTTTAATGATATTGATGAGAGAAGGAGATACACCAGAAGGTGGATCCCCTAAAGGCTTGTATGGGCTGGCCCCTCAATCGTGAAAAGAACAGAGTAGAAGGAAAAGAAGCCGGGATCACGAGCCAATCTCAGAAACTTAGATACAATTCAATATCCAATTTACTAAGGTTTTAGGGGCTTCGAGCAGTGGTAAATTCTCCGCGCGATAAATTCGGTTAAATTTATCTCCCACTTAATTTTTTATTACCAGACCCTATACTTACAGAAAAAATGTCTGGGTATAGCCGGGAATCGAACCCGAGACCTCCGGGTTGCCAGTCAGTTGTTCTGACCATTACACCACGGGGGCGGACACGACTTTACGACTTTCCGTTCTCGTGGGCATTAGAAATTAGACACAGAGTTAGAAAAAAATAATCCCAAGAAAGCTCATAGAAAGTTGGTTATGGTGCTAAATTTTTGTATTTCCAAAAATAAAAATAAATTTACGGTTGAAAAATCAGAAATTCGGAAAAAATAATATCTTTATATAGGGAATTATATAAGTCTTGAACGGTTGTTGATAAATATCACTGCCATGATTCAAGTTTCTATTCCAAAATCATAATCATCAAATGAAGGAAGGAGATATTTAGCTCTTTTTTAAAGGAATTTATCTAAAAGAATTTATCAATATTCCACAAAGATGCAAGTTGGAAGGAGGGTTCAAAAAATTAAAATCGTGAAAAAATTATATTTACTAGGAAAGAGGCTATAATTTAAGACGATGAGTGTATTATTCACAAGGGAGGGGAAAAGATTAAAAAATTGTTATGAAGTCCCCAAAATCTAATCTGTTTTTTCCTATGAAAAAATAATAATAATTTGGTAGATACTTGAACTTTCTATGACATTTCTTTTTTGTTTTATGATGTTTATTGGAATTCTGACTCAAAGGCAAAAATCAACTTCACACTTTCACATACAACTTAGTCAGTTTCTATATCTAAGATATTTGAATACTATCGCTTGGGAGGTGCGTGAGTGAAATTAAATTTTTTTGGTTTTGGAGATTAAATGTGAAACTACAGAAAATTATTGAAATACCTAATTTAATTGTCACGCTTCACTATGTGTACATTTTTTGAACAAAATATTTTTATTTTCAAAATGAATATAAATTGAAAAATTATTTTTGCCGACAGTAGCAGAATTTTTATAAATTATAGGAGACAATAAAAGAATGTGTTTTCTGCTGGAAAAATAAAACGAAACTATAAGTTTCTAGGGCTGGCTCTCTTGTCCCCTTCATCAGTCTATTACAATTGGTTAACACTTTCACACATCAATTCCTGTGAATCAATTGTAATAGACTGATGAAGAGGGTAAGAGAGCCCTAGAAACTTATAGTCTCGTCATAAGTAAATTTAAAAATTTATTTTTCCAGCAGAAAACACACTCTTTTATTGTCTCCTTTAAAATTAAAATATACATATTTATTATTTACATAATTTGGGCATCGAGCCCACTCCCTTCCCATGTCCATATTTACTTAAATTACAATAATGTCTTGGATTTTTTGCTTTTTTTTTCGAAATATCACAAAAACGGCTGAAACTAAATTGGCCGAAATGATGGCATTTCGGTCTACAAAAAAGTTCTAATAAGTGAACATCGAAAAAATTATATTTTTCGTCAAAATGTCTGTTAGTCTGTGTGTTACCAAATTTTTGTGGACGACCTAGCTCAAAAACTAGTGTGAATATCAAAACCAAATTTCACAGGTAGTTTTGGTTCATTGAGATTAAGAGCTGATTAGATTTTGGTGCATATCAACTCAAAATTAAGGGGGGTAAGGGAGGTTAAAATTATAATATTTTCAAACTAATAATACAAGAAAAATGAAATATACTATAAAATGAACCTATAATAACGAAAATATTTTTTTTCTGGCTCCAAATTTAGGCGAGAGGGCTCAAAAAATAAAGAATTAGGCCATTTGAGCAAACTCAGCCAAATTTTGTATAAATGTCTAAAAATGCAAAAACTAACCGCCCAAAATGGGGGGGGGGGGGGCAAAAAATGAAAATCTAGACCCCTGTACCAAACTCAACCAGAAGTGTATGGTAAAGTCAGGTGGATGGCCACATCAGAACGTGTCAATTTAATTTTTATTTTTTTAATCACTTATAAATTTTTGTTAGAAATTTTTTTTCTATATCTAAATTAAAGTAAATATGTCATATTTAAACCAGGATTCATTCGATTTTAAACATAATGAATAAGAAAAAAAAATCGAGTGAATTAATACTAGGGCCGACCAACAGGCAGATTTGGAGTAATAAAATTGCCGAATTACAAAAATTTGCAGATTGCATACCAAGTCTTGAAAAAGTTTCCTATTTTCTCTCGATTTATAATAATTAATTTAGTATAATAAGCGAAGATTTGTTTTTAAATGGAAACTCGTATTATCGATGTCAAGCATTCTTAATGTGATGTTATTTTTTGCCCGGGCGTCTACGGGTTGATTTTGACCACCGGCGGCCTCGCTTTCCAACACATCTTAAATGCTTGCTTTGCAGTTCGGGCAGTTTTTTTTTTTTTATAGCTCCTACCTTTTCTCAGACCTCTGTCGCTGTTGTCCGAGGACAAACGAGATTCTTTGGACTTGGTGATGATGAGGATGATGAGTGAAATTCTTAAAACGTCCGCCTCCCTTTTTTGAATAGCAGGGAAAATGATTGGATTTTTTTCAAAATGGGGGTGTGAAAGGGGTTTAATACATTTTCACCTATTAACGAGAGGCCTAACAAGGTGGCTCTGTTGGTGAAGGTTCGTTTAATGGATATCAATGGTTCACCTTCTATATTCAAAGGGCGCATACATACCCTACCACCAAAGATCGATTATGAATTCTGGGAATTCAATATATTATTAAATGGGGATCATGCTGTAATTATGTTTACTTATATCAAAACAAAGATATTATAATTGAATTAATTCAAATATGATCATAAAGGTAGACAATTATAATGAATTTTAAAGGAGAGTGTAGATCAGTGGTCGCTAAAGTGGAAGAAATCGAACAGTGGTCCATATAATATGTTCGGGCTCAAGAGTCGATAGAAAAATATAAGACAACAATATAATTTTACATGTTATATATTATTTACTCCTATCAAATATGTATAGTCAATAAAAATAATTTTTAAGAAAAAAATAAAACCGACTTCAAAAAATTAAATGCAACAAATAAAATACACTAAAAGGTATAACAGATACTTTTTATCAATCGCACTCGACTGATCTTACTTAGTACGTTTGGCGGGTACGCTAGCTTTTAGGTATAGTTTGTTTGGCACCGACTTCAAAAAGTAATTTCATGTTAATATTTCGTAGTTTATTGTAACTAAAAAAGATGATAATTATTTTATACCTTTTAGTGTATTTTATTTGTTGCATTTAATTTTTTTTGAAGTCGGTTTTATTTTTTTCTTAAAAATTATTTTTATTTTTCTCTTTTTAGTGATGTTATTAATAGTGATCATATCATCGGAACTTGACCAAATTAATATGGCATCATCCCTAAGATACCCCCATTTCCAATTAAAAAAGAAATCATCGAAATCGGTTGATAAACAAAGAAGTTAGGCCTGACCAAACCTAACAAAAAAGGTCTAATACCAATGAAAAATGGGACCAATCGGAAGCTAGACTGAACCCAATGAGGTAACATAGACACACAAAAAAATTCAGTCGAATAGAGAACCTCCTCCTTTTTTGAAGTCGGTTAAAAACAAAAAGGTATCATTTGGCTTTAAGGAGGTCCTTTTGCTCCAGTTGAGTCAAAAGAAGTGTAGTATCTAATATTTAAGGAGGTTCTTTCGCGACAATCCACACAAAAAGTTTTAGCCTCGTAACCACTCTAGAAATATGAAAGGAACTAAAATCTTAGGGTATTTTTTTTAACGTGACTGTCCACTCACACTACGAAATCTCTATATAGATACACACATACTAGCCGGATCGTTTCCAAGATATTGTGCTTATATCCCCTCCACTAAAAATAATCTCCAAAATAGGATTTTTTTTGTTTTTTATCAAAACTACGTGGTAAAAAATTTCAATTTTTTTAAGTTACTCCGAATATAAATATAAATATAATTCTAACAAATTTAGTTTTGCATCAATATGGTCCTTCAATGAAAAATAATAAAATAATGATCATATCCCCACCCTTTCCCTGTCTAAATTCTATGCTAAATATGTCATAAAGATAATAAAATAATATTATATTTAATATTCATTTACTACGAGTTGGGTGATTTTTGGTCACTTGTTTCACATTAAAATTAAAAAATTAAAAGATGTAAAATTTTTCAATATATATATTTCGGGTTATCAACCCATTTTCAAGAAGTACAAAAATAACTGTTAACATAACCAGTTATTTTCTGTACTTCCTGAAGATGGGTTGATAGCTAGAAATATATATATATATATATATATATTGAAAATTTTTTTTACATTTTTAATTTTTTAATTTTAATGTGAAACAAGTGACCAAGAATCCTTAACTCATAGAAAATGAATATTAAATATAATATTTATTTACTCTTATCTTTATTAAAGATGTTTCACCTTGCATCAATACCACAATCTCTACTAATTATTAAAAATGTCATTTTTAATTGTGCAATTATTTCATGCTTGGTGTGGTAAATCGTCTTCAAATTTTAACAGTATGTGTATTAAGCTATTAATGACTTATATTCCAAGTTTCAAAGATTATTTTTGCATTTGTGAAAGAACTACCTTAATAAAATAAGTTAAAATACAAATGAAAAAAATAATAGAATTAAAAAATAAATAGTTTGAAACTCTGTAAATGTTTGAATAAAAACAATTTTATTCAAATCAGCTGATAATAACTCTTGTATGATTTGACAATGCGTTGTATTTCTACTGTTTATGTTTACATCCAAACATAGCATTTATGTGGATTTTTATTGTAAATATCTCAGTAAATTGAGGTTCAATGATATATTTTATTGCAAAAAAAGAAACCTGTATGTTTCAAAAAGCTAATTTTTAATTTTTTTTACTTTATCTATTCAACTAATAGTAGTATAATTCAAGAGTAAGTGCCAAAATCTTAATTTTCCATAAGACTCTGAGAAAATGGTTACATTTAAAAAAATTTGCAGGCTAATGTTTGATTGAAACTTCACCAAAGCATAGATAAAGACTTAAACTATTATAAAAAATTTAATTATAGTTATAATCTAATATTTTTTTATTTAACATTGGCGGATAAAGGACCGCCTTAAACTAATATATAATAATAATATATAATTTATTTATACGTATAATAACCTATAAATAAATAAAAATAAACAATATGAAAAAGTACATAATTAAAAAATTAAATTAAAATTATCATCCTGCTAACCAAGTGGACCCGAGTTCGAATCCGACTCGAGGCATTCGGCCAAAATCTGACCCCCGGGGTAGAGACAAAAATTTAAAAAAATATATAGTATCGTAAATTGGCTTTTAGGTTTAGGAAGGCCGAAAAGCCACAAAAAAAAAATTAAAAAGTACATACGTCTGTTTTCTTTTTCTTCAAGTGGCATAGTCGATTTCGAGCGTAGGCGATTACTATGGAGAGTATTGTCTGTCTCTATTGTAATTTTCCTGGTAAAATTTTTCACATGGGTGGTTTCCCGTTGCCTTGTATATTTTGGACAAGGATTAAAAGTATT